>CAMPDV010000053.1:0-600000 GCA_946699065.1 Loxodes magnus | reverse complement strand
CTATAGGTCATTATTAACTCATTAGACTAGCAAATTTTTCTAAGACTTTTATAATAAAAGGAATAATTAACTTTTTAACTTCTAACTTTTATAATTATTATATTATAGAAATAGATGAATAGCAAAAGGATAAATAAAAATTAAATGAATAGCTAATTTAAAGAAGAGAGGAAATAGAAAATAGTAGCTTAACTTTAAATTAGTTAGATATATTATAATTATTTTAACCAGATTTAAGTAATATGATAACTAATATAATTAATAATAATTTTTCATAAACAAATAATTTTAAATAAAAAGAAAGAATTGCTTGTTTATCACTTCTTTGAAATCCTAGTTTTCTTAACTGTTTCGACCTTAGTTTCCTTTTTCTGAATTTTAACTTCCTCTTTTATTTCTGAGTAAAGATAAAATTTACCTATTTTTTGTTGAAAACTTTCTGTGATTATTTAAGTAGTTTCAGTCTATTGAATAGTTTCTTCTTAAACAATTTGAACTGTACTTTGATCCATTTTTACTGAAGAAGTTTCTAAAATTAAAGTTTACCTTATAGAATCTAACTTGTTTGCTACATCTGCTCATTTTCTTTTGATTATTCTTCAAGCTAAATTTCTCTTTAATATTAAAAATTTCTTACTTTTGTGTAAAATTTTCTTCTTCAGGCTTTTTTTAATTCTCTCTTTTTGGTGTGCTAGGCTTTAAATAATTTTTAGACCTTTACATTTAGTGTGATTTTATTTCTCTTTTTTTTACTTAATTTTGCTTACTTTCATCTTACTCGCTTGTTTAAATTTCTTGCTTGGTATTTTTTAATACTTTCTAAGATTTTGTTGTTTCGTTTTTTTCCTGTTATGCTTTTTTCATTTCTTCGAGTTTATCTTGCTTAATTTTTTTGGCTTCTTCTAGCATTTACTATTTTTATAACTTTTTGGCTTTTTCTTCTTCTTTTCTTTTTTCTAAAAGAATCCTCTTTTACTCTTCCTTTTATTTCCGAACTTCCTCCATTTTTTTTTATTGCTCTTGCTTCTTTAATTCTTCAATTTTTTTTTGCTATTCTTTCTATTCAAGAAGTTCCTTCTTTTTTTATAGAATTTTGAGATCTTTTTCGGACAAGTTAGACTAATCAACTTCTTATAAATTAAGTTAATCAGTTTTTTTCTATTTATTTTCAAGCATCTGCTAAGATTTTTTTCCCACATACTAAAAGTTGCTTTAAGCAGTATTTTCTACTTTTGGTATATCTTTTCCTCTCTCCAAAATGCTTTCAACTCGTTCTTTATCGTATCTTCCTGCTTGCATTCTATTTATCATTTAATCAAAACCCTTTATTTCTGTTGTTTTCTTGCTTTTAGATTTTTCTATCTCATATCCAACAGTGTCCAACTTTGGTTAAAATGTGCAATCTTTGTCTAGAACATCTTCTTCCTATTTTTTTAATTTTTACTTTTCTTCAGCCTTCTAAATAAGGTCTTTATGCATATTAAAAAGCTTAGCATATCTAGGCTCGGAGGATTCACTTTCTTATGATTCTGTATGTTTATTTTTTTAGGAGATTGAAGTGTTAGGTTTGAAAGTATAAGTTAAACTTTTTTCTTACTCCAATTTTTCTTTTATTTCTTTTAGTTTTTATTCCTTTTCTTTTCCTTAATTTATTAAATGCTCTACTATATTTGAATCTCCTTTTTTTTCTCTTAACTACTAAGCCATTCTTTATGAGTTTTTATCTAATTATGGTTTGAATTCTACCGTATTTTCTGGAATAGATTTATAGGTAGGATTAACGTTGTTTTTCATAATAACAGAGTGCCTGTTATTATAAAACAGCTTAAAATCACAAAATATTCTTAATACTTGTTATTCATTTATGACAAATATATCTTCTTGCTCTTAGTACTATCCATATTTATGATGCTGAATTATGCTCTATTCATTTAATTCATGCTTTTATTCTTCCTTTGTACTTTATTAATCCTCTTATTGATTTTATTTATCTTTATTTTCTTAAAATTAAGATTAATTTTGGTTTTCTTCAAATTATTTTTTGGAATCTTCAGAAGGCTGCTTATCTGATTATTCAGATGGCTATTTCTTTGAGCTTTTAGAACTTTGTTACTTTACATAACTCTCTTACTTTGAACTTTTTGTGTTCTCTTCATGACTCTATAAATTTTGCTGATTAAGAGCAAGAGCTTATTTTTCGTTTTACGCAAAAATACTTTCTTACTCCATGAACGTGCTATCTTGATGATTGCTTTATTTTTATTCATACAGGTTATTAAGAGCGAGAATAAATTTAAGTAAATTTCTATTGTGAATTCCATTTCTTTCATCTCCTTAAAGAACATTCCAAATTAATCTTTAAAGTTCTCTTTCTTTTTAATAATTTTGATCATTCATTTCATTTTTGATAAAATATAATTGCAAAAGTATTCTCGACAGGTTTGCATAGCTGATTCTGTTTAAGCCTTCTATTTATTATAATTATTCCTTGTATTCAGTTATAAGTTTTTTTCTTAGGACTTTTTTGGAGCTGTCACTAGTTTTTACTTCTATCTTTTATCCTTCTTACTTCAATTTTTTCAGTTTTTCTTCTCTTCTCTTAGATTCTGCATACAATAAATCTTCGATTTTACCATCTCTTTTTAAATTTTTGCTTTTTTCATTAATTTTTGGAACAAATTACTAATTTTATTCTTCTTGAATACTTGGTTGTAAAGTATTAAAGTCTTCATTCTGCTTTTCATCTAGTTGTTTATTTATAGCAGCTTTCTATTTACCGTAGTATAATCTTTCATGGAATGGTTTAGTTTCTGTTTGCTTACTGATGATTTTAGCAGAACCTTAACATAAATAATTTTTATTTTATAGAAATTCTTCTTCCATTTGAAGTTACTTTTCTAGTATTTCTTCTTTCTTTGATTAAATTTTTTCTTTTTTTAGCCTTTCATATTTTGATTATGAGTTTAGAAATTCGTCAAAATTTCTCTATTAGTTTGTATTTTTAGAAATTATTTAAGGTTTAAAAGTGCATTCTTTCATTTGCTCTTGAACTATTACATCTGCTTTGTTCTTTTTAATACTTTTCAAGTCTTCAGAATATTTAAAAAGTCTTTCAGTAGCTTTGTTACCTAATTATAACGACTCTTTTGTTTTTTTATCTTCATTTTCATGAAGTAATTAGTCAATTACTTCCTTGCTGACTGGAACTGCTGGCTATGAAGATTGTCTTTTTTTTTCTAAAGGCTTATTTTCATTTCTTCCATCAGGAGATCTCGCTCTACCTTTTCTCGTTTATTTCGATTCATTGTTAGGTCTTTTAATTTAGCTTTATGATTTAGCTCCCTATTCTACTTTTTGAAGGACTTGCTACTATTCTTGCTGTTTTTTCTCAACTGAAACTTGCTATTATTATTAAATATTATAAATCTGAGGTGGCTGCTAACTACGTTACTATTCTTTCATATCACTAGAAGTATCGCTGATATCTTCCATATCAGACATTTTGATAATTTATAAAGTTAAATATTCAATTTAATTAATAATTCTTATACCATTCTAAATCAAATCTCCTTCCTCTTTTACTATATCTTGTATCTCATTTTAAAACTAAGTAGACACTATTTTGAGATTTTAGAATAAATGTTTAAAATATTAAATTAATTTGAGTTTATTATCTAAAGTAAATCTTAGGATAAAGCTAATCTCTTCCTTTAAAAAATCAGCTTTGTTTTTTTTCTTTAATATAGTATGATTAAACTAGATGATTGTCTGATTTAAGTTAAGTTTATCATTTAAAGGATATTTCAGGCATTCTTCTTAAATTAGTAATTTGAATATTTAACTTAATTCTATAATTTAAATTTGAAACTAACCTTCATCATTTGCTTAAATCCTTATTGATATTTACTTTGATATGCTTTAGTTAGGGTGTTTTATATTAGCCATTTAGTACATTATTTAAAATGAAGAGATAAATAGGAATTAAAATTATAAAATTAGAGAATGAAGTAATTAAATGTTACAAATAATCATCAGATGTATCCTCACTTTCTTCATCAATGCCCTGATTCTCATAGTCCCACTAATAATCTTAATTTTTAGTTATGGACTTTAGAAATGTTTTTTATATTTGCTGTAACTTTAGATTTTTATACATTTGGCTTTATTTTATTTAGTAATCATTTTCCTTTTATCCTTATTATTTTTTCTTTGGTTCTAATTAATTCTTAACTTATTTTGCAAATTTATGAGTCAGAAATGTTGAATGATTATTATAAATGAAAGTGGTACTGGATCTTGAAAATGTTTTTTTGCTTTCTTGCTATTTTTTTAGTTCTTACTGTTTTTTTTCTTACTCTAACTAAATTTTCATTTTTGCTTATTTAGTTTTTTTATAAATTTAATCCATTTTCTAGGAGATTTTTTCAATAGATCCATAATCACTGCAACTTTATTTTAAATTACTTTATAAAAGTAACTAAGCTTACTCTTTTGTGAAATTTTAGCTTAGGCGAAGTGTATTGTTATCCTTTAAAATAAATGAATTTTAGCAAACTCCTTTTCTTCTTTGATTTCTTTAAAGGGGGTTTTATATAGATTAAGGAAATTTAACTAAATTCAAATGTTTAATTTATTCATTTACTGAAATATCTTATTATTGAGGATTTATATCCTAACTATTTCATACTCTAAATTAATCGAAAACATTTGAATCCATGTTTGAATAACGAAATTAGCTTTTATTATTATTGAGTTAATTTTTTAGCTGCTTATAAATCATTGGTTACTAGTTATTAGTATCTTTCGCTTTAATTTCTACCTAATTTTAACAGGAAAATTGTAATCCTTTTTTCTATTAATCATTGATGCTTTTCTACTTTTAGGTTAACATATCACTTTTTTATTATTTCTTCCAGCATTAACTTTGCAAGCTTTGAGTAAAAGATTGAATATGTTTTAAATATTTTCGTTTTTTACTCAAAGTACCATGCTAAGGAACTAATTCACTTTAGTCAAGAGATTTGATTCCTTCTATTTTCATATGATTATGACTAGTTTTTATATCTCTAATATTTTGAGGTGATAGTGAGTTAAATTAAAATCTTGATGGAGTTAAATTTTAAAAATTTCTCATTTCTTCGTTCTTTAACTCTTCGTAAGTAAAAATCAATTTTTTACTTTTATTCTGAGGAGTTTATGACTGTAAAGTGAATTTATAATCTGGCTATTTATTATTTTTTATTTCCTAATCTTTATAGATCTTAAAACAGACAGAGCAAACTGGTACTCTTTCATACACTCCTATAAGATAATTGTTATCTTTTTTATCATGCTTTGCATCACTAAATTATGAATTAACATAATTTTTTATTCTTTTAATATCATATTTTTCCCAAAATTTAGATATTTATTTCATATCTTCTGCTCTAATTTGATTGAACTTCATATAGAATTATTAATTTTTCTTTCTATCTTCTAAAATAGTTTTCTTCATAATTCTATATTGAAATTTATTATCTATAGGAGTTGAGTTCTTTATTTCGCCGTTCGCTAATTTGATCAGCATACTATTTACATTATTCTTCCATTTTTCCTTCTCGTTAATTAGTTATACTATTGATTGCTTTATTCCGTTATCGAAATTTAGAATGATATCTGTTCTAATGTCATGTTCATCTTCTATCATTTCAAGAATGTTACAATACTCTCCTTGACAGTTTATTACTTTTTCCACTTATAAGTTTAATTGAGGACTTCTACAAATAGTTGGAGATCCTAAGCTCTAGTTAAGATCTGTTTCTATTTCTGTTTGTTAATATTTCATTAATTTAACATTTATCAACCATCACTAAGACGAATTATCTTGCAAGAAATCGCATACCATTCTTACTAACTTTTAATTCTTCTTTTTTAATATTTTAACATCTATTAAGTTAATCACCATCTATATTTATCGTTGAAGTTCACTAAACTAATCTCCATTTCTTATGTTAAAAATTATTGAATTATGATAATCTTGACAAGTTGTTACAAAAGAGTTTCTAAAATCGTTTCTAAGTTTTCTACAGCATTGCTTATGATTTAAAAATGTG
The DNA here is from genome assembly GCA_946699065.1 of Loxodes magnus. Classification (NCBI taxonomy): domain Eukaryota; phylum Ciliophora; class Karyorelictea; order Loxodida; family Loxodidae; genus Loxodes; species Loxodes magnus. The sequence continues at coordinate 593,908 of CAMPDV010000053.1, read as the reverse complement.
TTCTATTTCTCGTTACTTTTTTTATAACTTTTTTCATGTGAGAACTATATATAACTTTTATTAAGTTCCCCCAAATTTGTTTAAGTTAGATATGTACTTAACAAAATAGATTTTTAAGAGACTAAATCTTAGATTTAAGTAGCTCTTTATACTTAAAAGAATGATAATGAATAATCATTCTTTTAATTTTAGGGAGAAGTTTTAGTTAAAGTTTTGGTTTAGTTATTCTCTAAATTTTTGCTGGTTACTTAATTTTAATCTTCATTTTATTAATAAATTTGCTCATTTAAAATCTCTATACTTAAGTTTTATTTAAGAGTATTGGGCTTTGTTTTTTATTATAAACTCTTTTAATATCTTTCTTTTTAAACTTTACTAGATGGACTTTTTCAGTTTGCTTGACCATTTTACTTTAATTCTTATTCTTTTTTGAGTTGAGCATATTTATCTTAGAACTATTTGTAACTTTAAGAATGCTACATAGAACTTTTAGTATTTTTCTTTTAGCTTTTAAAAAAGTTATTTTTAACTTTAATCAATTCGTTTTAAAATAGCTAGCATTCATGATCTTCATTTTTATCAACTGGACTTGCTCTTGATTTATCAAAACTAACTTAGACTTCTAATTTATTTTCCTTCTATATTTCTGAAAAATCTTATGAATCTTCAAAGGTATCACGCTTCTGAATTTTGCTATGATGCTCTTCTACAAATGTTTTTATATCCAATTGCTTAAGAAAATCAAAATTTTGTTCAACTTTGTTTTCCATATTTTGTTTACTTGCTATTTTATAAAAAGATCATTGTTTTTTTTAGTTTTTATCTCATATAACACGCAGCTTTGTAGCCTTTTTTCCTTTAGGATAGATAAAAGTTTAAAGAACAATATTAGTTACAAGAGGAATCTCTTGTATAGCATTGTTAAAGATCATCAAAGAATCTTTAGGATCTTACAAAACCTCAGAGTTATTCACAACTGCCATTTCATATTAATAATCTTCACTTTACTTTCCAGTTTAATAAGCTACTTATCTCTTAATGATAGTAGTAGGTATTACTCAGTTTTTATTTACAAAATGGGGAATTTCTTTATTAATAATGAACTTAAAAAAGTAATGATAGATTTAATTAATGTTTAGGTCTTCCTTAAAATTTATATTCCCTTTTTCATCTGTATAAAGGAGCGTTGGAGTTTTAAATCCAAATCCAATAATCAAACTGTTGGGTATTTTTAGAGGAAAAGAGTATCCTTGATCATCTAATACTTTTTTCAATTTATAGATAGTTTTTATAAATGTCTATCCATTTCCTAATACTCCATTGGTCTATCTATTAAAGAAAGCAGTATCACTAGTTCAGAATAAAGGAGTTTCATATCCAAGTAGTTTTTATATTTTTTGAAATTCTTTATTCTATTAAAGAGGATAGTTTTTATTTAGCTATTGAGGTTGCTAATTTCTATTTTGGTTTATTTGATATTGTCTATATAGGCCTAGAAGATAATGCTTCATGAAGTTTTCGAAATTTTTGTTCTTATCTATAATTTGGCTTTAAAAAGTCTTTTCATATTTTTTCTTTAATAGTAAAAGTTCATTATCGCATTAAATTCAGTTTTATATTTCAGCTTCTATAAATTTTTCAAATGTTTCATCATGAATGAATACTGTGCCTAGATTTTATAATCTCTCAAATTCCTTAATCTTTTCCTTATATATCTAAGAAAGATAAAGCTAGATTTATTTTTAAGTCTTGTAATTCTATTGAAGTGTTTATAATTGATTATTTTCGTCAAGGTTATTGTTTCCACTTTTAAGTAAATATTAAATAACCTTAAACGTTGCTTCCATTTTTATATCTTATGTCAACTAGCTCTTTTATTATAAGTTTTTCTGGCTTTATGACATTGCTTTTATCTATCTTATCTTTGATTGTTTCTGTTTTCAAATTCTACTTTCATTTAAGCTTTATTCTGATTATTCTGTTTCCATTTTAATATCGAAGTATCAAAATTAATTATTAATGCCTTAACTTCAAATAGTCTAATAAATGAAATAAAAATAAGTTTGCTGAGTTTAAATATGATATAGGTAGTTTTACAATATATTGAATAATATATACACTATTTAGCTAGTTAATCTGTTTAAAACCTATCTATAATACTAAGCTTAATTACCCTTAAAATGTTTATGTTTAAGTAGAATTAATTAAGAGATAATTCTAACTGAATAAGAATATATTGCAGATTTATATATTTTGTCGCTAAAGTCTTTGATTTAATAATAAATTAGCCTAATTAAAAGAGTTTACATACTTTAATTAGTTACTTATTATCTTCTGAAAGTTTTAAACTACAAAAATTTAAATGATTATAACATTAAAATCTTATAGCACAGTACTCTTACTATGCATTATATTATAATAATATTGAAATATTTAAGCATAGTAGATTATATTATGAGTGATATTCTCTTATACGCTTTCATTATAGAAATTTATCTTACAAATGCAATAATTAGCATCATGTCACTTCCGTGTAATTATATTTTACCTTTTCCTTGTATAATCTTGTTAGAGATTTCTAAATAGATTTATATATTCTTATTAAAGAAATCCAAGAAGTATATAGGAAATAGCTTTATCTAATAATTACTAAATTACGATAATTTAATAACTTGAAATTAGAACTCTCTAAGCTTTTTAGTTATTATTGCTAAATAATTAAAATAAATAAAGCTTCTGCATTTTTTTCATTATCAGTGTCTACTAAGAAAATTAAAAAAATAATAAATGACTTCGATAAATTTTTGTAATAAACGTGTTTCCAGAATACTTTACTTGATATATATCTTTAAATCTTAAATTTTAGCTTTTTGAAACTTATTTCAGATTTAGATGATAATAATGGAAACATTATATTAAAGAAATAATTATAAAACTTAAATTCTTTAGTATTAAATAAAGCAATTAAGTTAAATCAAGATATATTTTTAATTAAGAAAGATTAAAAACTAAATTGGAAATAAATAGCTTATTTTATAAGGAATAAGTGTCTTTTATTAATTACATAAGCAAGTATAAATATTTTTATATATTTTGTAAGTTATCATTCTAATACGACAAGGAATTGTATCTAAATACATAATTTTAATTATTTCTATGCTTTTAACATTTATTTTGATTTTTTTCCTAAATTTCCTAATTTATTAAGCTTGAAAATCTTATCAAGCTATTTAGCTTAAGGAAATTTATAGAATTTTCTATCAATAAAAAAAGAAAAGCTATAGTAAACTTCGAACACTAAAAAGGTTAATTATTCATAGATAAATTAGTAAAAATATAGATGAAAACCTTAATAATTTAAGTATATAATTATTATATTTTTATAGCTTGAAATATTTAATTAAGATATTAATTAAAATTAATCAGAATCTGAACTAAATTACAAAGAAAAGATTCGATTTAAAGATAAATTCTATTAGATAGCATATATTTAAATTACTTAACTAGACACTATTTTCGATAAAATTATTTTAAATTTTGGTTATAAATTTAACAGCAAAAATTAAAAATAGCTTTAAATTATTATTTCATATTTAAAACCAAAAATTATATTAATTTTTAAATTAAACATTTAATTTAATATTTTTGCTTATATTTTCACTTTCAAAGCGTAATTTAAAATTTAGACTAAAAAAGTAGTCAATTAGTTGATTGAGAAAAATAAAATATCTACTTAAGAAAAATTAATTTAATATTAGCTATTTAGATAACAATATAGATTTAGATAACAATATAGAGTTAGATATATATTTGCCTTTTTAATTATCTAAAATGGGTTAATAATAAATATTTAATATTTAAGTCACTATTGTAAGAGACATTAATTATATCAAAAATATTAGTGCTTGATACCGAATTTGTGTTGAATGGCTTGATATATTTATTACAACTTTACGGTAATAACTCTACTATTGTCTAGTTTTATATGCTCAATAGAATTATAATATTTTTGTAAATTTAGATTCTTCAAATCTAGTATAAGCAAATAGTTACTATCTAAAATGGAAAGCATTAAGGTAGATCTAAACATGTATATTCATCTATTTATTAACTAAATGTTTTGAATTAGCATCATAAGCGGTACATTAAATTATCTCCCCTTAATAATTTACTTAATTATGATTTCTATAATTTTATTTTAAAAATCATTTTTAAAGATAATCAATATTTTATTTTTAAGTGCCTTTATTATGTATAACTATCTCTAATTCGTTTTATTATATAGAATAATTTTGATAGAAGACAATTAAAAACATTCTTGATTATCAGTTATTGATTCAACTTAGTATTTGATAAATAAGTTTGTATTGACTTTTTCAAAATTCAATTTCATTATAGTTCTTTTAAAGTTAAATATGTATTAAAAAACTTTCAAAGATTAAATCTGACTTAGTCTTTAAATGTTTAATTTAAATAAAAATAAATAATTTAAATATAACTCAATAGCCTATGGAGACGTAAATGGTAGGAATTTAAATAATTGTCTATTTGTAGTACTATATTATAAATAACAAATTAAAGCATACTTACTTTAGATTATAAGCAAAAGCTTATATATTCTAGCTTTATAGTAGCATTCATTTAAGATTTAAAATTAAAAATAATTGTATATTTAATTATAAAATACAGCAATCATATATTATGAGCATATCTGCTTTAAATTTTAAATTGTTTGACGAAAAAAAAAATTTCGGCCTTTTCAGTGAACAGACGATTATAAGATTTCGAATGTATTTAGATTTAGAAAAATAAGCTATGATATATCTTATTTATATATTTTTATTCTAAATTTACATTTTTATCTCTTCTTTTTCTTATATTTTTCTCCTTTAGTTATGCTCTTTCCCTTATTGATTCTTCTTTTAAATTAACATTCTTTGACTATTTGCCCTCAAAATCATTAGCATAAATTTAAGAAGCATCTAATATTACTACCGCTCTTATAAAATCTTTCTTCTTTATATTTAATTACATCATGATTCTAAATTCAGTAATCTAACTTATTTTTTTATTTTATATAATTGAAAAATTTAAAGATAAAGAAGTTATAACTATAAAAATAAACAGGGTATAAATAATTCAATGAATTAACTATGCTAAATTTCTTTTTTTTCTATCATTTTTATTATAAATAATATCAGTATCAAGTGTAATAAGTGGTTTCTACATAATTTCTTAAGAGGCTTAAATATACTTATGTTTAACTATAGGATTTAGTTTTCTTATTGCTTATTTATCTGTTTCTCTTATATCTTATTTTTATCTTTTACTTTTGTAGTAGAAGATAGTGATACTCATCTTTTACAATTTTCATTTCTTATTTAATTAGCTACTCACTGATATGTAGAGATATACATCTAGTCTAAATTTAATTAATTTTAAATAAAATACTTTTTCATAAACTAGGTACTAAATCTATAAATAAGTCATGCTAACTACTTACTAAAACTATATTTACTAAAGCTAGAAGTTTTAGGATAAATGTTATCTCTATAGTATAATTGGCTTTAGATATAATCATTAATATGAAATCTTATAATTAAGAAGTTTCAAAGCAATCATATAAATATATTATGTATTTAGTTGGTTATATTAGCAAGTATTTATAAAGATAACTTAACTAATCATATTTAACAACTCTTTGTAAAGTCTAAATCTCTAGATATTATAGTGCTTAATCTACTAAACAAAATACTTCAAATCGCATATTCTATTACAAAGTGCCTTACTTTATAATTAGTAAATTAAAGCTTAGATAAAGCTAATGAGTTATTGATTAAATAATGTATAACTAGTGTAGATATAAAGAAGCATACTTTTATAAAAAGAATATAAGATTTTAGTAATAAAAATTAGTTTTTATAATAAAAGAAGCCTAATATTCAATATAAGCCTTATTGTATGTATTTTCTATTATTGCTTCTATTTCTACTATTTATATATAATTTATCATATTTATACTCGCTTTTTCTTCAAATAGGAAAAAAATAAATGAGCTGGTAATTTTTGCATAAATAGTAGGGTTGGCTAGAAATAACTTAACTGACAATGGATGTATAGTTAATGATTTAGATAAAAGGATAATATTTACGGGAATTAAAAATAGGTGAATAATAATTAGTCTTTATTTCATTTTTAAAATCAAATACTTAATTTAATAAATTATGGAAAATTAAAGCACTTTGGGTTAGTAGATGCTCATTCAAAACATGCTGTAAGCACATAACGAAGCTACTAATAAAAAAGCTAAAGGGGAGCATCTTAATGATAGAAATTCCATTAATGCCACCAATTATGAAGCTGTTAAATAAAGCAGCGAAAGTTTTATAGAAAGGAAATCTAAAGATGATGTAAATAAAAGTTAAGATGCAAATTTAGAATAAGAAGAAGACAATTAATTATTGAAAACTGACGAAAAAAATGAAAACAGTGGAAATAGTGAAAATAGCGAAAAAAATAAAAATGAAACCAAAAATAAAAATGTAGGAAAAGGAATCTTAGGAATTATTATCCGAAAAGGCATTAAGTAAGATAATAATAATTCTAGCAATGGAAATTCTCATATTTAAGCTAATACTTCGAAAATGAAAGGTCTTTTATCAAAATTTGGAAGAATTGAAGATCCTAATATTTTTAAATAAGCTCTTCTAAATTTAAAGCAAAATAATTAAGATTTGGACATCGATCCCAATAAGAACAAAAGTGAAAAAGTTCATCCAGAAAAGCAATTCAATAAATAGTAAAGTAGATACGTCGAAACTGAAGCTGACGAAGAAGAATAAGATTAAAAGGATAGTTCAGATCCATCTGATTTTAAGAATCTACACAATAAAGCCTTATTGGAAAATATGGCAGCTAAGATTGGATAGAATCTTAAAGACTTAGATGATCAAGTAATTAAACAATAATATTAATTTTACGAAAAAGAAGAAAAAGAAATTTTTGGAGACAATGAAGATAAAAGATTTAAGAAAGCAGCAAGACATGTTTAAGATGTAATATATTGTAGAAAGTCAGTTCATTATATAAAAGATGGAACTTTTATATAAAAACTCTATTCTTTCTAAACCTACCCTAAATGAAGAATATTTATGAACTTGATATGCATCATACATATGCTAATAATTTTCAGCGAACCTATTAATTCATTTGATAGGCCTGAGAAAGATAGAGCTTTTTTAGCAAGTTTAATAATAGAAATTATCAGCGTTATATTCTATGCTATAGATTTTGCTTTCTTATTTATTTGAAAAATTAAAAGTAAAAAAGGATTTAAGTTTTTACTCAAGTTTAGAAACCTAATAAAGATATGCTGTATCATATTAATAATAATTGATATGGGTATATATTATTCTACTTATCCTAGTGAATTTTTCAGGTTCTCAAGATTAGTTAGGCCTTTATTGTGAATTTTGTACTACAAATAGCTGAGAAACACAGTAAATGCTATACTTTCAACATTTAGTAGATTATTTGAGATGGGAGTCCTGTATTCTATAGTAATACTAATTTATGCTTTTGTAGCTATAAGACTTATTGGACCTAATTAAAAGGAATACGAAGAATATGAATCAAACTATACAGATTTGAAGCATGCGTGCTAGTAGCTATTTGTCGTTTTAACTTTGGGAAACTATCCATAAGCAGTAAAAGATGTAATTGATGACATTTCCTACTGGCTACTTATTTACTTTATTCCTTACATTCTACTAGTAGTACTTATTTTAATTCCTATTCCTGTCGCTGTTGTTTTTGAAAATTATAGAGAAAACAGAGCGCATATTATTTGGAAAGAAAGATTTAGGGAAAGAGATAGTTTACTTGCCGCTTTTTATGCAGTAGATGTGCATAAGCACGGATACATTAACTAAGAATGTGTACTGAGTGTTTTAAAAATAGTCTTCAGTAGAATTGATTTAGAAACAGCCGAGCTATTAGTAAGTAGTTTAGCAGGAGAGGATCAAGTTATCAATGTATTTGAATTTTTCGAAATAATGGATACTATTTTAATAGCTCCCAAATGCTTTTGCAAAGCTCCTGTTTACAGATGTGTTATTTGAGACAAATTTAGAATGCTAATAAACAGAGTTTTAAAGTTTGATAGAATAGCAGTTAACTTGAAATTTGATATCTTTATCCTTATTATAGTAATTATTAGTTGCATTGATATCATTCTTCAGGAAACTAGCCAAGGGAATTAGAAAAGTATAATTACCGTTGAGGAAGTAATAAAGTATATTTTTGTGTCAGAAGCAATTATTAAGATAATAGGGCTAGGAATAGTTAATTACTTCGGTGATAACTGAAATGTCTTCGATTTCTTCTTAATCAGTTTTACCTTATTTATCGACGCTGGAGTTTCTAGTTTAAGACTGATACGTGCTGCGAAGGCAGGTAGAATGGCTAAGATTAGTAAGTTAGGAAGAACTTAGAGAATTTTTAGGCTTTTTAGAGAAGCAAAAACGTTTCGTGCTTTCAAAATTCTCTCTTTTATGGGTAACACTTTCCACCAGATAAATTAATTGATTTTTAAGACAATTTGCACATTTCCTTCTATTCTAAAAATGATGAACGTAATAATAGTATTGGTATACATTTATGCAGTAATAGGAATGGAATGATTATGAACTGAAATGGAACACGAGGCAGTTTATGAAGGCTATGTGTTTGGTGATTTCAATTCATTTAGCTAGTCACTGCTTGCTTTATTTTAGGTTGTAATAGGGATTGAATGACATATAGCTATGTGGAAATGGCAAATAGTCCATGAAGAGTTTTACTTAACAGAAATGTACTTCATTTCTTTCTTCTGTATAACAAGAATAATAGTGCTAAGCTTATTAACTGCTCTTATTTGGGAAATTTTTACATTAGTAGATAATAATAGCAAAATGAATTAAAACTCATCAGAAGACACGGAAGACTAAAAGAAAGAGACAGAAGAAACTAAATCTTAGGAATTAGAAAGCATGAAGTTTTTGAATAATGATATTGGCTCTAACTCAGAGTTATAAAAGAAATAAATCATAAGCAGCACTGAAGAAGATTAGGAGTAAGAAAAGTAAAAGCAAAAGCAAAAAAATTAGTAGCCTAATTTGATAAACAAGGTAAAGTAAGCTAATAAGAATTCTGAATAGTTACTAAAGTAAGCGATTATTAAATAAAATTCTAAAGTTCTAATGGAAAAGGAAGTTGAACACTTCATGAGTCAGCACGGAAATGTTTATGACTTTAAAAAACAAGCATAAGAAGCAATAAAAATAGATAAGGTAAAAGAAGTTCAAATACAGAATTTGTTTGAAGTAAAGGTTTATAAATTAATGCATAAAATTAGAAAATAGTCAAACTCATTAAATTACCAATTAATTAATCAGTGTGAAACTACTTTGCAAAACTTGCTTCCATCTGGAAGCATTGTAAAATTTCTGTTTCGAATATAAGATAATTGATACTTTCCTATATAACATAATGATTAAAATTTAATGAAGAAGCTATAAAATGGCCCTTGGGATTAAATAAACAATTTGTAAAGCAGTTAATCTATTTGCCATGTTTCTGATATTATATCAGAGTTTAACTATTTAAAAGATATCTTGAATTCTATTTCGATAAATTGTAATTCTGAATTTCATTTAAAGGAAACTGAAACATGAAGTTTAGATTTCTATGCAGTACATTTCGGATCTTTAAATAAACCTTAAGAAGAGATAATAGAGATCAATAATAGTGCTTAAAGTGAAGACCAAACGGTAATTAATTCTATTAAAAAGATTCTATAGAAAAAGAAATTTAGCGTAGATTTTTTATAAGGAGCTATTTGTTCTTTTGTTTGCATTCCTAAATAAATTAAATAGCACTAAGTTACAAAAGTCTAGCAAAACGAGGGATAAGTTTTACAGAATTCATAAAGCTTTTGCGGAAAAGAAATTCCTAACTGAAATGATAAATTTGGAGGATAAATTAGTATTAGTTAAATGACAGAAATGATGAGAGATGTAGTTTATATGATAGAGCCTAATACTAATCTTCTATTTCAAAAACTTCAAAATGTTTAGCTATGCTGATTTTCAACTAACATAAATATAAATTACTACAATTTTCATTTTTCTCTCTAACACATATCATATCAAAAATTAGTTACATAGTATAATAACTCTTTATTTGCAAAGAGATAAAAATAATCTTAATACTTGGAAATAATAATAAGTACCAGGGAATAACTGATAACATCAAATTACTTAAATATATTTTAAGACAATTATTAATAAAATAATTCTTATAAAATTTTAAATTAAATATAACTAATTATTAATAAGTTTTACAACCATAATTATCTAAGAAAATCAAAGCATCAAATAAAAAAATTATAACTTTAATTTAATTAAGCTATCTTGATTTAAACAAATAATATCATTCTCGTTATGCTTATTTATCTTATCTTATCTTATCTTATCTTATCCCAAGCTGCTAGTATTTTATATTATCTTTATTGATAATTTTAGCGAGTTTTTTATTCAAATATCATATCAAAGTTTTAGAGCTCAGTTCATCAAAATTATATTTCTAATATATAAACCAAATATTTTATTTAACTTTCCTTATTTTAATTTCTCTAGAAGTAGAAGGTTTTTTACTCAGCTGATATTGAGTTAATGTAGAAAGAGCATTGATAAGATATTTATTTTAAATAAAATTCTAATAATTTCTATAAATAAGCTTTAAAGTAAATACTCTTCTAATATTAACAAACTTTTATATTTTTTAAATAATTATTGTGCCTATCTTAAAATACTCAAATTTACATATTTAAAGAGCTTAATTTCTTTATGCATACTTAATAATTAAGTAATAAATAGTCGATGCTATTAAAGTCTGGAATAGTTTTTTAAGTTATAGTATGAAGCTTAAAGATATTTAGATCCTTTTAATTTTAAACTAAATATTATTTTAATTGCTAGCTTGTAAATTTACTAATCTATTAAATTAGTTCTATAATTATTTTGTTAATATTTAGTTTTAAATTTGTTTAAACTTTAGCGGTACAAATTTATTGGATAATGATATTTACTATTTTTAATTCTTTAAGTCTATCTTTAAAGTACTATTCAAATCTAAATAGCATGCTAACTTAATGTTGATTTAGTTTGATGTTATAATGATTTAAGATATAAGGTTTATTAGTATGAAATTAGTTATTCATTTTTATAAGTAAATCTTAGCTAATTAAGCATGTAGAAAGTATGAGAAATGCTATAAAGCCTTATTATTAATAAATTCTCTATTATCTTGCAGAATATAGACAGCTTAGCCTGATAACTGGATTTATCTTTAATTTTTAAATAATCGTTTTTCTTAATTTTTTACTTTCAGACTTTATTTTGTTTTTAAAGTAACTGTCATAGGTCATGTTAATATAATCTAATGATTATAATTTAAAGATAGCTATAAATTTAAGATAGTAAAATATTAGATGACTTAAAGATAATAAATACAAAGAAAAATTAAATGATTGTCTAATACCAAATTTTAAAATAAATGCTTAATTATCTTCTATAATAGAAGTTAATAGCTCATTAATGGAAATCTAATCCTTCTTTATGAGCAATCAAAAATTATATACTCCAATTCATTTAAGCTATTTTGGAGAATATAAAAGGTAAATTGATAAACTAATCTAACAAATAAAGCAATTTTCTAATTATTTTGAATTAAATTAACTCTAAAGTTTGATAGCATTCAGTTGAAAACATTTTTTAAATTAGTTTATTTTTAAGTTCTTAAATAATATATTGTAAGATATTTATAATAACTTTTCTCACTTTATAATTTAGAATATTTGAACTATTATAAATAAGCTTAAAAGCTTTTAATTGTTTATTAATTATATAAGAAATTAAGTCATATACTGAGCTTTTTTAAATAAAATTGTTTCTCTTAATTTTATATATTTGATTGCTTTATGTGAATTTAATTTAAAATATAATTCCAATTGATTTTTTAGACTCCTTAGCCTTATAAAGTTTTTGTATTCTTAACTTTTATTTTCATTTGTATTTAGAATCTAAATTTCTTTTTTATTTTAATTCAAGTAATAAATTAAGATTTATGAAATATTGCAAATTTAAAAAATGTAGATAAGAGATTCATTTATTTAAAATGGGAATTAACTTAAAAACAGATAACATATTTTTCATAATTCAGTAATTGATTGAAAACTTTCACTTTTCATAATTAATTCTGATTTAAAACTATTTTCACCGCTTCCAGTTAAAGACTCCATTTCATCAGCTTCATCTTAATTCATTTCTGGACTAATAGGTTTATCTGCATGATCTAATTTAAGTTTTCATATTCTTTCTCTATTTAAAGTATAAGATCATTCAAGTTATTTTTCTAATTATTAATTTTTGTTTTCTAATTCCTATAATTGATTTTAATGGTTCTTTTGTAAAGTTTCAATTGTTATTTTTAGGTACATTAATTAATTTTCTATAGAGTCATTGCTTTCTTTTAATTATTTATTATGAATTTTGATTTATTCTATTTGTTTTTATAGTTTTAGATTTTTCTCTTTATACTAAGTTATTTAATTTAAATACCTTTATTCTTAAATATTCAGTTCTTTTTCATGTTCTTATTTAACTTTTTCTAACTCATCTTTCATCTCTTCTTATTTCTAATTTTTAAAGCTTTGGGATAAAGAATCAATTTTATTTTCATAACTTTATTAAATTTCCAAAAGTTTCTAGTTATGTTCTTTGCTCATAGATTCTTAGTTTTTATCATATAGCTCTTTTTGCTTAATTAAATCATCGTCTTTTTATTTTATCTAAATTTGAATGAATGGTAGTTCTCTATTTATTTGCTCTTCTTTTTAGCTTAATAATTTTTATAGTTAGTTAATTTAGTTTAATAATTGAGCTTTTTCATTTAGTTCAATATTATTTTAATTTTAAATTTGGTTTTTTTCCTGCTTATTTATTTCTTCATTTTCGCTGTTAAGTTTAAGTTGATTTTAGTTTGTTTTTACCTTTTATAAAAGTTCTTAAATCTATTTTTTATCCTAGATATTTTCATTTTATAAACTTTATATTTTTTCATCCTTTTGCTGACTAAATTTGCGTTCGTTTGATATTTATTAATCCTTTTAATTAATTAGTTCCTTCATTCAGGCTTCTATAGCTACTAGAAGCTTATTTTATTTAACCTCATTTTCATAATTTTCTCTTAAATGTGCTTTTTCTATCTTAATTTATTCTAATTTCTAATTTAGTTACGAATTCTCCTTTTATTTTTCAGACAGGTTTTGCTCAAGCTTTTAAATTTAGCTTAGAAGATTTTTATTTTCTTCAAGTAAATTTCTTTAATCTTCCTCTTTATTTACGCTTTCAATTTAAGCTTGAAAATCTTTCATAATTTTTTATTCTTCTACAAGTTTATGATTAGATTAAGGGTTCATCTACTACTGCTTTTCAAGCTAAGATTAAAATTACAAAACTTAGTTTTTATATGTTTCTATTTATTATTGCATTGATTCTACATTTTACACTTTCTATCCATTTTTATCTAAAATACTCTATTTCGGCTTCGAATTTTCTAGCGAAAATGATTAACTTTCCTACTAAAGCTTTTAAATTAATTATTCTTTTTACTATATTTTCTCTTTCTATTACAACAGCACTGATTTTAGCTAAGTTATCTACTAGTTTAATTGTTAATTTTGGTACTTAAGTTCAGAGATTTCTTTAAGGTTGCTTTATATCTCATTCTAGAGTTTAAGATTTTCTTCAGTTTATTGTTTTAGTTTACTTTCATATTCTTTGCATTAAAGTTGCACTTCATTTTGAAAAACTTTAACTTATAACTAAATATATTCGTCTAAGTTATCATACTATTAATTAACCTAATTTTTATCTTTTTCTTCACACTTTTTATTTAAAAATTTATGTATTTCCAATTAAGTTGCAAGAGTCTTTATTTCCAACTTAAGCCTATCTCGTTCTTAATTCCACTTTTCATTATAAAAACTTATGTTTTCTCCATTAAATGAATTTCCTGAGATTTTAGATTGACGAAGTACACTAAATTTCTAATTTTAACTTTCAACACATCCCATTTTAAATAAAAAACGAAGATTAACTAAATTCAAATAAATGCTAAATACTAATTTTCTAGTCTATCTTAACATATTCATCTCTTTACCTTTAAAAACTACTCTATTTACATATTTTAAATATCCTGATCAGAGTATTCAGCACTTTTATGCATTTCCATGTATAAAATTCTAAGATTAAGATTTTAATCAAATTTGAAATAGCGAAATATTATTTAAATAAAGAGCTTATCAGTAACTTAGGTCTACTATAGTTAGTTGAATTAAGATTCTCAAAATAAGATAAATATATTTAAAAAGGGATTAGCATAATTTAAATCTATAGCTACTAATAGCACTTAGTTTTATTAAGATAATTAATAATTATACGTATTTTTAATTATTCCTTTATAATTCAGAATGTTTCTACTTTGCTTTCTATTATGCTTATAGACTAAGTACTTCTATCTATTCTGCTCTAAAAATATGATAATAGCTTAGATTTAATTACTTTTATTTATCAAGTCTACCAAAACTTAGAAAGATGCTATTTCTTGGTAATTATCATTTTAAAATAATCTATGCTATTTATTGTTAGCTTCTTTTAGTTTGCAGGGCAAAGAAGTTATATAATAAATGTAGCCAAAAAAGTATGAATTCATTTATTTTTAGAAATGAAGAAACAGAGGAAAGTAATATTTTGCTTAACTATCCTTTGATAATTTTAACTCTTAGGTATAATAAGAAATGATAACTAATTAACTTTGATAGAAATATAGAAATAGCAGTATACCTTTACAGTATTCTTTATAGTTAAAATTAATTTAAAGAAGACTTTACTATTACTCATATTAATAATTATAGAGTAAATATTAACTCTAAAAGTTAAATTGCTCTACTAAGAGAATAAGATTAAATTAATTCATTAGCATTAAAAAAATATAAAGATAAAATTCATAATCATTTGGTAGTTATTCTTTAGTATTAAAATCTATCTGAACCAAAGAATTAGTGCTTAGACTATTTTTAATTGGATCTTTCCTAGAAATAAAAAGGAGGAAGGTTAAAAGTTATAGATTTAATATATTTTTAGACAAATTTATTAAAAAGCTATATTATCTTAGTTAGCTATTAATTTACTATACTAATTAACATTAGATTGTAATAAATATATAGGATTTGGCTATGATAATCTAAGATAGTTAAATGAGTTATTTATTTAGTATATGTTCCTTTAATCCTTATATATTAAGCTAGTTAATTAGAAAATAATCTGAAAATTAAAATTTTTATTAGATATTTCATTAAAACAAATCATTCATCAAACTCAAGCTATAGCAGTATATTAAGCTAATTTCTAAGATACTCTTCGCCTTTCAGACTTTGCTTTACTTCCTTTTCGAGCGAAGCTTCTAAATCCTTTAGACTTGCTAGTCTCTGCTTTGCTTCTTAGATTTATTGTTTGATTAAGTTTAATTCTTAAAGATCTCTATCTTCCTCAGTACACTGTTGCAGAGAATTTTAGATGAAAGATTCATTTTTGGTAAAATTGGTCTGAGAAACTTAGTTATGCTATACATTAAATTCATAGCTAGGCTTGGGTTCATTACAATTACATTAGAGCATTTTATCAAGGACATTCTAATCAGGGTCTTTTTGCATTTTTAAAGGATTAAGAATTTAGAAATAGGATTTAAAATAAGGGAAAGTGAATAGCTAAAGGACGTAATTAAAATAATTACTATAATTAGATAATTACAATAAAGGAGATGTATTAAATGGGTTTATTTTGTCAAGTTCCATCAGGTTCTAGTACATTCTTATAAGTTTGCAAAGTGCACTCTCCACCTGCTTAAGGATCGAAATTAGCTAAATAATAACTTCCTTCATTAGAAAGTACTATTATTGTATTAGGATCAGCTCCAAAACTCACTATAGGACGTAAATCAGGTACTCTAAATTGTGCAAAGCTTCACTCAGAATCAAAATAAGGCAAAAGTTTCTTCATAAAGCTAAATTTGGATTTTGGATTAGCTGGCTATTAAGGTTACTACTCGTTATTTTCATTTTTTATTCAAAAGATATGAATAGTCCCTTTATCCGAACTGCAAGCTAGTCAACGCGAGCTAGGATCAAATGCCAATGAATAAATCTCAGCTCTAGGAATGCCTCGTCTTAGTTCTTAAAGATTTTCACCTTTACGAGTATCAAAAATTCTTATAACTGTTCCTTTTTCGCTAGCTGAAGCCATTTTAGTTCCTTCAGCATTTAATGCAATACAAGCCAAAGTTGTAGAATGTGCTCTTATCACAGTACTTATTTAAATATTATAATCTCTTACAATTATCTACCCTTTAGTTGTTTCTGGGCAAGCTAAAACTATACTATCTTTACTTGAGGTTAGAGCACATAGTCCAAGTGGATTATTGCAAGTTTCTAGAGTATCAACCAATTTTAGCTCCAAGAAATTATAGACATAAATTTTATTCTCTAAGATGACAACTACTCGATCTCTTCTCAATCTTACCCCTTTTACTTCACTTCTAAAGCAAAGTTCCCCAATACATCTCATTTAGTGATCATCCCATAGCATCACTTTATTTGGAGGATATCTTGGACTTTTACCACCACCAACTAGAGCTAAAATATTACATCTAAAGAGCATTTCAACAATACCAATACCTCCTGTAAATTCACGTTTAAAGGTAAATTTGTAAGGAACTGTATTATATATACGAAATCCGCTGTCTGTTCCACAAGAGAAACATCCTGCGTCTTAATTAAATCCTATATAAAGAAGTTCGTCTTTTTATTTATTTTCCATTATGTCAACTGTGGTTTTATTAATAATTAAAAGCTATTTATAATAAACGAAATGCTAAGCTCCCATTAAACAACACCATATACTTCATTTATATTATTATATTGAAACTTATTCCTTTACATTCACACCAAACCATTTATTTCCAGATTACTAGCATAGCAACATTTTCAATATCTCCTTTAAATCATCAATAATACTATGTGAAACAGCAATTGCTTCTAATATACTCTAATTTATCTATCTAGCCTGAAGATTTCATCTAAAATGTAATCAATTATATTATTAGTTAAATAGTATAGCTTTATCTTTTGATTGCCTAACCACTTCTATAATCATTTTCATAATTATGTAATATTCTGCTAAAGTTCTTTGTAAATAGGATTTAAAAGTTAACTATATATGCTTTAGTTTTTAATGCCTATTAATTAAATAGATATTAATAGATATAAGCATTAGAGTAACTGAGTATTTAAATAAAGACGTTAATTCAAAATTCTAAGTCCACCTGCAAGCGCTATTTCGCTATGTAAATCAGAACACTTTTTTAGATGATTTTTAACAATAGCTATTAATTTCTTTATTTCTTCATTTCTCTCTTATTGACTTAGAGCGTCAGCATTTTCTTTGCAAACAAAGGTATAGTCTTTCTGTTTATCATGATAACGGACTTTTGAAGAAAATGTTGGTTTGCAATAAGATCTTTTAGAACTACTTTTAGAACTTTAGCGATCATGACTACCTTGTTTTACATTGCTTACTTTTTACTCTTTAGATTTTTACCGTTAAGGTGAAATTTCATCTTCATTTTTACTACTAAATCTATTTAAATTTTTGGTTGATTTAAGAGATTAAGGATGTTGAAGATCTGTTCTCGTATTAAATTCATTATTAGGATCTAAAATATCTGCAGCACTTAATCTTTCTTTCTTAAGTTGTTCACAAGATGTATTAAGAAATTTTTACTTTCGCTTTTATATTTACTCAAGTTCTAGTTCAAGCAATAAGTTATCTATTTTTCTTAATTATTGCTTAGCTTAACTCTACTAGGTTTAATCTTCTTGAAGTTGTTATTTTTCTTCTGAATTGAATGAGTAATTTTCCTCAAGAGCAGGGCTTTGGTAAGAGATTTAGTTCTTTTTTTCTTAAGAAATATTCATTTTAGATAAATGAATATTTTATCTCAATTGATCCTCACAAGCTCGAACTATATAAAGTATTACCTCTTTCTTAATAACTTTGAAGTATTCTTTTTTCTTAAGGATCTAATTTAACATAAAATTTTGTCTGATCCATTTTAAAATAATAGTTTATTCTATTTATTCCTAACTTAACTAAAATACTTTTATCTTTATTGCTCTCCAGTGAATCCTTCATTACTCTCTTACCTTATCTTTTATTATAGTCTTTCAAATTAAACTTAGTCAGCTTATATTATCAACAAATAGGAAGCTATATAATTCATATGGTTTTTGATAATTAAACAGTTAAAAGCATAGAAATAGTTTATTTATCTATCCTCTAATTATTAAGATTAATTTACTAATCTAAATTTTAAATTAGATAGAATATACTTATTAATGCTATTCAAATAATATTCCCATCTAACACATTTCTAAGATATAATTAAAATTTAGTTAAGATATGTTTATCAGTGTAAAGTTACTCTAAGATTGGAGATATTTCATTATTTACTAATTTCTGCTATATTTTAATTTATTAATAGCATGCTTGACTATTAGTAAGCAAACGGTTTTAATATTATATTGCTATCTACTATATTCATAGCACAAGCATTAGACTTGCTATAATGATAAATAATTAAATTAATTAATAGTTTTATTGCTTTTATTAAAGTATTAAACTTAAATATTTGTAGATTTATATACCATTTATGAGTGAAGAGATAGCTAAATAATTTATAAATATCAGAGAAATAGGTTCAAAAGGGTAATTATATTAATTATGAAAATTAATTCATTTATTTATACCTAAATAAGTATGTATCCATAATATGAAGACTTTAGCATTAGCTAAATTGATGTTGCTTAGTACTTTATATGTCTTAGTAATTAAAAACCTAATATTTATAATAGCTATTTAAAAATGAAATTAATATTGTATAAACTAGGTAACCAGGCTATTTTAAACCAATCTCTTAATTTAGTATTATGCTATTAACATTCTTCAAGTTCAATTTCAATAAGATTTTGCTTAATAATAGAGACTATATTTAAATTTAATTTTAACTTCTTATTCCCTATTTTTGGAAATCTATTTTATTCTTATTTGATAAGTATACAAAAAGTTTACTTACTTGAA
Source organism: Loxodes magnus (assembly GCA_946699065.1). Lineage (NCBI taxonomy): Eukaryota > Ciliophora > Karyorelictea > Loxodida > Loxodidae > Loxodes > Loxodes magnus. The sequence continues at coordinate 574,613 of CAMPDV010000053.1, read as the reverse complement.
AATACTTAGCATTAATTATACTTAAGCAAAGAGTGATAATTAGTAGTTAAGATCTATTATTTAGGTTAGTTATTAATTATCCTAAATTTTGCTAATATTTTATAATTAAATTAAATTTTAAGAAGGGTCTATTTACTTGGAGCTGTTTACCAATGAATAGCATTTCTCACATCCACTTATTAAATTCTTCATCCATTGTGAAGGCATTCTTTAAAGGACTTAATTTATTATTCATTTTGGAATTTGTCCTTTGAAGTCAATTTAGTTAACACATGTCATTGCAGTTAAGTTTTCATTAAGAGGTCTCAGAACATAGCCACAAATAATAGTTTCAGCTCTTACGATCTTAGGACATTCTGGAGCAGTTTAATGATTTACTGAATTGAAATAGATAACTACACAGTTTTATTCAGGATAATTTTTCCTTAAAAATCTTCTTTATACAAAATCTCTATTACTAACTCCTGGCGCTTTTACATATGTTTCGTAATAAATAATATCATAATCCAAGGTTTATTCCAAAACCTTTCAATTTTTGTTGTTAGTATCTCAGAGCTATCTGTATGTAAAATCACAAATTGCTTTTACAATAATTTAAGGGGAAAATGGAATTTCATAGTGAGCTTTAACCATTTACACTTCAGAAGACTCAAAACTTCTAATATAAACTTTACAACCTTTCTGATTAGAAACTGTTGTTCAAATTTTGGAGTCACTGACTGTCTCAGCTTCAATTATAAGAAGTTTTTGAAAGAAAGGAATTCTCCAATCTTAACTTAGGGATAAAGTAGATCTGTTTCCTGCTCATTCTTCATTAAATAAAATGCTTTCCTCTTCAGATTGTTTACAATCTTAAGCTTTATTATCCTAATCTTTTTATTCTTAGGCATCAGCTTTATTATCCTAATCTTTTTATTCTTAGGCATCAGCTTTATAGTCTTCTTATAACTAATTATCTAATAATTAATTATCTTTCTTCATTTTTATTTGCTCCTATTAATATTTCATCTCACTAAGAAAATCCTAATTAGCTTTTATTAAGTCAAGATAAATTTAAATAAACTAGAAATTCAAGCCAAGTGGGAATAATTGGTTTTAGAATGATAAGCTATTGTTATTAGCCATCATTTTATCTAAAATTCATTAATCTTACAAATTATAGTAATCAATAGAGCTTTCAAAATTTAAGTTATGCATATTATTCTAATTTCTTTTTGTATTTTTTACTTTGCTAATCAAGATTTTTCACATGGAATATTCACTTCCAGTATGATCATTTCGTAATTAACTTTCATTTCAGATATTTTTCTTCTTTTTATTTTATAGGTTCAAATTATTAAGCTTCAAGTCTACTAACTTATTCTTTAATCTTGGATTTAAACCTTCATTAATGACTTTTTGCTGCTAGCATACTTGTCATAGATTCGATTTAAATTAAAGATCTTTTTAGATAGCTAAAGTGAGGTTAAAGTTATGCTTATTAATTTAAGATTGATTCTATAATTCTTGCTTAGTATCTTTTATCTTATCCATCTTTATAAAATCCTGATTGCAAGCACTTTATTATATATTTTACCGAATAAAGATAAATAGATGCTTAAATTTGGGATTATAGTAACATAAGTTACTTAAATAATAGATTGAATAAACGATCATAAAGCTACGCATTACCACTAAGACATTTTAGTGGAAATTACTGTTCTAAGTAATAAATGAAAATAAAAGCTATTAGTCTCATCTAGAATATCTATTGTAAAGCAAAGTACTTTATTTAATCTTATGCAAAATATAGCATAATATAGCTTTATCTATTTTATACGCAATAATTTAAAATACTTAATATTTGCATAATTGGAATATTATCATCTTTTTCACATAAATTAAAAATTGCAATCCAGCAATAAGCTAAATAATAATTTGCAGATACGTGAGAAAGATATTATTATAAAAGGGAACTATAATTAAGTTTCGTTTTAATTATTAATGAATATTAGCTATCCAATGGTAAAAACTATAAACTATATAGATAAAGGAGAAATATGATACATTTTTAAATATTTATATATTGTTATTCTATTTCATTTGCTTGAAACTCCATAACTGTTACTTTTGGATTTTTTTTTTCTTTCTTAATTTTATACTTCTTGGAATTATTAAAATTTTGTGATTATTTATCTTACTCAACCTCTTCATCTAATTGGGTAAATTTTGGTATTCTGTTTTAATTATTATAATCAAAAAAATGTTTTGAACTCATTGGACTGAGCACTGCTAACTTATATGCAGATTGATCATATTTAGTATCCTTTCCATTGAAAAAAGTAACTTTTCTGATTAATTTTTCTTGCTTTTATCTAAGTTAGTCTAGTTAATCATTATTTGTCATTTTCTAGGTTGGAAGAATTTTTCTTTTTCTCCTGCTTTACTCTTCTTTTTCCTTTTCAGTTTCATTATAGGAAGTATTAAGAGTATCTATCTTGAACATAGATGATAAAAGCAGGTTAGAATTTTTTATTGAGAGAAGATGGACTTAATATTTTCTAGGTGAATCATTAAGTTTTTGTATTTCTTTTTCATAAGATTTATTCTGAAAACTTAACTCCTTTAGTTCTGAATTATAATTTTTTAGACAATGTATACTAATTTCATCTATTTTATTGTCTTATCTTTTAGTTGTTTAAGATATTTGAAGTTCAGTGGATATTCTGGATTATTTTAATTACTCTTTCATTTTCTTTCTTTTTTGAGTTACCATATAATTGTTTTCCAACTCCAGTTTAAATTTCTGAGGTAGTTCTTTATGGTCACTGATATCTTAAAAGTCCAGAATTTTATTTCAATGCTTAATTTAATTCTAGCGTAGTAGTATTTTTTTAGGTTTAGGTGTAAAGGCTTGATTCTAAAAAGCAAGAGAAAGTAAAACCTTTTAAGCAAAGGAATATTTGTCTAAGGTTTTTTTATCACATACTTCTTCATCCTTATCAGGGAATTATTTTACTGAATGATAAAATTACATCATAAATCATAGAAAAAGTTTCATCCTTCATTAGCAGTCACAGGATTTGATCTGTCATAATCCTATAATAAAAAATTACATCACGGAATGTAAGAGCTTACTATTGATATTTAAGTTCAGGATCACTATAAATCTAATCAAACGATTTTTGAAAACTACTAAAGCAACACCTGAAATATATCTTGTTTATTATGAAGGTAGTACCAAATGAGGCAAATAGTGAAAATAAACTATAATATTAAGCTGGAGACTTTAGTTTATTATACCAATACCAACCTGCACATGAGTATGCGATTACAAAATATGGCATTATATTCATCATTCTATTATTTAATTAGGAACCTAGTCTATTTGGCCTGGAAAACTTTCTTAGAAGGAGATATTTATCGACCCAATATTTTAGAAATATTCCAAATATTGCTAAAAAAAGCAAAGCTGGAAAAATTGGAGCGTAAATTAGGGCTACAAAAACAATTTTATTAAGCTAAGCATAATTTTGGGAAATATTGAATTGAGGTTCCTCCCAAATTAAGTTTAGATCAGCTTATGTATAATACTTGCTCTTTATTTTATAATATTTTATTCATTGCTTCTTAATAAACTACGCTATTATCTGATTATTCAGAATAAGCTCTAGAATAGGCTTCAAGCTTAGTACTATCATGATATTTCAAATATCAACAGCTAAATTATAATCTTAAAACCATTTGGATTCATCTTAGTTTACTAATCAAAGCAAACAAGCTGAGTTAAAACTTTCGAAAAAAGTTAATTTTATTGCAAAACTTGAATTAAAATTAGTTAGAGTCTCGTGCTTTTCTTACCTTGTAAGTAATTTTATAAATAAACGTAAAATTGTATTTAATCCTACTACAAGAATAGCTGGAATTAATGATTGTAACTTGCTACTTATCATTGAATAATTTCCCTCATTAAGTCTTCTTTTATTTAACACTCGAATATAGTAAATAACGATACCTCCAATTATCATTACTATCGTTGTACCTATGAATACTATAAAAAATTGTTTCACTTTTTACACTCTTTTTTAACCTAAATTTTCTCAATATATATCACTTGGATCTGGAGCCATTTAAACTTTTATATCATCATAATTTTTTTCTATTTTCTAATTTTTCTATAAACAGAATTAATGTATCTGTTTAAGGATTTTCGATAAATATCTAAGAGGATTTCCATTAAACTTTTAATAAATTACTCTAGTATCTCCTTAAGAATCAAAAATAACAAAGCTTGCCCTGTTTTTTTATTCAAATCATATAAAATATTTTTATTCTATACCTATAGCTGATTTAATTTAGTTTAAGCAATGCTTAATTACTATTAGCATTCATCTTAAGTGTACTATTTTTTAAAAATGTTGCAGCATCATTTTTTTTACATTTTAGCTTTAGGATTTTTCTTTTAAAACAATTCAGCTGAATTTTTTCTTTATAGAAAATGCTTAAAATGGTCAGTTCAAACTTTTCTTTCTTAGATATTATAAGCATATATCATCTTTACTATTTTGCATTTTTTCCCATCATATCTTCCGTTATTCTCTAGCCATTCAGTAAATTCTTCTTAAGACATATTATTGCTTAAGTCAGTAATTCATAAAGCATAATTAGAAGGTTCGATTGTAGATAAATCCATGTCTTATTCTTTCTTATGTATGTAATATTTGAAAATAACTAATAGAACCATCATTCTATAGTAGCTGCTAGTTATATTAAGCCAAAAAAACTTGGAATTTAGTCAGCATTGCTATCCTTAAAGGGATTTCCATAATTTCCTACAGTACTTTTAAGAATAATTTCTGAATCTTAATATCCTTTATTACTTCATTAATTAAGATTATCCTACTAATTGCAATAAACAAGTTGCAAAACTCCAGAAGGAATGGCATTTAATAGGAGTAAAACTATAATAAATTTTACATAGATGAAATATAAACCAAAACCAACACCTAAATCCACTAAATCGGTAGTTGAACAATTTAAGGAATATTATTCATCTTGAAGTGGTAAACCGCAGCAATCATATATTTCTGAATTTTCTAAAGTAATCATTTCTATTTTTTTTAACTTTTTTAGCTTCACAATGCTTTATAGCTTCTTGCATACTTGCTTTTTAGTAGGATTAAAGCCTTTTCTGAATCCTTCATTAGCCATATATTACAGAATGTTCACTTGATAATGCTTAACTTACTTTATTTTATCAATCTGTTTTTTTTTCTTCTTCTGAATTAAAGATTTTAAATATCTTTTATTTAGTTTTGCTAAAAATGTTGCTATCTTAGTTATTATTTTCTTTAGTATGCTGAGTCTTATAAAATGTTTATGAATTTTTTAACTAATTCAGTATATTAGAAAAAACATTCCCTTTTAACCTTCATTTACCTTCTCTTAATTTTTATTACTTTTTACCTAGTTTTATTCTTGCATATCCTCTTATGCTTTGATTTGCTAATCATCTTCTTATAGAGAAGATTAAACAGTTTGCATCTTTAAAATTAAAAAGAATAGATGGTTTAAAAGAGAAATATAAATTATCTTTAGAATTATTAAAAATACTTTTAAATAATATTGGCTTTAGATTATCAAGGTAGACCGATAATATACCCAAGTAACCTTGTTTTATAAAAATTACTGTTCATTATGTTACTTTAAATACTTACTGCCTCTATTTTTTAAAACCCTAAATATAATAATAAACCCTTTTCTCCTATTTAATTAAATTATTAATCTCTTTTTATACAAACTATCTTAATATGCTATCCTTTAGCAATTTTAATCTTGTAGCATTCATTATTCAGAGGTTTGATATTTAAGCTTTGAACTTATAAACTTTCTGATTAATAGGGATGAGTACAAGTTTTAAACAACTAAATTAGATTGGTGTAGCTAATGTAATAAGATATATAGTTAATGATAGAATTATTTAATTATATAATGGTTAAAATAATTAAAAATTAATGCTAAAATGACCTATTGATTACTTGATAACCTTTCTTAGTGCTTATCATTTAACTTTTGGTTATTTGATTTATATTCTAAAATTAAAGTTTACTTGTTAATATTTTTGCTTTTATATTTTATCTATTGAGTTCGCTCTTTCAATTGATTGTTTTCATTTTTATTAATTATCTTGTTAGTATGAGCTATTTAATTATTTCTAACTTATTAATTAATACATTTGTTTATCTCTCCTTCCATTCTATGGATTCTAATTATAATTGTCTTTTCTGCTTTCTTCTTTTGGATGATATTTGGGCTTTTATATTTAATTAGAAATTTATTCTTCTTTTGATTTAGGCTTTTCTAACTTTTTACTAGATTTTTTTAATTTCATCTAGCTTGGCTATTTTTTACTTTAACTTACTTAAGTTAATTGATAATTATATCTAGTAGTTAAACTTCTGTTTAGAGAAGGTAATTTTTATTATAAAGACTTAGCGCTTTACTAATTTGAAGACCCTTTTTATAATTTTTCTTAAGATCCTTAATTTTTTTATTTGGCTTTAATTTTATTTCCATTAAGAGGATATTACTAATTTAATATATCAAGCTCATCCTCGCTACTACTTTAAGAACAAATTAAATCTTCTAAGCAGAATTTATTATTTGGACCTTTGAATGCATTGAAATCAATTTTATCTATCGTTTGTAAAGTAAGAACTGTTTCATGGGATTGGAATTTGGTAATAGCTTTTTGATACAACTTAGGCTTATCAGAAATTCTCTCAGTAAAAGCTTAGGACAAGTTATACACCAAATCTTTATTTGCTGTCTCAAAAACTTTTACTTTCTACTTTAATTTTGCTATTTCCATATTTCCCTATTCTTTTTCCTTTTATATTTCTCTTTGAAGCTTCCATTTTTATATTTGCATTTCATTTTAATGATATGGTTTATATTTATATTATTTACTTATGCAATTTTCTGGAATCCTTGAAGGATTATGCTTTTCATCTGAGCCAAAAGGAAGTCATGTATTTTTCATTTTTTTAGTAATATAGTCTTTGTCATGACATTTTATATATTCTAGCAAAAATTGATACTTTTCTTCTGTTGTCTTTTAAGCCATTGCTTCTTCTGAGCTTTTTGGAGGATTGAATTAGTCTCAGCTTTCATCAAAAAATTAGCTTGCCAAATCAGTAAGCGTATTAATAAAGTTTTAGAATTCAAGAACTTTGAAACTATTACAGTTGTTAGTAAAGATATCATTAATCTCCTACTTTACTAAAATTCTTTTTTCATTTAATTTTTGCTTTTCATTATAGGTGTTTTCTTTCATCATAAAATCAAAATCTTTGTTAAACCTAATAAATTTCGCTAGACTAAGTGTATTTTTTTCATACTCATATTTTTCAAAAGTTGCATGCTATCCGATCTCAAAAGAAGTTCGAGCGTAGAATACAAATATTTCTTTTAACCCTCTTACCTATTATTCTTTAAATCTTCTTTCTTTTTCAATGAGTTTATTTTTCCTTAACTGAATATATTCAATTCTTTATGTTAATCTTTGCATAACTGTTTTGAGCAAATTATTAAACTAATTTTCTTCTTAATTCTTATCCAAATAATTTTCCAAATCTCTTTTAGTTTTCTAGACTTGTAATTTTGCAGTATCATAACTTTCTAAAGTGTTTAAATTTTTTGTGAAGGATTTGCTTTTTTTCTCATAATAGTCAATAACATTGTATCTATCTAAAAGCTTGACGTTATTCTTGGATAAATAACTTTCCATTATTTACTCAAATTCTTGAAATTAGAAGCTAATACTTAGATGCTTTTTTTATAATCCATAATTTATTTACTTCTTTGTATCTATTTCAATATGTGATTTCTCCTTATATTCTTCATCGCTTGATTAGGATTCCAAACTAGAGTCGTAGCTATACTCTGAACCCTCAAATGATTCAATTTACCTGTTTAATTGAATTCCAAGAACTTAACTATTTTTTTATCCATTTTACTGAATTATTTAAGATTAAGGAGCCTAAACAGACTAAAAAACTGAATTAAGCAATTAGTTTTAATTATTCTGATTTTAAGGATATTATTTATTTATTTAATTATTAGAGTTATTAATCTTGTCTTTTTGAAGAGTCTAGTTAACAATAAAATCTTATTATTATTTTTCTTTAAGTTCATTTTGCTCTTTTACTAGCTATTGCACTATCCATAAAATGTTACTCTTGAGTATAATAATATTTAATTTTTTGTTTAAAGTTCTGAAGGCATTTGGAATAAAGTATAGAGATATTTTTTCTTTTTATTTTATACTATATTTATTAAATATTTCTCTATAAAGCTTTTTTTTGTCTTCGGCAAAGGTAATTTGAAGTGCTAAATCAGAAAATTCGACCTATTTCATATTCAATTAAACATTTCTAACTACTTGCTATTTTAGGAAATTAATTGTCGCTCCTAATTTTTTTGAGATAGTATTTTGAGCTAGCATAAAAGAATTGCCAGGTATTTAATTCTGACCATTCTAATCTTTCTAAGAACCTGCAATTTAATGAATGAAAGACTAGATTTAATTTTTCTAACCATTATTTAAAGAAGAATTGACTTAGCTGTTATCTAGTTTTTTCTAATTTTGATTATTGGACTATTAGTTCTCAATAGTTTTGTTTTTTTAAATTAAAATTTAATTCAGTATTGTTGAACTTAAACCGGATTAGGGCAATCTCTAAATTTATTACAGCATTTTTTTTTTTATTTCTTCTTCCTTCTCATTTTAAGTTGTTTCCTCCTCTTCCATTGAATCTTCTCTGATTGTTTCACCAGTTTTAAAATTTCTTTTTTCTTCATCACTGAAATCAGAATCAGAGCTCAAATCATCTTCATTCTTTTATTTCCTTTTATTCTTTTTGTCATCATTCGTGTTTATCATAGGCTTTTTTAAGTCTTCCTAATCCCAGTAGTCTTTATAGTAGTTATACCAGCGTTAATCGCTTCTTAAAAAATCATGGAAATCCATATCTTCTATTCGTTCTTATTCAAAAATTTTAATCATAATATATCTGTCAAAGTGACTTTCAAACTCCTACCATGAAGTATTTCTAAATAAAAACTTACTTTTTTACATCAAACGTATATTCAAGTGGAAATTCTTTATATTCCTTCCTATTGAAAAATTTAACAATATCAATGGAGTCAAAGCTATGCTACATAGAAAGTGATAGTAGGAATTTTTGTGTAAAGTCAGCTTCACCCTATAAGTCTTCATATTTCTAATGAAAATAATCTTCCTATTCTTTGAAAGATTATCGAACCTGCCTAAAATTTATTTGACTTGGTTACATTAAACCAAACATTTTATTTAAAGCTTCTTATTTATTTAACTTTTAAATTACTTTTGACTTTCTCTTTTCCATTATTTTACAATGGTAAGAATCAAGATTAAGTTAGAGGAAATAAGTTAAAACAGAATAGTTTATTATCTTTAGATTATAAGAGACTTCATGCTTATGAATCCTTACTTCAAATTTCTTATAATGTTAGTTATTACTATAAATCTTAATTTACACTCTAATTGGTATTTATTACTTCTCGTTCTAATCCTTCCCTAATAGTTTTATTACTTTCAATCTACTTAATTAATTCCTTACTTTCCACTAAGTCATAAAATATATAATCAGCCTTAATTTTGAAGCAGTCTAGAGAGTTAATTATTTAAATGCTAAAGGATTAAAAGTGGTAAAAATGATAGATGATAAAATGGAATGCTATATATCTGGTATGAATTATTTAAATATTATCTAATAGATAACTAGTTCTTAAAGGCTATTCTTTTAAATAAAAGCATATTATCAATTATACTTTGGTGTAAGTACACTCAACTGCAATTTTATCTAGCTTGATAAATTTATTTTACTTATATTAATCTAAACTACTTCAATTGGTAAATTTCTTACAGAAAATGGAATGATATTTAAGGTGCCAAAGTGCTCGTTGAGATACAATTTTAATTAAAAAATATTTAACTTTAAATATCTAACTATTTGCTACCTGATAGATAAGTAAAGCGTTAAGATAGGTACAGTAGTAGCAATTTTATAAAAATATACAAGGCCATTAATATTGAACTGATTGTATTTAAATTATTTTAATGATTTTAATATAATAAAGTGCTAGTTTTCCCTAATTTCTCTATCTTTATTAATTTATCTTACGAATAATATTATAAAACAAATAAATAATAATTAACTGCTTGCTAAGAATATCCCTAACTTAGTTTATTCAAAATTATTAAAATTTGTTTTATTAATTATCATATTGGGATTTAACTTAAACTGTATATAAATAAAAAAGGTTCGATACTTATAAATATCCAAAATTAAGTTTAATAAAATAAAGCCTATTAATTTCTGTACTTGCATATTTGCATATGCTAGATTCTGAAAAAGAAAAGCTAATCTAATAAAGATTATTTTTTTATAGTTGAAGAGTTTTGCTAGCAATGCCAATTTATTATGATTATAAGTATTCTTTATAAATCGTCTAATATACTACAGTTTAAAGTTTCCAAGCTTAATTTAAAACATTAAGTACAATTAAGATAATAAAGCTTAGTTTTATTAAAGGAAGAATATAAAAATGCTTAATTTTATATTATTTTAAAAGAATCTATGTAATATAATTGCTATAACTATAAAATTAATATTAGCACATATACTTTATCTATCATTTATGATCAGTAATATCTAAAAGTGTTAATCTTTACTATTTTTGCTTAGATATTATGTAGTTAGATTTACTTATATTCAGATAGTTAATTTTAAAATTCTTAAGAACAAAAAAGTAATTTAATAATAGAATATTAGTAGCAGTTTAATAATAAATACTTTATGATAAATTAATGCTACTATATCTTTATTCTGTTCCTATCTTAATGAGAGTGAATCTTACAAAAAAACTAAATTATATTAAGCAAAATTAAAATAATTAAGCAGTAGCTAATATAAGCTTAAAGCATAGCTAGCAAAAGTTATGCTATTTAAATGAAGGCTTACATGCAAAATTCATTTATCATGAACTTAGTTACTTTTGATATTTTAAATTATTTAAATTCCTTATATGCTGTTTACTGTAATAATGAGATATAGCATAAGAATAAATATGATGCTTTAAATAATAAAATAGTAATATATTAATGTAAAGAATAAAGGAATCTAAATTTTAATATAATAATAAATCTTTAAAAGTGCTAATAAGTGCTATATATTTAATCTTCTCTCTTATTGCTTTCATATTATATTAATCTATATTTCATTTACCTCATCTATTCCTTTATACTTTCAAATCTTTAAATTCTTTAAATGATATCTAATTGCTCTGTAGATAAATGCATTAATTATTAAAAACAATTATAAACTACTTTATTACTTTTAAGTTAGATAATAGAAGGTCATTTTGCTTAGTTGCAAGGAAATGTAATAAAATATAAAGCTTGAAGAATAAAGCAACAGTTTAGAATTAGTAGGAATGTGGAAAGCTTAATAAAGCAAAAAAGGGATTAAATAAAATAAACTGCTTATATTTTTAATTTTATTATTTAGTTATTATTGCTATTAATGCCTATTTATATATGAAAGTTATTCTCATATTTTGATTAGAGTTTTAAAAAACTAGATTTTATATTTTGAAAGCATGCTATAGTTAAAGTTTAGACTTTATTACTTCAACATTTTTATAAATAGTGCTTTGCTATTAATTTTATAAATTAGTTACAAAATTTTCTTAATTAATTTAGCTTTTGAGAATGAGCATAATTAAGTCTAAATTGATAAGTTAATTTTAAATTATTCTAATTCATATATAATTTTGATTGAGCAAAGTATGTTTATCAAATAAATAAATTAGAATTAAATAAGAAGCCTTTAATATCTTAAGAATTATTCAAGTGTAGAAATCTACTAAATTCCCAACTATTATTATTATTTTTTAATAAAGCCTAGCTGTTTAATTAAAAACAGAACTAAATCTCGATAGATTCTATATATAAGATAGGTAACTATTTCCATTTTAGATAAAGCATCGCTTCTAACTTTTTAAATGATTATAATCTTTGGTGGCCTGAATTTATTCTTAGTATTAATATAGAAACTAACTCTATCTAGACTTTTGTTCTAATTATATTTATATATAATTATTTGATTTTATAGAGCTTTTAATAATTATAGTCAATACTTTTATCTTTAAATTTAAAGTATTTTTTTATGAGCAATAGAAATAAATAAATGAAGATGCTTTTTTAATGGTAAAGTAGATAATTTTAAATCAAAGAAATTATTACTTATCGAGCACTTCTTTTTTATCGTTTTCTTCATTCTATTTATGAGCTTGCATTGCACTTACTTTTTTTATCAGAAGCTCAATCTAAGATTTCATTGCTGTTACTTCTTTCTTTATTTCATCAACCTATATTAGGGATTACTCTTTGAATTAAGAAATTTAATTTGGCTTCTATTTGTTTTATTTCATTGAGTTCTTTTTCTTCAGCACCTTTTAAACATAAAGCTCTAAAATTAATTAAAAATTACTTATGATTTGGAAACCAGGCAATGCTTTAGTCGTCAATATTCTGTTTGCAATAGCTTTCAATACCAGTATACTCAGTGGGATCGCAATTTTTAAGGTAGTTAATAAAATAGATGTAATTCCATGGTGAATGCTCTTTTTATATATGGTAAAGTCAACCCCGTGAAGCTCGACGTTCAAATAGTTCTCTATCTAATCCACAAATAAAGCATTTGTTCTTAATATCGTCTTAGTCATGCTCATATGCATTTCTTAGCATTGCAAAGGCATCGATTATAATACCTTGAACAATGTTCATCATGATGATTAAGATGATTAAGTTATAGGATTAGTCATAAATAACTCTTAGAAAGTTAATTTCATTTCTACTATCATATTTATCAGTCGAAATTGTTGAAGTTGTACTAAAAGTATCCAAGTATCCTCCAATTCCATCATCATATTTAAATCCTTTGTCTACAATTGTTAAAAAGCACCCAACTACAGAATAGCATTCCTTTAAAGGAAAATCTTGGTCAATAAATTAATATCCGGCAAGAGCAAAATAATATTGAAATACCAATAAAAGAAGAAAAGTTAGAAGAAGCACTTTTCTTGGTACAACTACAGCTTTAATAACGTTTTAAAGTGATGGATATCTGAAAAGTAAGTCCATTAAATGGAAAGAAAAGAAAAAGTGATGAACTGTCAATCCAAGAATACTAAAGAGCATGTAAGAACTATAGTACATTATAAATTTATTAGATAATGTATAGATACATGCAGTTACCAGTCTATAAATCAAATCATAAAGTTTTTAAAAAAATTTAAACTTCTTTCCAAACAGCTATTCTATTATAAAAAAATCTGTTTTTTCTTTTTTATTTCAACCTCGCCAAAATAAAATAGGGGCTTATTTTATTCCAAATAGAAATACTATAAGAGAAGCAGAAACTACTTAAATAACTCCAAAAAAATAAAAAATGCTCGTTGTTGATTTAATTTTATCTTATTGATAGAGTAAGGCTGGCTAATCAGATCTTTCTGTGCTGTTTAGAAAATCTGAATAGGAAAATAATATTAAGATGTTTAGTATGATTGTGCAATAAAACGAAATATTTCTTCACAGTTTATCTTTTTTAGCTAGGAAAGAAAAAAGTTTGTATTTATTGAAAACCAAATTTATTTGTCTGTCATAGCTCATTTATTCAATTAACTCTTCTGCTTTCACTAAAAGATATGCCAATTTTGTTTTTTCTGAACTTCTATCCACATTTTGGTTAAATAAATCTTTCATATCATCAGTTAAATAATGAGATTCTGGCGGTAAGGGAAAAAATACTTTTTAAAGATTTCCTTTAAACATAACTTCCACTACGCCAGTATGGTCTTGGAAAAATTTTCAAGCTTGCTGAAATTTTTGCTTTTTAATAACTGGAGAGTCTTTTAGTATTCCAATGTCATTTTTGCCCACATTTTGTATTTTTTTCTTGACTTTTCATAGCTAAGTCAAGCCTTCTTTTAGTCCACTAATTCCTAACTAAGCAAATTCTTATAAGATATCTAGTCCAAACATTGTCGATTTAGCTTTAGTTTCCTTTTCTTCATCAGGAAGTACGTTTTCAAGTAATTGCTTATTTTCAGGATCTTCATCTTCTTGGAATTTTTTAAGCAAAAAATAAATGAAGAATCCTGTTTCAATTATAGTTACAATTTTCAAATGTTGCATATGTCTATATTCTTCCAGTTTACTATTAACATCATCCTCTTCATCAGTATTTTAATTTTCTTCATACATATCTAATTCATCTTACGAAATCTGATTATGCTAAAAGGCTTCTTTGCTATAAATTTTAATTCCATAAAGCTAAATATAAGCTTAATGGATGTTTACCAAATTTGCTTTAAGAATATCAACAGAAAATGCTTTAATCATTCTTGTTAAAATGTAATTATCAGTTCTTCCTTCTAGAAGTGATAAAACAGTTATCATGCAACTATATTTAATTCTAGCTAGTCTTCAACCTTAAAGATATTTTATAGAAACGTCCTTCATCGCTTGCAAAGCTTTTGTTTCTTTTATAGAAAGAGCATCCTAAGCTGTTTCTGATTCAGGGAATTTTTCTAAGATAGTTCCATGTTCATTAAATGTAAGTAATGAAGCTGAAATATCAAGGAATTTTCCATCAACAATTGAAATTTAATTTTCTGAGCAAGGTCCCTATATTAATTCAGTCAACGTGTTATAACACTAAATTATGCTTGAATAAGATTACTTCCACATTCTCTTTTGCTGGAGATAGAGCTTTTCTACGCATTTCATCACTAAATCATAATTCTTCCTTGAATTACTTTAATATCGAATATAGTTCTACAAGTTTAAATTGTGATTTTCACAAAGTTACTGCAACACTTGCAAAGTTAGTTATACTTTATCTATTTAAGCCTTATAAACCTTTAACTTTTTTGCTTGCTTTGAAACTTAAGAACTACTAAGATAATCTATTTCTTCTTGCAAGATGTCATTCAGTTTCTGGAAGAAAATTTCTGAATTTAAGTCAGTTGTAAAAAAGGAATAAAACGATTCTTAAACTTTTGAATTTCCATCTTTAAGCAATCTTTTAGAGAGATCAAGAAGCGCCAAAAAAATTTCTTGATCAATTTTTGGTTAGCACATTAGAATTAGAACTACTTTAGGAGCATTTAACTCATTAAATTTCTTCTACATTTCTTCATTAGCTTCTTCATCTTCATTCTGCAAAATTCTATTTAATATATCTATAACTCCCAAAACTGTTTCTTTTTCTGTCTAATTTTATTACCAATGCAAAATGAAGTCAACTAACTTTTTGATAAAATCCATAAAATCTAAGTTATTGTTCTAGCCAAAGTTAAGATTTTCAAGATACGTAATTGTTTATTTTAAAGAGTTTTTCTCCTTATCAAGAGCAACTATCATTTTTTAATTTGCTATGCAGCTGAAATTTATAAATTTTTCCCACTGAATTTCTTAATTGGTTTCTGAGTGATTATCTAAGAATTACTTAAAACTTTTCCTTTAGTTATTAAAAACACTTTCATGCAATGAAAATCTTTTCTTTTTGATGGAATTTTAAATTTCAGGCTTAACATTACTTTCAAATTGGAGCTCTTAGACTTTATTCTCTATGTTACAATAAGGCATCGCTATTTCAAATTATTTACAGAAGCGTTTAAGCTTTTGATAGTGCTCAATAGCTAAAATAACTTGATCGAATTTTTCTAAACGGTTTTCAACTTTTGAAGTAAAATTTTTGAAAACTTGAATATCATTATAATCAATATCTTGCTCCGAGAAATTTCTAGATCTAATGTAAAACTCAGAAATTAAATTGAGTACTTCTATGAAATATTTGATATATTCACTGTTAATAAAATTTTAAATTTCATAGAATTTAATTGCTTCTCTATCAAAAAACTCGATTATTTCCTCTGATTGAAAAATCTACTCACTGGGATTTTCAGTGTTAAGATAAATTTCATATAGAAATGTAACTAAAGGTCTTTTAATAAGTCCCTGCTTATACTCTATTGAATTCTTGTCTTGTTCCTCATCTGGAATGTGGAATGAGTCTTATTAATTCAATAAGAAAAAGATATAAGAAAGTGAAAATAATTGCTAGCATTTTATTTCGTTTATATAGAGTTTTATATTTCCCTTGCAGCACAAAGTTAGTATAGAGATTAGCTCTATATGATAGTAATAAGGCTCATCTTTGTAATGATAAAAAGTGTATTCTAATTTTTCTTTTGGCTAAAAAGAAAAAATATTTTGAGAGTTGTAAATTTTGAAATAAGTCTTAGATTTTGCTAAAGGTTCTAGATATAGAACTTATTACTTCCATTTTGAATCTAAGAATAATTTTAGAACTTGAACCTACATAGAAGGGATAGGAGTTCCTTTTATTTGGATAATATCGAAGTAAAATTATAAATATTCAACTCTTCTTCCCTTGGTTACAATTAGATTAATGAATTGCTCTAATTATTATTTTTTAATATTCTTTATTAGTTTTTCGTTATTTTTGAAAATTTCGCAAATAAGTTAGACTTAGTTGATGCCAATTAGCATGTTTTATGTAAATACATATAAATACTTAGATAATGTCTTTTAGTTACTTTAGTTTTCTGAGCAAAATAATCTGAGAATGTCAAAACATCTCCTAAAAAGATCTTCAATGGCCTCATATTTTTAGCTCTTTAACTTATTTTTAGTAAGAATTTTTTCTATGATATGCATTCCATCTCTGATGAGTTTAACTAATAAATTGTGATATCCCAGATAAGCCATCATTACTTAAACTTGCTTGAGTATTTTTTGCTTTTTATCAGATGTGACTTTTAACTCTTCTTCGTCTGATGAAACATATGAATCTTCGTAAAATATATTTTCTAATTTTTCTAGTAGTTTTGCTGTCTTTTTGTACTATTTCTTATATTAGTTATACTTATATTCAGGAGCTTCCCAATAGTTAAGTCACAACTCAACTTAATCTACTGATTTTGTAAATTGTGTAAGAGCTGGACCTTTAAGTCACTTGAAGATTTTTATGTGATTTTATTTGAAAATGACAAGCAGATTGCTAAGAGATTTGACTAAATTTTATCTCTAGCTGAAGCACATTAAGATGATTTTCATTATTTTATTTTGTAAAATTGGAATATTAGAATCATAGAAAGCCTTTATTAGTCTTGCAATTATTGAAGGTTAATTTTCATCCAAATTTATTATTTACTCGAGATCTAAAATTTCAGGCTCGTATTGCTAAACTTTCTGGAATTAAAATTCCTGAAGATCTACTTTATAATCTTCTTACTATTTTCCCATAATAAACAAAAATTTTCCAGCTTTTTTACCTAAACTAAACATTTATTTTCCTAGCTAATTTAAGGCAGATTTATCATTTTCTTAATTTACTCCATTTTTCATAATAGGAGGCAAAATTTGTGTGATATCCATGTTTGAATTTAATTGAGCTTGTGCGGCATTTTTCCATCATTCTATAGAGTTACCAATAAAGAAATCTTCTCTTTTTTTCATGTAATACTCTAGAATATTGCATATTTCTATTTTTACAAGGATTTCATAATGTTATTTTGTTTCTAATTCGTTGAGATTCGAAGTCAAAAGACTATTTAATAAGACAGTAAACTCTGCTGATTCTTTTAAAACTGGTTCGTTTTTATTATCTGCCTTGCCAAAGAGATGATTAAATTACATCACCATAGTCTTTTTCTGCTACTTTTTAGTTTCTTTTGGTGCTACTTATGGCTTCTTGAAAAAACTTAATCTTGAAGTTTTGGATTTTTCAACATTTTATTAAGTTTAATTAGAATCATTGAGACAAGTATGATCAAACAATGGAAATAACGTTCTTACTAACTTTGCTAAATCAATCTACTTAAGATTTTATTAATTAAAAACTTGCTCCATCTAAAATGGTTTAAACTTTAAGTCAGTGTCAAAAAGTTGCAGCCTACACATCTTGTAAGCCATACGAATTATATCAAATGTCATACAGTTAAATGTGTTTTTGCTTATTTAAACAACTTTTGAAGGGCTTAGTACTTCTTGCTAATTCTAGATCCTTACAGAATTCCTTTTTTTGAACTTGAAGAATCCAGCAAAGTTATAGACTCCTGCTTATTGCTAAACTTATTCTAATTCTTAATATCTCTCAAAAAACTCTAAAATTTCTTGCTTTAACTTCTAAATTTAAGTTTCACTTTGAGGAACGTCATCTTTTCCTTGAATAAATTTAAACTCCTACATTAATTAATCCTAATTAAGAATTATACTTTTTTTCTGCTTTGATACTATCATATCTTTAAAACTCTAAAGCTAAGAAAAAAATTTTTTTCCTTTTGTAGGTGATTATTCTTATTTAGATTTTTAAAAGAGCTTAGTTTTACGTTTTTAGATTTAAAGTTTGTCTTCACTGATTGTAGATTTATTAATCGTTTCTATTTCAGAATTTTCTTCATCTTCAATGATTCTAACTTATGATGGAGATTATTGCTTTAACTGTATTTCATCTATTTTAAATATGTTCTCTTATTCATAGAGAGTATACCTTACCTTTCTATCTCTCATTACTCCTCTAATGTACTCTTTTTCTTCTACAACTTGTCCTATTTTGCACAATAATGGCACTGGATATTCTATTCTAGGATCAGTATCTAGATAGACGTTCATTAAAATTCTAGCGAAAGCACCTCTAATTTCTATATATAAAGAATTACCTAGAGATAAAGATTAATTTCATATATTTTCATGCAAGATTTTCATGGGGAACCATTATAGAATAGTGTCTTTGCACACATAGTTTCTGCTTTAGCACAATGCTGCAAATAAATCCAGCATATAAGTAAAATAGCTTATATCATCTTTATACTTTATGCATTAGCCTTCTGAAAAGCATTACTCTAATGGAATTTTCATTTCTCCTGCATACTTAGGATTTTCCTTGACGAAGATGACAATTTAGTCCTTTTCGTTTCTATATTAACAATTACATTTCAATATGAACTAGGAGTTTTTGTGAGGCTCTTGAAGTAAAAATCTATTTATTTATCAATTCTTGGTTTACTGTTATTCCTTCATCCTTACTAGTGCAAACACTTGTTAGAAATTTAAGGATTTACTATTTACGAATTAAGGATCCTTTTATGGAATCGATATAATATTTAATAGTGTTAGTTTGAGTTTTAGTTTGAGGAATTAAACTAGGGAGTGTAGAAGACTCTTAGTGCAGCTTTAAAAGCAATTCTTCGTTATTCTTTAAAATAGACAAAATGCAAGAAGTCACACCTAAATTATACCCAGTCATTTCCCTGAAAGTTGGAAGATATTTAAATGCGTACTAGCAGTTTTGCTAATTTTGCCAACAAATACTAGTTATTAGACAGTAAATCTTTATTACTATTTAAACAACATAGTACAAACATTCTTAGTTATTATTACTTAACCAATGCGAATTATACTAGCTATATTTATTTTGATTTTTGATTTTGGGTTTTTAGTATATTAAAGAAGTTCGATACAAAGTATCTATTATGTTATCTTAGCTCTTATAGTTATTCTAAATAAGCTTTTTTAAATCTTTCAATTAAAATACTCCATTAAAGGCATGCTTGAGCATATCCACTAGAATATCAATAAAGTATTATTCTTTAAGAATTTATTATCTTGCTTAATTTGGCATTCCTAGTTACAGTTCAGATTAAATTTTTCCAAGTAAATTATTATTACAAAAATCGTCCAATAGATCAATACATCTTATTATTAATTTCATGGCTATTTTGAACTTTTTTGGTCTTTTTACTGCTTCTGGGTTACTAACTATCTTAATGAAAAAGTTTAAGATGGGACAGCAGTTAACAAGAAATAAAGTCTCCCAAACTTTTCTTTCATCTACTTTAGAAATTTTAAACACATTTTAGTCATCTGCTTAATATAAAAGTCCAGGAACCATATTAAGACTTACATTATCCTGCAGTTCATTTTATTAACCAACTTCATCGCTTCTTAAAACCGCATGCAATCATTATTTTGTTTACCCGTGCTGAATTCTTACAAAAGAATCTTTGGTTAGCTAATCCTCACTAAATTTTTAGATTGGAATTATTTATCATAAAGTATTTTTCTTTCTCTAAGAGACTATCTTTATACGAGTACTTTTTCTAAGTGTTAAGCTCCTGGCTATTTATCTACCGAATTCTTTATATCCTTAGTTTTAATCAGTTTTGACAATTGCAAGATATTTTCCAGTAGAAAGATGTCTCAATCTTATAAGGCTGTTTTTGTTCAAAATATCTCCTTTCAACAAATTTTCATGTTCAACTCTTCATATGCCATTACTGTCATTAGTTTTAGTACTGAAGACTATAGAGCTTTCAGAAAAGTTATACATAAATTGTTATAACTTCTACTTCTTAATAAGGAATACTTTCATATCTATTTCATGCTAACTCTCTTCTATCATTTATAAGCGAGGTAAAATCTGCTCAGCATCTTCTACTGTTTCATCCTCTTCTTAAGAATCTTCTTCACTTTATGAGCAGGCTTAGGATTCCGTTTTATTTTTTTATTGAGCAATAGCGAGGCAAGAATCTTCTTCAGTATAATTAATTCAAATAGAATCACCACATTTAATAAACTGTGCATTGTCGTTAATATAATCTACATATTTATAAATCACCCAAAATGTTTTCTTATCAAGACTTATATTAACCTCCTTAATACCTTCGATAAAATCTTCTTTCTTTACTAATTTTTACCAAACATTCAGAGCCTTTTTTTCATGCTTTTAATCAAAATTTGTGAATACATAAGCATTTTGTACAAAGTCTGTAACTTAGGTTCCAAGACAAATTGTGTCACAGTGTCTAACATAGTTGTCTTAATCTTGCTAATATTTATAAGCTGAAATTATTCTGAATTAGGAATGTAGAGACGCGAATTCCTTTAATATAAGCTTAATATTGTCTTTCTAAAAATCCGAAGTTTCCTTTGGATCTACAGTTAGATATTTGTTGCTTTATACATGCTCAAGTTAAATCATACTATTATACTTAATTGGTTAGTTCTTTAGCTTTCGATAATTGTCTATATTCGTTTTTATTTCAGAAGCCAAAGCCTCCTCAAATTTCAATAGCTGCTATTTTCAATTTTTTTATTTTTCATTAATAATTTTCATGACAGCACTTTACACTTAGTAGTTACAAGCTGGAAGAACTCTAAAAACACAACAATGAAAATCTAATTAATTTTCGACTATTCAACTTTCAACTCTTAGAGAAGTATCAATGAATCCTTCTGAATAAATATAAGAATCATTATTTTTGATAACAATATAACACCCATATCTTAGAACTTGATCCATTTATAATAATACTTACTCTAATTATTATTTTAATTTATTCAATATACTTTAATTCCTTCATTCTTATCTACTTCTATTGTAATTACTATTTTATTTTCATATCAGTCTCTAACCTTTATCTTTACTCTTCCCAAGTTTAAATACTAATTTAATTACAACATCCTTCACAGATAACTTTATAATTAATGTTCATTTATGCTTAAATAAGTAATAGGGTAATTAACTTCAATTATAAAACTAACGAAATGTAGAAACACTATTTAAAAGTACTATTATAAGCAGTTTTCCTATAAAGTAATTTCGCTTCTCTTTTATGATTTAAATGTGTTATTTTATTTAACTTATTATGTAATTATGCTAGAATCAAATAAGAATTTTAAAGTAAGCTAATTTTATTTAAATATTTAGCTCTATAATTAATATTAAGATGTAATTATTCATCATCATTAAACTGTTAGCTATTATAATTCATTCTCTTTTGCTATTTTCTATTCTTTCTTATTTGTTTTATTTATTTAAACTAGAATCTAATTTTAAACCAAAAAAACAATATTTCTATCATATTTCCTTAAAAGCCTATCTTGAAGTGTTTATTTCTTAAAGGAAAGAAAGTAGTTCCATAATGCTAAATATAAAGTTAGTTTAATATTTAGTTATAATTAACTTTAATTAGTAACTAGTTTAACGCTAATTCCTCATTAAATATATTTTAAAATAGCTGTTTTTATCCATCCTTTATGCTTTTATTATGATGCTCCAAAGTTAATTATTATAAAAAGGATAGGATATTAAAAGTAAAGAGTAAAAGAGTAGATTAAAATTAAAAGAACCATTAAAATAGGGATTGCTATATAGTTAATGTGTCAAGTAGCTTCTATATTTTTAAGATCTATTATTTTAATAATACTAGTGATCCTATATCTTACTGACTCTTATTTAAGCAGCTAAATAATTTTATATAATTCTATGTGTTTATATGTTTTATCTCTCTTATTTAGGTTTTATTATCAATTAATAAGCTTGCTTAATTTAATAATCTTGCCATTATCTAATGTGATTAAACTAGCTATCTACACAAAGCTAAGAAGATATCCTATTAACTTTCAAATAACTACAAAAAATTAATGTTTACATTAGTTTATTAATAATAAACTTAACACTTCTTTAAAGCTTTTAAAAAGCTAAATCTACTTTAGTTTTAGAAAGAGTAAAGGAGCGAATTTAGTAAAGTGTAAGCAATTTATTACTACGAAGTAAAAATGATATAATTAATAGCTTAATAAAGATTATAATATCTCCTTTATCTTATTTATAATACACTTGCTAGTTTATATTAAAATGAAGGCTAGCTTTATCTTATTTCTATTGCTAATTTAATAGTTGCTTTTTATATTAATTAATGGTATTAAATATGCGCTTATAATACTATCTTATGAACATATTAATCTATTTTTATAAATCTCTATTTTATTAATGCTTCGGGTATTTTAGTTATATACGAATATAGTAAAGATACTAGAGATTATTGTCTTATCTATTAAAAGATTTGTTCTATCTCAGTAATTTTAAGTTTATTATATTTCTATAAAAGTAATTATTATATAAATAAAATTATCTTATTTATATTTTATTATTTACTACCAAATAAGAACTTTTTCTCTCTTTGCTTCTAATGGTTATTTTTAAGTTCTCTTATATTTTTGTTTTTTATGTTCTTTATGTAATATAATGTCATAAAGTTGGTAATCTAGATTGATTGAAAAAAGTTGATCTGAAATAAAGAGAGATAAAAGAGTTAGGTAATAATGAAATAATATAAAAGTATGGTTATAAGATACAGTAGAAAGGATATTAATAGAAATAACTAAGGAAGAAGATCAAATGTGCTTTAATAGATAGAGGACACTATGTTTATTATATCACTTATTTACTATTCTTATAATATTCGCTCTTTTTAAGTACATTTTCTTTGTGTTTAACACTTTTAATGTTTGATGGTTAAATCTATGAAATACTTAAACTCCCAAGAATAATCCCTAAAATTACCATTTAGGACCCTAACGAAGTTTGAATAGAAACAAATGACTATTTGGCTTAGTATACAATAAGAGATTCTAAGGAAAGCTGAAAGAAAAAATGAAGTAAAAAGTTATGTGGAACTCCAATGGTATCTCCAACATTGAAAAAGCAAGTTTAGTATAGCTATAAACTAATATAACCTGAAGTCTGTCTCTTTAAAATTTTTGAAAATTTACCAAAAAAGAAGAAAAAATTCAAAATTCATCATAGAAACCTTCAAAATTGTCTTATACTTAATGGAAATTATAACTGATAAAATAAATTGAAAACTCATTAAGTTTAATACAATAAAAGAGAACTAGAAAGAGAAATACCAAGAGCAAAATTTAAGGATACAAAAAGATCTCATAAAGCTATTTATTAAATTATTTATAATACTTAATTTTTAATAGCTTCATATCTTTTTATTAGTCCTTGCTACATAGCTTCTATTAAAAGATTTTTAAGTCAGGATATACAAATTTACGCCCTCAATATAATATCTATTCTTCTTAATTTTAATAAAGATTATTAAAATTAAAATTTTTCTAAGACACTGCCTTTTGTAACTATTTTGAAGGTTTAATTTCTTTGAATAGAGAACGAAATTGATTATTTTAATTAGCTGTAAGCTTATTAAAATTGTTTAAATAAAATTAGAACAAGGAATAATAGAAGTTAAATAGAGATATTTTAAAATTAATTTTAGGCAATTAAGCAAGGACAAATCATATCTTTATATTTCATTGAACATAAGTTTTCACTAATGCTTTTGCTTATTTGTGATATTGTGCAAATTTAGTTTTAATCTATGCGAGTTCCTCTAAATTATGTTAATAAATCATCTTTCAGCTAGCATTTCTTACAATCGTCGAATTAAAGTAGTTCACAAGAAGATATGAGTGATTAAATTATATCGTTGCAGATGCAATTACATTGTCTACATACTTAAGAGCAAGAAATCATATCATCGTTAGTTCTAATGAAAATTACATTTTGCTTTATTAAATCCAAAATTAAGTTCTTTCTAAGATTATTATGCTGTGTGCATATAAAATAATCAGAACTTACATTACCTAGTTTTTTTAAGTATTTGCAATAGTTTCAAAAAGCACTATTTTAGTATTTAATCTCCAGTTGTTGAACTTTTATTTTAAGTTCTATTGCATTTTAATTTGAGTTCGCATCTATCTTGTACTTGATGGCTGTTTGTTCATCTGATAGTAATATTTCTAAAACTTAAAATTTCTAGTTTTTCTCAACAAAATAAAACTGCTTGGCTTAGAGAAGCTAGCTAATTCCAGAATCTATTAGTTTTCTATACTGAAAATTATAATGATCTAGAATATTTTCCACTATTGACTTATTTCTATCTATTATCTAGATTTCTATCTCTTCGTTTAGCATCTAAATATTTCTCAAACTGGCTGCCTTTTGATTTATTAAAGATTACTATATTCTTTTCTTGGGCTTTGATTAAAAAGAGTGAGATATTAATAAAAAGGCAAAGAGAGCTAGACTTATAGCGTAAGAATATACCAAAAACTAAAGAATTTTCATTTTGACTTAGATTTAATTTAATATCCTACATTATTTAACCCTTTCTATTTTAAAGTTTAATATGCTTTTTATCTAAGCCTACAAAAGTCCCTTTATAATTTGAATTTAATGTAATTTTAGTTCAAGTCAATTATTTAATTTTTAGGCATTTCTAAGAATAAATAAAGGAAACTGAAAGAAAAAAAAGAGCTAATTTCAAAATAATTTTCCATTAATGAAAAAAGAAGGAAATTTAAGAAAGTTTTAGCTTTTAGTTATTTATAAATGTCTGATAGAAAAAGTAAATAGCCAACTCAAATTTTGTTTGAAAGATGCAGAAACATGTCAGTACGCTAGCAGCCTATCAAGATTAATATATCTGAAAATATTTAGTAAAGCTTTGCATCACCTACTCGAAAACTTGGCTTTCGAAGAACAAAGCTTGAAAGAATAAAATCTCTTTCTTTTGAAAGAAGATAATTCCTATCTCCTAAAATTGTAAGAGCGACTCATGATTTTAATATATCTCAAGACTAATTAACGTAATATATCAACAAGACTGTTTCAACTCCCTCTTTAATCGGGTTAAAACAAAAAAGAATGATAGATCCTAATATATTACTTGATAAGCCTGTGATAAAGAAGTAATTTAGTCCGTTAATAAAAAAGCATAAGCTTTTTATAATGAACTTACCATTGGTTGTTTGATAGAAACTATTAATTAATTTAATTGCATTAGCAATTTATTCTTTACAAAATGCCTATTATATTTCTATAATTTCCCTTTCATTAAGCTACTTAAGCCAATATCATTTTCATTATTCTATTATTACTAAATTAAGTTTGGCTTCCTTATTTAGACTTATATGTGTAATAGACTCTTTAAATAAGGCATAATTTAACTAAAATAGGATTAAGCTGCTTTAATAAGCTAGTAATCTAATTAAACATTATATTTTAAGTCTAGTAATATTTAAATTAGGGGCAGTGCTACTTTGCTTAAACAATAGATCTGAAGTACTAAAGTACTAAAGTGATGAATGAGTAATATATTTAAACAAATAGCAATAGAATGAGATATAAATGAAACTTAAGAACATTAATAAATTAAAATGAAAATAACTTTGAAGCTTTTAATAGATCATAACATTCCAGTTGCTGAATTGCCTTCTTATGAATAGTAAGTAGAATTAGCTACTAGATTAATTTCGATTGACTTGTCTAACTTAGGAATTACTCAAATTGAATGTCTAGAATTTTGTAATTAAGTAAAAACACTTCAACTCTAATTTAACCAAATAACAAAAATCGAAAACATTGATTCATTACTTAATCTGGAGTATCTAAGCTTGAATAATAACGAAATTACAAAGGTCCAAGGAATAAAAAATTTGCCAAATATGTATTATTTAAACTTAAGTAATAATTAAATTATTGACTTAGACTATTAAGAACTACCTAAATCCTTAGTTATTTTAAATATGAACAATAATCCATGCTGCTAAAAAGAAGATTATAGAAAGAATGTTATTTCAAACTTAAGAGAATTAGTTGAGCTAGACAAAGCAAAAGTAACCTAATTCGAAAGATTTGAGTCAATTGGAGTGAAGTAAGTTTTTATTCAGAATTCCTTAAGAATTGTACGAATATTAGCAATCCATTCAGTAATCTCAAAAGGCACAAGAAACTTAAGAGCAAAAATCTGATTTAACCTTCTTAACAGAGCCAGAGGCATCTTTCTATCAATATTTAGATGAAGTAACTGACAGAATTAAAACAGATTGCAAGTTAAGAAGATTTAAAATAGAATGAAAAGCTGATTCTAATAATTTTTATTTCATTTAATAAATCTAATCTATCTCAAATTAAACAACTCTATTTCAGTTTATTCTTCTATTATAAATAAAGCTATTTAATTTAAGACTACACTAATAATTAACCTACTATTGATTAATAAGTTAGATTTTATAATGAAAAACAATAAATCAAGATATAAGTCAGATATTTATAGATAATTTTATACCATTATAGTTAGATGTTCATTATAAACGAGGAATTAATTAATTTCACTGTTTTTTATTATCCTAAATTTCTTCTTTTGTTTCTATTTTCTAGGAATGCTAAGGAGAACTTATTTTTTCAAAACTATCTTCATCTCCCCATTCTAGCTCTCCTTCATCTTCTTCCTTAGGCTTATTAATAACAGCCTCTTTTTTTAACTAATCTTCAATAATTTTCTCGGCATAGAAAAAATACCTCTTTCAAAATACTTGAGCTTCAATTTCTTAAGTATCTACTACAAGTTCCTGATAAGCTTTCAATACTTAAGAGTCTTCGCAGATGTCTACACCAGCTTTATAAAGTCATTCTTGATCTGGAAATTCAGGAATGGCAGCTGTGTACATCTAATACTTTTCAACTTCAATAGGTTTCTACTTTAGAATCTTTTTATCAACCAAAAGTTATTCTAATTTACTTTGAACTACTTAATCTTAAGCCTATTAGGATAAAAAAGGAGAATCAAAGCTGAATTTCTATTATTAATTTTAATTAAAGCTGCCTAGCTAGTTTATGTCTTTTAATTCTATCAAATAATTTTGAACACTTATTTCTTGTTTTATTTCTTCTGCTTCAGACTTTAATTCAGATACGAATTCCTACATATTATTGGAGTAGAAACCAAGCAACTCAGATGACTTTTCTTTTAGTTTCGAAATATACCACGACATAGCAAATTATATTAATTAGATTTTAATTTAAGCCAACAGCTATTTAAAATAAAACTTAGGATAAAGAACCATCATTTACTAGCTTTTATTTTAAAACGCTTAAATTCTATTTTCTAATCACCATATAGTCTATCTATCTAAAGTACTTTTATTATTTACTTTACTATTTCATTCTCATCTAAATCTAAATTGAATTTACACGTTCCCCCTAATATAATTCTAGATCAAAATAAGGTAAAAATTAAAAACTAATTTAAAAATTCTTGATTTCTTAATTTTAATAGATAAATAAAGCGTTAGGCTGAAAATGAAATAGATTTATAAAAATGGATAAATGATTAAAATAATATTTTGCAAGGTAACATAATGATTAATAGTATAATTCTATTTGATAGCACCTTATATCAATATATCCATTTTATAATTTAGATATTTATTCATATGTGCCACAAGTAGATTTATTTAAATTAATATTTAGATATCTTTGCTAATAAGAATAAACTAATTTATTTCTAAATCAATCTAAATGTTGGAATTATATCGAATAGTCATTCAATAAAATAATTTAATTCTAGATTTTTAAGTTAATAATTTAAATGGCTTTGACTTGATGAGAATTTTTAGTTTAAAGTCAGCAAATGCAAAATTATATACTCTATTTATTTTTCTTATTTTTGTCCTCTAATTTTTTTAATATTCTTAATCCTTTTAAAGCATCAAGCTATGAACTACTTGCCCTAGAAGCTTTATTTTAATTTATAAATAAATTATGAATTTTAATTATTCTTTGAATAATATCTGAATTTACTTATATTTATCTATTTAATCTCTTTTCTCAATAATTTTACTATAGAAATCAAATAATTAAGTTAAAGCAATTTATCATATGCTATTTAATTTTTTAATTTGCTTTTAGTTTATAAATAGTTACTTCTTAAGCTTCCTTTTTGTATATATTCTCATTATGAATTAGCTTAGAACATTTAGAGAGATAAAGAGTATTACAGTAAGCTTTAATATAATTAGTTATAAATTTGTTTGCATAGATAACTTTCTTTGCTTAAGTTATTTTGGTAATTCTATTGCTGTTTATTTATCATTTCTTAAAAGTCCTTTATTCTCCTTGCTGGAAATAATTAGACCAAAATAAATATGAGGATCATTAAAATCTGAATTTTTAAATAGTAAGTAAATTAAATAGATTTCAAAATAGTTAAAGATATCTATTAATTTGACTTTTACTTCTATAAAATTAATATAATAAGTATTTGAATATTAAGCTTATAAATAATCTAATTATTAACTGCAACTTAGTTATTACTAAATAATTTAATTATATTATCCCTTTATTTCGCTATTAACTGAAAACAAAAATTTATGATTAAGAGTGAATATTATAACTTAAGTATAATAGTTAAAGATTAACACTAAAGCTTTAAAGTTAATTTATTAGATTTTATAATAATTAAAATTAAGATTATTTTTAATTTTTTTAAACTAATTCCTCCTTAATACATTTACCAATAAATTGCTTTATAAATTATTAAACTCGGTTCTCTTATATGGGTATTTGCTTATTTTATAAAAAGAAAGCTGAAATAAAATTAAAGTTAGTATAATCTTCTAAATATATATAAAGTTTTTTGCTTTTATTGTTTATTTAATATTTCTGTGGCCTTTAAAGCTGATATATTTTGTAAATAGACTGACTGATCCTTTCATAGTATTAAAATAATTGAATGTTATCATCAAATTGACATAAAGTTGGAAGATGTTTTCCTTAAGTAAGTTAATAAACATTATTACTATAAATACTTTTTCTTGTTTATAATTTAAATTATTTAGTATCAATAGCAACTAAATATGTATTCTAGTAATTTAATTTGCAAAGCTTTAAAGAAATAGCTTTATAGTATATTGTAGGTTTAAAATTTAAAATTAGAATTTAGTCAAAAATAGCTAAATTTATATAAACTTTAAGTATCAAAATTAAATTTTCTTTTTATATTTAATTGTATTACATAGCTATTATAGTTTGATAGTGTTCAATATCTAAATTATTAACTCTATAGCTTTATGTAAAATGTAATATGATTAATACATTAAATTGATATCCATAATATTACAAAAGTTATTAGATGAAAATAGCAATAATAGTTCTTTCCCTAGTTGTAATTTTAGAAGTATTAAATAATCGATATATTTTAACAGAGCTTCATTTAATTTTGAATATAGTTAGTTATTGAGAAATATCTAAATAAATGTATTTAGTAAGCAATAAAATATAGAAAGCTTAGTTTAAAAAGTTATCTATTTTCAAGAAAAGTTTTGTTGTTCTATTCCTTTTCCAACAGAAATTTTGATTCCAACAATGGGCCCCCAATAGCTATTGCATCCTCCATCCAAATATTTATTAAACATCAAATCTAAAAATTGTACTTTTAGTCCTTAGCATGAAACTTCGTTAGAGCATTCTCCTGCAAAGAACATATCTGGACCATCAATATTTACTAAAATTCCATATAGCCTTTTACTTTCAACAAATACAGGAGGTGAAAACTTATACTCGAATAGTTGATATCCTGAGGAGAATATCTTTACTTATTAATCACTGCTGAAAATTATTTGATCAGTATCACAACCACCTTTTATTATCTGCAACAATTTAACACAAGCTTCTTTTTTATTGTCTCTAGGCCTTGTAAGCGTTATTCCTTCTAAAGCACATATTTTATTAACCTTGAAGCATAATCCATTATAAAACTCTGGCTTAGCTTCTCATATTCCTCCAAAATTACTAGATCGATTTATTTCTATAGAAGATCGAACCTCAATAAATGATGCTGATCTTTTTTATTTATCAATCTGTTACTGAATTTCTATTTCGAAATTTCAATTATTAGTAAATAAGTTCCAATAATCTACCTATCCATCTATATAGATTTTAGCTTTTAGCGAAATTTACTGAATGTCAGGTAAACTTAAAACCTGCTTACCTTCTTAAATTCATTATAATAAGGATGTGATATCTTTAGGAGTATCAGTATTTTTATTTATTTCGATTATTTTATTCTGAACTGTACTTATTTTCGTTCTTATTATTTTGCAAGCTTCTTCTACTTTCTTATTTGCATCTTCTATCTTTCGCTAAAAATTATCCTGAACAAACTGTTTAACTTGATTTCCAAAATTTTATACATCATTGATGAACATTTTTTACTCTCTGTAAATGTGGTTAAGTTAATCTTCATAGCCACTCTTCATTTTTATAAGAGTTTCTCGTTATTAATTAAGTCTTAGATTAACCTTTTGGCACTTTAGTAATACTTCTTTATAGGCTTCGTCAATTACTTTAATGTTATGGTTTTTATGTTGCTTCTAACACATATCACAGCAATACATTTCATCTTCAAAGCAAAATAGAGTAATTTTTGCTTCTCTGTGATTTTTGCATACTCTGTGCTTAACTGGAGAATTGAGATCTAGCACTTCAAAAAGACTGTAATTGCAAGGAATTTAGTCTTATTTCCTTGTATCAATAATTTAGTCACTAGGGCATTCTATGCCTTTTTTATATTCTTTTTAAAGACAATACTAACAAATGGAATGACCACATATCAGACTCTTGGGTATTTTATCTTAAGAATTAAAAGCACTACTGCAAATGGTGCATTACAGAACTTAATGCATAAGATTAATTTAACAAGAAACTGTTTTTCCTTTAAAAACTCAATAAAAATGGAATTTTTCAGATTTTCTATTTCTTGGTCATATAATATAAACTGTAGCAAAATGCTTTTAGTAAACCTCCTATTTACTCTATTACTAAAAAGTAATAATAGAAAGGATTTAAAACATTTAAATGCCTTTAATTCTATGAATATCATTATTTCGTATTAATATATAATTAAAGTCTCTAATTTATATTTAAGAGATTAATATATTAACTAGAACTTTCAAAGAGTCTGCTTTTAAATCTAGAAATAGACTAACATAACTAAGATAGCCTAATTAAACTTTAATATAATCTTCCTATTTCAGAGTGACTACATAAACGATCTCTACATTACTTACTACCTTTATGATATAAAATTATAATTTCTTGTTTATTATTTGTTATAATATTAAAATATAGGATTATATCTAAATTTAATTAATTTCATTTATTTTATCATTTGTTTGCTTCCTATTAAGATATGTCTATCGAGAGCTGCCTGCTTCTATTATTATATTAGTATGAAAATTATCATTTTTTCTCTTTTTTATAATTTAGATCTTTCAATCCATCCTCTAAATAAAATATAGAGCTATACAGCTAAGATGAAAGCATAAGCATAATGTTTATAAAAGGAATAAGAAGCGGAGTCATTCAATGGAATGTAGTATTTTATTATTTAGATTGAACTGCTTAGACAAAGAATAGAAATTAAAAGCACTAAAGGTAATTTCACTAAGTAGTATTATTTATAGCTATCTTCTACTCCAATTTGCTATATCTTCTATAATTAGATATTTCTTAAATATCCATTATAAAGAGCTTCTGCTTATTTTATTTCAATTAATAGATTTTGAAAAGCTTTATAGAAATATATTTAAATGAATCTGTTTAAATGGTGTATATTCCTTTAAGAGACATAAATAATCTATTAAAATTCATAATATACTACCTATAGAACCTTTAATTCTTATTAAATCTTAGAGAATGTTAGTTTTAATGGGTCTAGATAAAAGCTAAAAACAACTGCAGATTATAATTTTAACTATAAAGTTATTTTCAAAATTTAAATTAAATAAGTCTATTAAAGTTAGAATCTAAATAATGAGTTAAAGAAAGAAGTTAATGTAATATGAGCAAAACTAAAAATCTTTGCAATTAAACTTAAAGTTAAATTAAGCTTTACAACTAAAAGAGATAGAGGAATTGTGAAGTAAATAAAATAGTAATTCAACTAATTACTTTATATAAAATATTAAAAATGCTTGACATTTCAGAATCAACTAGTATACCAATGTATCTCCTATCACTTCTTTATATGGTTTGCTTTATCTTTTCTATTTTCAGGCTTTATTATTCACCTCGCTTTTAGTTCTAGAAGCAGATTGCCTATTTGTTCTTCAAATTTATTCTATGCTCAGTAATATTTAGACTAATAGCCTATGCCTTTATTATTATAATTCAAGGAGATAAACGCAAAAATGAGGATCAATGATGAAATTATTTCAATGATCACTTTGGATTAAGGTGGATTCTATTTTTGGTTGTTTCGATACCTGAAGTATTTTTCTAGGTTAGTTATTTTACTCTTTCTTTTCTTTTTGTTATTTTCCATTTTTAAAGCCATTTCAATTCTAACTTGGTTCGCTATTTAACTAAAAAGTAATCTTAAGAAATGAGCGTGTTTTGAACTAATTTGCTCAAGTACATTTTGGCTATTTATGGATTTATACAAATCATTGTGTTTTTCTTAGCGCTATTGAAAGTTATTTCATTTAAGACTTTAGAAAATGAAATTTCATGAGTAAATCTGACCTTTCCAAGCTTATTTATTCCAATTGTTGTGATAATGACAATAAAGAGATCAGGTAGTCCAATAATAAACGAACAATTTAACGTAAATTTAAGAAAATTTATTTGCGTATGACTATTCTGGTCTATAGGTAGGTATTTGACATTCGCTATCAATATTTTTACTGAGACTTCTTGAAATTTGATACTAAAGAATGTAAGTGACTGAAATATGAATGATTTGATTTTATGGTTTATTAATATATTAATATCAGAAATTTCAGTCTTTATCGTTTCTATTGATTACAGCTTTTTGCAAATCTTCTTCATATCTTCTAGTTTTATTTATGTTCAGCAGCCTGATTCTTTTATAGTGACTGATAGAGAATTGCAAAGCAATGATTTTTAAAAGCGCTAATGCTACTCTCTTAGTGATTAAAGAAATACTTCATATCTTGAGTTTTATAACTATGAAATATCTTGGAAAGATGTCCATATTTTGCATGAAATTCTTAATTCTAAACTGGGAGTGCTTTATAAAGCAGAATATCAAGGAAAGCAAATTGTTATAAGAAAAATAGCATTTGATAGAATTTCAGGCTATATGTTGGAGGATTTCCATAAAGAACTTATGCAGCTTAAAGAATTATAAATCGACAACTTATTGCCAGTTTGTAAGGCTATTACTGAAAAGCACTGCATTAGTCTAATAATGCAATTCCAGCATAATTCATTAAGTAGCTTTATATACGATAGAAAGGAAAGTCTAGATGGCATATTAAAGTTGAAAATCGCAAAAAAAATTGCAAAAATTATGGTAAAAATTCATTTATATCGAGCTCATGGACATTTAACTCCTAATAACATTTTTTTTAATGATAATAAGATTTTAATAAGTGACTTAGGATTTGATAGCATGAAAAAGTATGCCTCAATATAATTGCACTATACTAATAAGACTGCTTACTCATCTCCTGAAATACTTTTATCAAAATAAAAGTATTAAGTTCCTACTCTTACTGATGATATTTACTCCTTTGGAATTATTTTATGAGAGTTATTGACTCTAAACAAACCATTCGAAGGTGTTTCAAGATAAAAAATATGTCAATATGTTGCAGTAGAGAAGATGCGTCCTCATATACCTAAATAAACTTCAGAACAAGTATAAACATTAATTAGTCTTTGCTGGAGTTCAGATGAAAAGGTAAGACCAAAAATGAGCGATATACTTGAAACTCTAAAGAATCTAGAAGAATTAATTTAATATATTAATAATACTAACTCAGCTATATAGTCTCATTACTTCTCTTATTATATTTATCATCTTAATTTTATTTCTTTTAAGCTAAAAATAAAAGAAATCAAAATAATAAATCTAAGCTTTACTTAATCTTATTTAATCAATTCACAATTATCCTAAGTTTCTTTTAATTAAAGGCAATATAAAAACTCATTTTGTTTGTCAAGTAAAAAAGTAAAGTTGGATGTAAAATAATTTAAATAAGTTTTATTTATAGTTTATGAGAGTTAACACTTTGCTATTAGAAATCTTACTTAAAATCAATCTTAGCTTATTCAAAATAGCTAAACTTACTGTTCCTCATTTCAACTAAATTAGCTTATTTTCTGCTAAATACTTTTAAATGCTAGTAAGCCACAACATCCTAACCAGATCATTTAAAATTACTCTAATAGTGAAAGTAGGGCTTGAAAAGAGGATAAAGTAAATATTTGTATAATAGATATTTAACTAAATTTAATTTTTAATCTTGCAATCTTATTGAATAAAACAATCACCTCGTTTGATTTTATTATTTAGCAAAATTTAATATGAAGATAGTTGCTGAATAACTATCTAATGTGTCAAATTATATCTTCTATCCATTAAGAATACAACTTTTTCTAATTTTTTCTCTTCAACGAAGCCTTTAGAATTATACTTCAATTTTTCTAAAATTATATTTAAAATTAAGCAAAATAAAGAAATAAAGGTTTCTTCTAACAAAGTAAAAATATAAAATATGATGCTGCATCAATATTAAAGAATGACTGAAGGATAATGAATATAAAGAATTCAATAATGAATTATAAAATAACTAAAGATTCATTAATATTTGATATTTATATCTTACTTATTAAAGCTCTTGAATTCTATGCTATATATTCATTTGTTGTTAAAGAAATTTATCTATTGAATGAATTTAATTATATAAGATACTAAATTAAATCGTGTAGACTTCTAGTGAAACTATTATAAATTCCTTTTTCACACTAAGAGAAGCATTATTATAAGTTTCAGAGCAATAGGAACTTCCTTTAGAAAGATCTTTTGATATGATAAGTGCTGGGCCTTCTTCTCCTCCACCAAAGACGACACCTATCTAATGTTGAACAGTAAAATACAACGAATTTTTTCCACTAGCATTATAGCAAACTTCTTCTGGCTCTAACTTAAACAGAATAGAAGTTCCAGTTCCTTAAAAAGATCTATCATTATAAGTCAAGCTACATTCTACAAAACCTCCAATCACTTCATTCTCATCTGTCCTTATTAAAAATAAAGAACTTCCGTTTTCCTAACAATTTTTCATTAATGTCATGAAAGAATATCCATGCTTTTTAAATGAATATAGTAATTTTGGATTTTGCATTCTGTATGTTTTAGGTAAAAAAGTTCAAATTACTTCAAAATTAGAGCGCTTGAAATCAGACTATTCCTCAAGTAAAGGTCTATAAATCAAATCCTGACATTTAAACTAGACATTGCTCAATGTATTTTACTTCTAATATAAATTATTTCTTCTTGACAAATTCAATCTAAAAGCTTAAAGAAAAAGCTAATCAGTGTCATTAATTGTCTAAAACAAGTTTGTTAGATCGCTCAAGAAGTTAGCGTTATCTAGTTCTTGTATCTATTAATCCAAAATTATAAAGCAAGTTATAAAAAGCCTGTTTAAAAATTTTACTCCTTCGTTCAAGAAGCACATTACTATTCTTCCTGTCATACGTTTAGGCAATACATCAAAAAATAAATCATCTGCTACTTTCTCAATGAAGTTTAAAAAGCTTCCACCCTCTATAGGATTAATACTATCTACCTCCTCAAATTTCTTTTATATTCTTTAATATTTGCTACTTAGTTATTCTTTAAATGCTGTTAGAATCTTGGTATTTTCTTTATGAACGAATGCGAAGTGTCATCGAAGCAAATTGCTTTTTTGATTCGATTTTGAAAAAATAATACATTAATTTAAAATTGATTCTACATCTTTCTAAGGCATCAACCTAAGCAATAAGGCACAAAGTGCAGTCAATCTTGGACAGTAATCAATTTCAGGATATTACTTGTATAAACTTCAAAGGATTTTTTTCAAGTATTCAAATCCTTCTTCAGTCAATTTAAATTTACTAATTTACTTAACATCATATCCAAAATTAGGGAATACTTTAATGTTTTCGTTTTCTTTAAATGAAACTATTTTTTCAAATGGGCAATAAGTGGTAGGCATATCTTGTTTAAGTTTAGGAGCTATCTAATAGATAAGAGAGTCTGGAACACCTTTTCTAATTAAAATTTTTCAACTTTTAGGATTTTCCTTTTCTATATCAACATCATTTCATAAGAATAGATATTTCTACTATTCCTTTTTATATTTAGAGTTCTAAATTTAGTCTTAAAACTCTTGTGGTTGAATATAACCAATACTCCTGCAAACTATCGATTAAGTTTTTCTATTTTCAATTTCAGTTTATCCGTAAAATGCTCTTTCTTTGCAGCAGCCCATTGCAATTTATAATAATTTTTAATTTAAATCAGTTTAATTTAGTTTTAATATTGCTATCTTCATAGCTATTCTTTTATTTATAATCAAGCATTATATTTTGTTTATCAATACTTAGAAATTTAATTCTTGCTTAGATGTTTAAGTGATATAATAAACTAAGTATTATTATGCTGCTAACATGCATTAACTAAGTTAAAATCTTTCTTATTTGTCTTTTATCTCCATAAAGCTAATTCCCACATCAAAATCCTTGTGGCATATTTATAGCATTAGGAAGTAACTAATTCCTTTAAGTTTGTAAGTCAATTAAGGAAAGCATCCTTAATATATATTAAAAGAGAAAGTTAATACTTTATTGAAAGAAATTCTTAGTATCTTTAAGGCTTTGCTATTTCATTAATCTATTCTTCCTTTTGAACTTTAATTTTAAAACTATAGAATTAAATTATGAAGGATCTAGCTTCATATAAGCAAATAAAGTAGCTAAATATAAATATCTATTATCATTTGTATAAAAGGTGTTTGAACTTTAGATTAAAAGATCTTGCTTATGCATTTCAATTTCAATACTTACTTTTAATTCTTTAACCCACTAAAATATATAACTATGATAATGAACTTAGCCTTAAATATTAAGTAAATTAATAGGCTTTTTGATATATTAGATAAACCTTTTGAGTCTAAAGCTTCATCTCTTTAAATTTATACTTCTATAATTTATATAGCAATTTGCAATCTAGATAATTATACTGCTTGTCTTTCATTGGACATCCATAAATACTTTTATCTAAACTTTTATAAACCAAAGTAGAAAAATTTAATATAGTTGGTATAATTTGAGTAGAAAATAAAGGGAAACGAATATAATTTGCTGTATACATTGTAATAAATTAACTGGGACTGTAATAATAAAATTGTATATATAATATTAGTTAGCTACAGCTATTTATAACATTATTT
The DNA here is from genome assembly GCA_946699065.1 of Loxodes magnus. Taxonomy (NCBI): domain Eukaryota; phylum Ciliophora; class Karyorelictea; order Loxodida; family Loxodidae; genus Loxodes; species Loxodes magnus. The sequence continues at coordinate 536,557 of CAMPDV010000053.1, read as the reverse complement.
ATTCATAATCTAATCTACCAATAACAAAATTTTACTCTTAAAAGGCTTAAAATCACCAATAAACAAATATAAATTTTACCTCTTCCATTTAAGTAGCTTATGAATAGCTAACCTTTTATCTAATTATTGGCAAGAAAAATAAGGAAATTTGATTATAAATAATTATATTAAAAACATATGCTAAATTATAGCCAATAGAGAGCTTTTTCCATAAACTAAGTTATTGATATGAACATTCTACTCTCGTAAGTTTATTTTAATTAGTTTAAATATATTTATACCTAATTACAATCTAATTATGTATAAAAACTAAATACTTTATATTTATTTTCTTTAGATTATTACTAAAATTTATAATATAATTACTAATTTCCAAGAAAAAGCTAGTTAACTTTTTATTAGAGTGAAGCTTTATTAATAGATATAAATAATTTAAAAGGGATATAACTTTAATATTATTAGGAGTATAAATTATGCTTTATTTAATAATATAATCTTAACTATTAAAATAATACCATTACTTTCTAATATAATCATATATTAATTTTCTAATTTTAGTCAGACTACCAACTTAAAACTAAATATTTCGTTTAATTTAAATTAAATTATTGAACAACGGAATAAAATGAACTATTAGCTCTTTGTAATTGAGAATTTTGTAACATCTCTAAAACTAAAATTTGTAATAAAAAAGTATATTAAAGATTATAATAATTAGAGATATGTAGCAATTATAAAATATAATAGTTTACTGAATTTATAAAGAGATCTCTATTCTTTTATCAGAATTAGGTATTTGAATTTAGAACCTCTTTATTAATTAAATAATAATGTCCTAAGAAATTATTAAAGTTTTCAATTTTGAGGTTTCCAATTTGGATTTTTTCTTTTAAATTCAAAAGGATTGAATATGCACTAACACTAGAGCGTCCATTCTTTTTAGCAAATATTGCACCATTAATGTTTGCATTTACTGCACTACATATGTTCGCATCCTTTATCCTTCTCATAAATGATATTACATTTTGGACAATTCCTTAAAATTTAATTTTAAAGCATTTCTTAAATTCTATATAATAAAATACCTTTTCTCATCTTCTTCTTTGGTTTTACAAGGCTGTCCTCAATGAGGCATTTAAAAGCAATTAGGACAGAATAGATTTTAACAATTAGGACAATTAACACCTTCTTAAGGTCCATAAATTATAAAAATTTGAGAGCAAGAATTGCAAGTAATTAGCCTTTCACTCTCAGATGAATAAGCTGCATTTACTTAAAATTTTTAATATTTTGACAGTGTTTACTAATCCTCTTTAATTTTAAGAACAAACTCTACTTAATTAGGATGAATTTATTTTTCGCAATCGAGTCAAGGGCACTTCATTGTATCATTTGTTACTTTTGCTTCATCAATTTTAGATTTGATAAATTAATAAAAGCAATTATCGCAAAAAGAGTGCAAGCAATATAAATGGCACATTTTATCATTTTCATACTCGCTATTGCAAATTTAACATTCTATAAGTGTATTCACTTCTTTGTATTTTTCTTATTGAAATATAATTGTCTTCCTTTAATATGCTGAAATTAGGCTTGTTTAATTAGTTATAATTGGATTTACTTTAATTTTTCTTAAGCTATCACTTTGAGGAGATTCTAGCAAAGCGTATTCAGAGAGTTTTTCAACTTTATCTTAATGAACAAGATTTTCAAACAAAAGTTTAATTTAATCCTCACCACCGAATACTTAATAGCAGACAGAAGTAGGAATTGCTTAGCTGCATTTATAGCATTTTATTTAGGCATTTTAAATTTTTGAAATGTTTTAATCAGCATCTAGAAGTATTTTATTTCATAAGCAATCACTGCAAAATATATGTCGGCAAAGCAAATCTATTTATCCTTGATTTAGTTGGCAATTCATGCACATTTAGATTCAACTAGGGTTCAATACATTTTAAGAAGCAGTAATTTAGTTATAAATTTATTATTGCTCTTCTATTTCTCTTCGCCTCTTTTTATTACAAGAACTTCCCATTTTTATCAGATGAATATTAATTAAATTCATTTTGGATAAATGCAGATAAAGCATTAAAGCTCTCAATCTATTCTCTATTTGCTTTTATTAATAGCCTTTTTAAGAAATTTTAATGTGATGGTTATTCTAACAGTTGATAATAGCTTTTATTAAAATAGAGAATAAACTTTATAAAGCAAATAATAAAGTAAAATATAAGCTTATTTAATAGCAAAGAGAGCTAGTAGAGAGTTAGAGAAGTTTAGCTTAGTAGAGGCTAATATAAATAAGTTGAATTATTAAATTAAATAGATAAAATAGATAAAATATAATAAAGTATGCAATAAAGTGAATCATCATCTGAAGAGGAATATAATGAGTTTTGAGAAAACATCTCTGAAGAACTTCATAAAACTTAACTATATGCAAAATAAGAAATTCAGAGAAATCCTGCTTAAGATAAAATATCTTCAAAACTTTCTTCTTAAAGATAAAATGAAATGATTTAATTAATCGAGTAGAGAACTAATGAGGAGTATAAACTCAAATTGTAGCGAGAACTTGAGTTTTTAAATAAGAAGAAAAGAGTGGAAAAAATAACTTAAAGTACCTAAACTGATGTTATATCTGATAATTAGCAACAAATTGAGAATACCAAATAAACTGAAACTCAGAATAAAAAAATATAACCATAACCATAACCCACTCTAATGTTTAAATATTAAGAAAATCTAATAATTAAATTTGATAGGGGAGTTTAAACTTTACCTGAAGAAAAAAATGAAGATTTTTGGAAGAAGCAAATATCAACATTAGAAAAAAAGATGGCTTATTTTCGAGATGCTTTCTAAGAACTTAAAATATAGCATGATCTTTAATTAAAAGAATAAGAAGCAAAGCTAAAGTTTCAGTATCAAAATGAATTAAAAGAAAATATTCGATTAATAGAAGAGCAAATGAAAGATAAAATTCTGTTCGCAGATAGAGAAGTAAATCAAGTTCAGCAGCTTTTAACATAAAAAGATATACAGATGAGCAAATTAACACGTCTTTTAGCTGAATAAGAATTAAACATATAATTCAATTATTCAAGTGAAGAAAGCATTAATTTTAAAAAAGCTAATAACATTAATTAAGAATTATTAAATGCTAAACAGGAAGAAATCAACAACATGGGATAACAAATTTTTGTATTATAGCAAATGCTTTGTAAATAACAAGATGAAAATGAAGAAAAGACAAGTTAACTAAGCTAGCAAATAATTAAGTACAATAAATTTGCATTATCTAATGAAAAGAAAATAAAAAAGATACTTCAATAACATCAGAAAGACTTAGAAGAATGGGAAAATAAGTATATCGAACTTAAATAAGCGTAATTTTAATTTATTTTGTAGATTTAATGAGTATATTGATAACGTTTAAAGAGAAGCCAAATTAAAAGATATAATATAGCAAAAGCATATTTAAACTATTGATTAACTCAAAGATGAAATCAAAACAGCTAAGCAAATTATTACTACTCCAAGACTCAAAAGTTTAGTCCTGTCCAAATTAAAAGATTATGAACCATTTTTAAAGCCTTAGATTCCAAATTAAAATTAACCTTAGTCGAACTTTTAAAGAAAACAATTTGATACTAATCATCGAAATCGCACGATATCACCAGTTCCTAATTTTTAAAATTAAATTTTGAACTAAACCTAAGAGAGAACTTGGAATGCTTCAACTGATCTAGCCTTAAAAAATGATAAGGTTTTTGAAGAAGGATAATCAATCATTTGCAAAAAAATTCCAAAAATTCATAAAATAGATTTACCTGGAAATATATCAAGCTGATTGTTAGTTTTAAATTAAGTTTTAATTTAGAGATGTAATTTTAATATTAATAGGACTATTTTATTCTTCTTAAAAACTAGTCATACTTATTAGGATATATTCAGCAATCCTTTTATACAAATTCGATTTCTTATTTAAGATTTGCATGGAAGGATTATTTTAAAAATAAAAATAGTTAATTAACTAAACTTTTAATTTGATATTAATTCTATGTATATAACTTTTATAAAATTTCAGCCTTAGTTATTATAGTAATATCTGATATATAAAGTTAGACATAAAAATTTGTTTTATTTAATTCTTAAATAAAGTCTTTCTACTTCCAGTAGGACTTATCTATTTTAGTCTATTTGCTATTTCAACTTGATTTGCCATAAGTATTGATTATATGTTTTCCTAGTTTTTATTGTTTTTTTACACTTAAAGTAACATATTAAATCCTCCTTCTTTATATCCATAGAAGATTGCATTAAAAAATCCTTATAAAGAAACCATGGAGACACCTATACCAGATACAAATTTTGGAATGCTATTATCGCTCATAAAGAATTCTAAAAAGCGAATAATGAAAATTAAGATCCAGCTAGTTATTAATATTTTTGGGTAGTTTAGAAACGAATTTGCTTTTTCAGAAATTTCATTCATTTTTTTTATTTCACTATTTTCAGGGTCAACCATTTGTTCATGCATTTAGATTCTACATTGATAAAGAAAAAAAGTGTTTGTCAATACAGTTGCCATAAAAGGAATATATAGCACATAAAACCTTAAAACATTCTCTTCTTACTCACTTCTATCGCCTTTTGTCTTAATTCAACATCACCCTTCTGATGTTTCTTTATATTGATCATTCAATAAAGGATAAAATGAAGGAAGAAGAGGTACCCCAAAAGCAAATATGTAGAACTTAATTTCATGTCTATGCAAATTTTAGGCAAAATATAAGGAAAACAGAGAATCATTCTTAGTGCAAATCTATAAATAAGCTCTAAAACTTATACAAATAGTTCACATAAAGGAAGATACTGATCAATATGAGATTGAAAATCCTTGCAATTTACAAAATAATTCAGAATTTCCAATAAAGAATTCAAAAACGAATCCTATTGCAACCATTAAGTCACAAAGTTAAAGGCAAAATATAAACTTATAATGGAAATTTCACATTATTTTCTTAAAAATGAGACAAATTATTATGACAACTATGCTTGCTGCGCAGGAAATAGATGCTAATGTGAGTAAAATTTCTTTGTAAGGTGATTCTAAACCCATTGCCCTATTAATTAATTGTATTAATTAAATTATATTAAATTTTTCATTCTTTAAATAGAAACAACAAATATTATTTAATATTGGAAGGAACCTTTAAAATATTTTAAAATTAAAAGTCAAACATAACAAAAAATCTAGACTTTTACATTTTTTTAAAAGAAAAGTAAAGGATTAAATTTTAGATTATCTTATTAATAGCCATTGCTTAAAATATCAATCAATAATAATTTTTTAAAGAATAAAGTCTCTGCTTGTATTATAAATAAACTAGTCTTTCTATTAATTGAATTATAGGAATTAATTTCATGTTATATTTCACTATTTAAATGGAATTTTAAGTAGGATTATCTTAATTAATAATTATATCTATTTAAGTTACATGAAATAATTCATAAATTTCATTTCATATTTGTAAAAAAAATATTTTTCACTCTTCTATGATCAAATAATTCTAAAATATTTTTAAATTATAAGCATTCTGAATTAAATTTTATGAAGCTATTATAATAGTTAAAGTGAATAATGAATATATTTTAAATTATAAGCATGCATTAATACTTTTAGTTATATTTATTTATGATTCTATGCTCTTAAACTAAGATATAATATAGCAATTTACTATAATTATTAAGTAATTCAACTTATACAACTTAATTTTTTTAATTTCTTTGTTTTGAAATAGTGATTTGGCTTTTTTAATTGAATAAGCAGTTTAATCATTAATAATGAAAAACTTTAACATATTATACAATTATGCTACTGTAATTTTTATTAATTTGTTTAAAGTTTCAAGTAATTTTTTAAACATTTTTTATATTAAACCACTAAATTACATAGCTATATTAAGCTTTTGGAGTGATAATATTTTATTATTAGCATTTATAAATAAAAGGCCTTATGGATTAAAATTAAAAGCTAAAATTTATTTATTATAATACTTATTATTTTATGCTAAGTGATATTCATAATAACTTAAATAATTTTTATTTAAAACCCACTAATTTAACTATTAAGTATCCTTACTTATATGGTTTATTAAAAAGCTTTTTACTAAATTTATAGCAATTTATTTATATCAATCAAGTTTTAGCTGGAATACTTATATTTATTCTATTTCCCATTATATCATGATCGAATTGTTTCAATACCATACTAGAAATTTCAAAATTAGTTAATTAAAATTTAGAATTATTTTATACAAAATAGCTTTTATCATTCTTTCTAAATTATAAAGTAGATAATTTAATATTGTGATAGTTATGATCTAAACTATTTTTAAAATTATTATTAACAAATTTGCTAGTAATTATACTCTCTATTAGCAAATTATGCGTTTATTTGCTAAATATCTTGTAAGACCTCAAATTTATGAATATTAATTAAATTTTAGTAAAGTATTCCTTACTTTCATATAAGTAATTATTAAAACTTATTTAAAGAAGCTATTTAATATTTGTATAATAGCACTAATGTGAATAGCTGTATTTAATTTATAAAACTTTAACTTATAATTAAAGTCTAAATTATGAATGTTGTGAAAACTCAAATTATTATTTACCTTTACTAATTAGCTTAATTTAAGTATAAGCTTTTTTATTTAAAAATAAACTATTTGCTCATTATGCAGATTATATAGTACAAAGGAGAAAAATGATTAAAGCTGCTATAAAGAAAAATAACTTATTATTTTAAATAATAAAGCTTCTTTTCATTTTATAAAGTATTTCTTCTTATTCCTTTAATTTACTTTATTATTAAATTAACTAAATACCACTTTAAGGAATTTAAATTAAATAAAAGTAAGTTCTTCAAGATTTAACTCATATTGAATTAAATTTGAATGTAATGACTATAAGAAGATAATCCTAAGCTGATATTAATATAAACTGATTAGATTTCTAGAAGTTACTTTATTGTAATTAAAGTTAATAGTCTTGCTAGTCATTATATTATCATTCTAGACTTCTATAGTTTTATTATGGGCTATTTCATCTAAGATAATAAGTATCGACTTTAGAGTTAAAAAATTCAATTTATTAAACAGGCGCAGAGTTAAATTTTAGCATTTGGCACTTTAATTGCTAAGCATAGCTTAAAACTTTAAAATATACTAGAAGCATTAATAAATAATAATTTACCTATAAAAAGGCATCTAAAATAAGATAAGAACATATAAAAATTTACTTTAGCAACCAATCTATTGCTTTATAGCATTTATATTTAAACTTAGAGACAGAGAATTTAAATGACAACTATAAATAGCATTTCATCAATTTTTATTCTATTTACAACATCTAAAGTTTCTTTGATTAAATAGCTTGGTAGAAATAGAACTAAAAGAGGAAAAATAAGGAAGTTTATATTTAGTTAGCACTTTAAAATAAATTAATGTAAGTTAAAGATAAAATCTCAATAATTTTATTAAAATGAAAGAAGATTCAATAGTATCTTTAATATAGCAAATACTAATTTCACTTTCTATTGCTACGAATTTAGTTGTGCTTCTTTTGATATGGATTTTTATTAAAAAGCTTTGGACTGGATAGAGTAAGTTTATAATATTGCTTATCTTAAGTGACTTTTTATATGAAGGAGTTACACTTTCAGAAATGTATATATCAAAATTAGAAAACTGGTGCATTATAATAGCTATTATGAAAACCTATTTTGGTATAATTTCATTTATCTGGACAATATGTATAAGCTTTAGATGTTGATTGTATATATGCATAGATTAGCAATCTATTTTTTCTAAAAATTGAATTCATCGAAAGTTACCTCAACATGAAAGTAAATTCATTATTTTTGGAATTTTATTCCCTATTCCTCTTATAGTTTATCCTGCTGTAAATGACTATTATGGAGAAGTAGATGATCTTTTTTGCTTCATCATAAACAAAGATGAAAATGATAATTATGTAATGGAAGGAAATATCCTTAGAATATACGTATTTTACTTGCCATATATTCTGACTGTTATTATAAACACTTATTTTCATTGAAATTGTAGAAATAAACTGAATACACTAGCAGATGAACCTCACATTCTAGACGATTATAATTTCAAAGAATGAATTAATAGAGCAAACTCTTTCTTGTGATATCCCTTCATACTCATTATTTCATGGTTTTTTATCTTTGTTTTAAGAATGATCCAAATATTTATGGGTGAAGATGAAATGCCTAGTTCTTTAATATAAATTGCTAATATGTTCATACCAGTAAAAGGAATTTTAGATTCAATTATTTATGTAAATAATGAAAAAATTTTAAGAGATGTCAAGAAAAAAATTATTAATAATAATGAACAAGCACCTTAGAATTCTATAAATACAAATGAAAGAAGTTCAACTTTTGTACAAAGTTCTAGTTTAACTGACGAAATAGATTGGACAATAGATGAAATATATAGAAATTTATTTTAAAATCATTTATTTAAATAATTATTAAAATGGTTTTAAAATCTCCATACAAAGAATTATTAATCGTATCTGCTTCCTTTTCCTGTACTGCTAGTTTACTTATCATTATTATTTGCATTTTTTACAAAAAAAGCTTATGAAATTTTAACTACAAATTTATTTTAGCTCTTTAGACGTGTGATTTACTTTTAGCATTAGGACTTATCTTTGAAGTGTTTATCGGAAGTTCGACTTCATTCTGTAAGATTTAAGCCTTTTCAATTTCTTATTGATCAGTTTCCTCTTTTATGTGAACAATTTGCATTTGCTTTAGAGCCTATTTATAAATTTGTACTAATTAAGACTCTTTATTTTCACTATATTTTGCTGAAAATTTACATGAATATGAAACTCAGTTTTGAATTTTTTCGTTTGGAGTACCTTTACTTCCTTCGTTTTATCCTTTGTTTACTGATTAATACAATGAAACTACTGAAGGATGGTGTTGAATAAAGAGGGATAATAGTAAATCATAGTTGGAAGAAAATATGCTAAGGTTATATGTTCTTTATATTCCTTTTCTTTTTACTCTCTATATTAATACTTATTTCCTATATTAATGTAGAAAAAACATACATGAGCAGATTGTTGATCCTGAAAATAATGAAACTAGTGTAATTAATGATTTCTAATTAAAAGCTAATTCATTCCTTGATTATCCTAAAATATTAATAATGTCCTGATCTCTACTTTTTTTTCTACGACTCTCAGAATTTTTTATAAATGATAGTTCAATTCCAGATATAATATCTGGGATAGGTATCTGCCTAGTTTCTTTGTAAGGATTCTTTAATGCACTCTTTTATGGATATAAAGAAGGAATCTTTAAGAAGATTATTTATTTATGTAAAAATAAAGAAGAAGTAGATAACGTTCAAACTGTTCTTATGACTAGAACTTCTGAAATTATGGCAAAAAATAGAGACTCTAGCAGGGCATCAAAAATGACTTTATGATTTTAGATATGTCTCTGTTATCACATTTATTTAATCTGATATTCAATATCAATTAATCTTTTTAATTTATCATAAAATATAAATAATTCTACTTTAATTATTTTCCTTTTCTTTTTCAAAAAATGTATTGAAAATTTACTTTTTAATGTTTTATTATAAAGTGAGAAAGTTAATTAAAAATATTAAATTTAAATAATTTAACTGTTATTAAGTTCTTAATAATTAATAGATTTAATTAATAATTTTAAACTATTCATTCAAGTGATTCAGTAATTCCATATCTCTTTAGTAAATCCACGTTTGTTATTAAAATACTCAAAATTTATTTTTAGCCTATATTCCTCTTAATTTTTTGATGCTAGAGTTTCTAGACGTAGCCTTAAAGATCTTTCTATTTTTATATATTAACTTAGTAATCTTCCAATTGCCAAAATTATCTAAATAATTCACAATTTTCAAGAGGTAATACTTCATAATCATCCAAAATGCCTCATAAATCCAAGTTTTTTGCTTGCAATTCTTCATTTATTTATTTAGTACAATTGTATTCAAAATCTTCGAAGGTAGCTAATATAGCTATTTCATTAAAGCTGTTAAGATTTTATAATAAAGTCTGTAGAACAAAGCAAGTTGAAAAATTCTTATTATCGTTAATTTTTATCAAGTTTGGCTGTGTATTTGAAATATTTCTTAAGAAGTTTGTAAAATTGTTAAATAAATAAATGGTCTCATTTACAATTTGGTTTCGCTAAATACTTAACTTTATATTCTCATAAAAATTAAGCTGGCTTTCAAAAGCATATGTCTTTACTTTTTTTATAGAGTTATACATAAATAGGTGCTATCCATTATTAGCATTTACTTCTACTATCAAGGGAATTTTTTCTTTCGTCTATTTCTTTGAAAATTAAATTAGACTATTATAAATTAATATGCTTCCTTCTTCTCACTAGCAATTTATCTATCTTTCTATCGTACTTTTTAAATAATCTAAGTCTTTTTAGTCGAAATAAATTTTTATATTAGGAAGATAACAATGATTGAAGTATCAACGCTCAGTTTATTCTATTTGTTCTGATTTGAAATAATCATTCCAATTTATTTATCTGTTTTACTCTACATTCTGTTTTGTTTTATTTTATAAAGAATCTTTGTAAGCTTCTAATTTTTCCACTAGTTGTAATTTTCCTTTTTTGAATGTAGTTTTTTCTTTTGATTAACTACTTGATTAATTTTTTGATTTTTATTTTTGCTCAAGAATTTTTTATTTTTCATGTCTAAGCTAAAACTTTTAAATAACGTTATTATTATAATTGATATAATCTTCAATCTCTTACTGATTATACTAATTTCAATTGACAGAATTCTATTTATGTATAACTTCATATTAATCACTTTTCTTTTATTAGTCTTATAACTTATCTTAATTTTAATTTTATTATGGCTGATCAATTTTCTCCTTATCTGTCGTTAGGAATGTTTTGTCTAGATTCTATTTGTTTTGCTTATCTTGCTTATTATAGAATAATTCTTCAGGAAGTTTTACTTTATTTTCATTTAATTTCTTGGTCAAATTGGTTTTAATTTTCTACCACTCTTATTCTTACTCAAGAAAAGTTTGGTTTTAAGTATAAATAGGTTTAAGATTAGTAATTTTACTAGTGTCTGACTTACTTTATTTATTTTTTCATTCTTCAAATCACTTTAATTTCTAATTTTCCTAAACTGCTTATTTTTAAGTCTTCTTAAAGTCTTCTAAGAAAGAGGCAATTGTTTTATATTGCTTGTGATTGTGTGTTTACGTCTATTATATTTCTACGTTTCATATTGCAGTATCTTTATTAATAGGCAGATCAAGGTTTAACTTTTAGCTTATGTAAATCAAATAGAAGGTTCCAAATAAGCAATTCAAAGTTAAGGCAAAAGTAATGACTTAAAGAGTTTTAAATTCCATTTTATTAGTGAGATGGTATTTAAGATTTAAATTATGATTAATTTAGATAATTAGTTTTAATTATATATGCTAGTTCACTTCCTTAAGTTTAAATAGTCTTTTTGCTTTTAGTTTTATTTATTTTATAATAAGCTAATTTATTAGATCTAAGATTCAAACTCAGAAGAAATTTGTTAAATAAAAGTATATAAGAAATCAAGGGAAGGCCTTTTTGGTCATAATATTATAGAAATCCTCAGGCGTTACATTACCATCTCCATCAGAGTCTGCTCTTTCTATCATTTCCATTAATTCCTCTTCTGTCATTGTTTCTCCTAACTCCTTAGCAACTCTGCGGATATTTTTAAGAGAAATATACCCAGTTTTATCATCATCAAAAAGCCTAAAAACTTTATCAATATCTTCTCTAGTGTCTTTATCTGACATTCTAGCTGTCATCATATCTAGAAATTCTTCAAAATCAATTGCACCTGAGCCATCTTTATCTAAGTCACTAACCATTTGGTAGATTGTTTAATTTTTTGCTTCAAAACCTAAGGACTACATGGCAGCTTTAAGTTCTTTCGGATCTATAGTGCCTGATCCATCTGTATCAAATAAATCGAAGGCTTCTTTGATTTCTTCAATTTCATCTTCAGTTAAACCTGGTCGTTCATATCTTTTGGCGTTAAATCCTGTCTTAGTTGTAGGTTATTGTTGTTCTTATTGTTTTTGTCCCTTGCTTGCCATTTATTATAAAATAAAATTCCTTAGTATTTGATTCTTTATTTTTATTCTTCTACAATTTCATCTAAATGCAGCTACTCCCTAATTAGATATTCAATAATTGATCTTTAAACTTCAGTAAGTTGCAATAGTAGGTAAATTATGCAAAAAGCATAAGCAAAAGCCTTATCGAATAGTTTAGCAAGCAGGTAACGGTTTTAAAATATATTTGCTCTATAAGTTTGATGGTGCTTATAGAAAATAAACCATGATATTATAAAGTGACTTAAATATATAAAAACCTTCTTTTAACTCTTCTCTTTAAGCTTATTTCAATATTACACTTGTCTTACCTTTCTGCTTTAAATGTACTCTAAAATATAAGCTTTTGCTTCTAATTTGATAGAAGGAGCTGAAGTATAAAGGATAGAATTGATTAAATTAGATACTTAAACTTGTTTATAAGCATTTTCCATATTTTTTAGTGCTATTAAGATTAGATGGCTTCTGTTATTTCATTTAAGGCAAGTCAAGTTATTTAGAATCATACTGAATTTGAAATCTAGATAGCAATTCCCGAAGAAGGGACTTGGAGTTTTAGAAGAAGGTATTCTGACCTAAGAAATTTATGGGAACGTTTTAGATAAGATTTACCAGTTAGAGCTAGGCAAACTAATTTTCCTCCTAAAAAGTGTTTTGGAAATATGAAACCTGAATTCGTAGCTTAGAGATAATAAGCTTTAGAAAACTACTTCAGAACAATTTACTCATTTCCTGAAGTTAGAGATTTGCCCCTCTTCGCTTAAGAGTTTTTAAGACCGAAGGATAAAGCTATAAAAAAACAAGGACAAGAAGAGACTAAACATGGAGATTTAGAAGGAAGAGCAAATAATCTTATTTTTAATTTATCTCAAAACTTGATAAATTTAAGTTCTTAGCCTACTCCCTTGGATTCTGAAGACTTAAATAGAAAAAAAGCAGAGTATAGTAAATTAATAGGCTAGCAAGCTCCTCCTAATCATCTGCAAATAAAATAAGTATAGGAATTAGATCTTCACGGAAATTAAATTTAGCAAGAGAAATAATGAATTAAGTAAGAATTCGAAAAATTAAAATAAATCTTAGCTCATTTTGATAATATTATGGCTCCAAGTATTACTCAAGAACTTTGAAAGTTTCAAAAGAAGATATTAGACTTTATTTATAAAATTCATTATATATATCTTTCCTTTTTTACCTTTATTTAATAAATACCTTTATAAAGTTGCCATCATTTTCCTCATAAATAAACTTAACTTAAAGATAGAAGATGATTAAGATATAAAATGAGAAGATAGCCAAATTTAAGCAATAAATTTTGCTTATAGCAATATTTTTAAATTATATTTCAAATATTAATTAATATTCTTTTTTTAAAAAGCTCTTTATTTTAAAGTCATAATTAACAAAAGAGCTACTTGTTATTATAAGCTTATTAGTTATAAATTTCTTACTAGTCTAAGGAAATTTTATCTAGGGAAACTTGTAGCTTTTATTAGAAATAAGCAAAAGATTGCTAAATTTTATAGAAATAACTATGTTTATTATCAATTTTAAAGTTTTATAATAATATTTATCTAATTCTCTTTTTCAATTTAGAATGCTTATTTTGCTTACTCATGGATCTAGTAACGATAAATATATCTTTACATTGTAATAAAATGTTATTGCTTAGTAGATATATAAGTTAAGGATAAAGAATAAAAAGACTTACTGCTTTTATATTAAACTCTTATACAAATTTTAACTCCCCAGCAAATAATAAAGATATTTTAACTTTTATTGCATTTATTCAATTATCTAATATTTCATAAATATATCCTTTTCAGTTATTTAATCTTTAAAATTTAATATAAAGTGCTGCATTGAGAAAAGTTATAAATTATTAAATTATAAAGAGTTTCTATAATTGAAATGCTAAAATACTCAAAATTTATTAACTTCTATTTCTAGCTATTTTTAAATATGTTTTCATTTTGTTCTTTAACGATCTCTTTTATTTACCTATATAGATAAATTCGCTATAAAGCATATTTTAAGCAATCTTATTAGGTTTATTAGTAAATAATCTGATTTTAATAATTTAATAAAAGTATAGATATAAAATGATTTATATATCTATTAAATAATTAACTTTAAATAGACTAGGAATAATTTAACTTATAGCTTTAATAGTTATTTTATAAATGCTTTTACCCTTATTTAGACTTTTATACTCTACCTTCTTTATTTTTAGATAATTTCTTATTTTTTAATTTTATTAGAAAGCATTCATTTTTAAGAGTATATCTATACGATAATATACTAGACTTGCTTTATTTAAGTTAGCTAACAATGATACTAAATCATCTTAATGTCGCAAGCTAAAGAATTTTAGTATAATTAGCATTATTTTTCTCTATCTTCTTAAACTTCTTTATTCGGATTAGTTTTAAGTTAATTTTGATTTGTAAAATAGAGAAGAAACTTAATTAGTTCCAAGAAAACTAGAAAGTTATAGATAAATAAAAGAATTTGTATTATATACAAATATTTTAATGGTCTCATAACTAAAGGATTTGACTCCATTTATCTTTCTACTTTACATTAAATATGAGCAATCAAAAACATTATGACTTAACTTATTTGTATTATTCCTAGTAATACTTTAATCTTATACTATCTAAGAATTTCTTCCTCTAATAAAGGTTTCTAATATTTTAGAGACAGGTAAATGAAGAAAGGTAAAGATGAATAAAAAGTAATTAAGGATATCTATTAAAATGAATATTATAATATACTAAATCATTTTAAATAGCAATTCTTCATTTTCACTGAAGAGATTACCTTTTAATAGTGATAAATAAAAAGCATATTGATTAAAAGAGACAAAATAAGTGTATAAATATATACTTATTGGAAATTTAAAGATAAGTAAAGCTTATTTAATTAATTTTAACCTTTTTATTGCTATATTAAAGATGAGTCTCGCTGTCTATATTACTATTACTGTTATTATTATTATTCTCATGGGATTATCAGCTGGAACATTTTTCGGTCTCCTTTCAGTTGATGAGCTTGACATGGAAGTATCTTTAATCTCAGGGGATTAAAAACGTAAAACAGAAGCAAGAAAAATATTATAAGTAATAGCAAAGCATCATCTACTCTTAGTTACTTTACTGATTGTAAATGATTCATGTATGGAGATCTTACCAATAATGCTTCCTGAAGCAATTTAAGACTTAGATGAAATTGAAATTAGCATACTATGCTTTGTTATCATTTTCATTTTTGGAGAAATTGTTCCTTTGGCAATGTTTTCTGGATCGAACTAAATTAAAATAGCTTCCAAGATAGTTCCCCTAGTTAAAATTTGGATGGTAATGTTTTATCCTATTGCAAAGCCAATAGCAATGCTTTTAGATTGTTGCCTAAAGGGAGGACACAAGCAAAAAAGGTATACTGTTGAGTAGCTAAAAGCTTTAATTGGAATTCATACACAAAAAGCAGAAGAAAACGTAAATAAATACAAAGAGTCAATATAACTTACTGCTTCTTAAGCAGAAATGTCAGAAGAACTTAAAACATTTAACGAACCTCTTTTGTTCTAAGAAGCTTTGCTAATTTAAAAAGCTTTGGAAATAAGATAAACCAAAATTGAGAAAATAATAATTCCTTTAGATTTAGTTTTTATGCTAGACTATAACAGTGTTTTAGACTAAACCATAATGGAGCAAATTGTAAGTAGAAAATACTGAAGGATTCTGATTTATAAGAACAACAAGAATAATATAATAGGAATGCTATAGTTTAAAGACTTGTTTTCATATGACACTACCTTAAATCTTAAAATTAGCTAAACTGGATTTAAGCTTACTTAGCCTTTAGTTCTTAATCCTTAAAGTTCTTTGTATGAGGGACTTTCTCAATTTAATCCAGGTAACTGTGATTTGGCTGTAGTAACTGAATAAGTAATTACTTTATTTGTAGGTTGATTAACTTAAGAGTTGTTTTGAATAGGAAAAAGACTTTACAGGAACAGTTTTGGGTGTTGCTACATAGTCCAACATAATTGGATTTTTGATAAATATTGAAGCTGAAATAAGGCAGAGCATTGACACAACCTTACTTAAAAGTCTTAACTTAGGGTAGACTAAAAGTATTATGTATCAAGCTAGAGTATCGAGAAGATCTAAGCACAGCATAATCCGTAGCTTCTTAGATCCAAAATGAAACAAATAATCGTCTTTAAATTAACAAAAAAAACTATTATTTCTCTATTATTATTTAAATATCACTTATGAGAGCTTTTTAAAACGGTGTCTTATGGCATCAATTTTATAATTTAAAGGAAATACTTAAATAAAAGATAAATTAATTTAGAACTGTTGATATATTTTTATGAAAATTATTATCTTTTACTTAATTTTATTTACCTAAAATTTCAAAACACTTCAGACTAGTATCTTCTTTTATAAACTTATTAAATGAATTGCAAAAAATAATAAATATATATCAAGTTGTAGTTAAAACTTTTGTTTATCCAATTATTTCAATTTTTTAAATTTATTTATTTATCAAGACTATGAAGATCAAATTCAATTTTTCTATAAAAATATTTCTATTTTGTTAATAAAATGAATAATTTTTCCTTTTAATTCTCTTTTTATTAGAATATTTCTTAAGAAATAACTAATTATTTAGTTTATTTTTTCTTTAGTATATTTTTTAATAAAAAAATTGTAAATTAAATTGAGAAAATGTTAATTTAGCTCTTCAACTTTCGAAATCTTCTAAATCATTAAACAAATCATTTTTTTTATTTTTAATTTCCTAAACTTCTTCACTCTAAGAATTAAATCCACTTCCTTCTAGTTAATTTTACAATTCCTAATACTCTTAATTTTCTTCGCCTTATTTTTCCGCTTCTTTTCTTTTATTTTCATTATTTTCAAATTTTTCATCATTAATAATTTTTTCTTTTTTCTTTTTTTCTTAAACGACTTCTGATACACTATTTTTCCTTTTTCCTTTTTGCTTCTATTTTTTTACATTTCTATTTTCACTTTAGTATCTTTCATTTTCTTTGACTTCATTTTCACTGTTCCTTAGCTAATTTAATTTTTTATCTTTTTTATATTTTTTTGTTTCAGAAGTTAAATTACTTTAAGATTCAAATTAATTCGACAAATTTTCGAAGTTTCCTTCGAAATCCTTTTGATTTTCTTATATTTCTTTTTTCAATTTTTGTTTTTTATTTTGATTTTATTGATTTTCATTGTTAGAATTTTAATTTTCCGAATTTATTTGTTACTAGCTTTCGATTTTTTTTAATTATTACAATTCTTATTATTAAAATGATTCATTTGTACTCTTTAATTAAATGTTTTAAGGAGAAACATAGCTTCTAAAATTAGGCTCCTAGTCAAAATCTGAGATTAACTTAGCTGAGGAAACTTTGGTTTCAGTATTAGCTGTTTTTCCACTTCTGTCAGTTCCTCTTACGATTGGTGCTAACTTTCCTCTTGTTTATGAAACATTTTTTGTTTCAATTTTGCTTCCACGAATCATTGCCTTTAGCATTTCTATTTCTTAATCTTTTTATTCTAGTTATTTGTTTAAATCTTGAAGCTTTCCTGTTAGTTTTTGCTTTAATGAGTTTCCTGAATTTTGTTAAGTTTGCTTATAATCAGAAATAACTTTATTTTTTTCAACGAGTTATTATTTTAAATTCCTTATTTCATTTTCCTTACTGAAATTATCTGTTTCCAACTGTTTTGTTCTCTAAAGAAGTTTTTAAATCTAATTTTTTTATAAAATTTACCTTTATTTCTCTGTTTTTCAATTGCTGCTAATGATCAATTTACACATTTGATAATTTCTAAGCATAATTATCATTTTCAGCTATTCTTCTTTATAGTTCTTAATTTTATTATTACAAAGATTTTTTACTATTTTCAAGTTCCTCCATTTTTATTTTAAGTTCTTGAATTGAAGTCTAATTTTCGAATTGGTTGTATTAAGTGGACTTTTGTAACTCCTACAATTAGCTATGACTTTTTTAATTTGACTAAAGTTAATCTTCAAGTTATTTTATTGTCTTTTTGAGTTTGGTTATTTCGGGATTATTCTACTGCTTAAACTTATTAAGTTAAATTTCGAGATCTTAGATTTTTTTACTTAGAGCTAAATTTTATTCAAGAAGACTGCTATTTTTCTATTTAATTTAATTTATTTACTCTTCATTTATACCACTTTTCTCAACGTTTTCTAATCTTTTAGCTAAGGTTTTGTTAATCTAGTAGTTTTATTTAAGTTTTAATTATATCTATTCGTATTATGAAGCTGGAACTACATTACCGTATTAAGTTTTTAATTCTTCAATTTAATGTTTCAAAAGTTTGACTTCTTATGCTTCTTTACTTTCTCTCTCGTCTCCCTTTAGTAATTGAAGCTTGTAATTAGATTATTATAATTACTTTATTTCATTGACATATAGATTTTTTAATTCTTTTTTCTTTTATTTTTTATTATCTACTTTTTCT
The DNA here is from genome assembly GCA_946699065.1 of Loxodes magnus. Classification (NCBI taxonomy): domain Eukaryota; phylum Ciliophora; class Karyorelictea; order Loxodida; family Loxodidae; genus Loxodes; species Loxodes magnus. The sequence goes on along the minus strand of CAMPDV010000053.1, from coordinate 517,787 downwards.
TTTAGTTTTTCATTGTTTATATCTTTTTAAATTTTCTGCTCTAAAAGTTTCCTTTATGCTTCTGCAAGTAGCTTTATTTGTATTTTGTCCTCTTATATTGTTTGCTAATTTTAAAGCTTTTAGTTTAGTAACTAGCGTTGAGCTTCGGCAAGAACTTTAGCATATTTTTATACTTCATTTGTGTCTTATTTTAAAGTTATCTTTTACTCTAATAAATTTCTTTGAGCTTCTGCTAATACCTTCACTTATTTTGAAGCATCTTAAGCTTCTTATTTTAATGTTACTTTCTATTCCAACAAATTTCTCTGAGCTTCTGCAAGAACTTTTGATTATTTCTAAGCATCTTAAGCATCTTATTTTAAGTTCAATTTTTATTCTAATAAATTTCTTTATGCATCAGCAAGAACTTTTGATTATTTCTAAGCATCTTAAGCATCTTATTTAAAGTTTAATTTTTATTCTAATAAATTTCTTTGAGCTTCTGCTAATACTTTAGATTATTTTTAAGCGTCTTACGCATCTTATTTTAAATTAAGTTTTTATTCTAATAAATTTCTTTGAGCTTCTGCTAATACCTTCACTTATTTTGAAGCATCTTAAGCTTCTTATTTTAATGTTACTTTCTATTCCAACAAATTTCTCTGAGCTTCTGCAAGAACTTTTGATTATTTCTAAGCATCTTATGCATCTTACTTAAGGTTTAATTTTTATTCTAATAAATTTCTCTGAGCTTCTGCAAGAACTTTTGATTATTTCTAAGCATCTTATGCATCTTACTTAAGGTTTAATTTTTATTCTAATAAATTTCTCTGAGCTTCTGCAAGAACTTTAGTCTATTTCTGAGCATCTTATGCATCTTACTTAAGGTTTAATTTTTATTCTAATAAATTTCTCTGAGCTTCTGCAAGAACTTTAGTCTATTTCTGAGCATCTTATGCATCTTACTTAAGGTTTAATTTTTATTCTAATAAATTTCTTTGAGCTTCTGCTAATACTTTCACTTATTTTGAAGAATCTTAAGCTTCTTATTTTAAATTAAGTTTTTATTCTAATAAATTTCTTTGAGCTTCTGCTAATACTTTAGATTATTTTTAAGCGTCTTACGCATCTTATTTTAAATTAAGTTTTTATTCTAATAAATTTCTTTGAGCTTCTGCTAATACTTTAGATTATTTTTAAGCGTCTTACGCATCTTATTTTAAATTAAGTTTTTATTCTAATAAATTTCTTTGAGCTTCTGCTAATACTTTCACTTATTTTGAAGAATCTTAAGCATCTTACTTAAGGTTTAATTTTTATTCTAATAAATTTCTCTGAGCTTCTGCTAATACTTTTGATTATTTTTAAGCTTCTTAAGTTTCTTATTTTAAGTTTAATTTTTGATCTAAAAGATTTCTTTATGCTTCAGCTAGTACTTTAATTTGTTTTTAAGAATCCTTTACATCTTACTTCAAGCTTACATTTTGCTCTAATAACTATCTCTATGCATCGAGCAGTTTTCTTATGACTAATTTAGAACTGACGGTTTCTTCTTATTTTTCTTATTTTATCTTTTTCACTTCTTCTTTACCAAGAAGCTCTTTTAGTTTGTCTTTGTAAGTTTTATTTTATTACTCAAGCACTTCTACCTGCTTTTATAACTATTGAACCTGCCGTTTCAAATCTTCAGTTTCAGCAAATTTTTTGGATTCAGACATTAAATCTTTTTGCAATAATGATTAAATATACTACAAATCTTATACTTTTAAATTAATTTAATCCTAACTTTTTTAATTATCTCCATACCACTCTATTATCATAGCCAATGAGTTTTATCTAAACTAAAGAATTAAATCAACTTATTAAATAACAAAGCAATCAAAATCTTTTAAATGCAAAGAAAATATTATACCTCTGCTTTCATCTTATTAGTTAAAGCCTATTTTAAAATATTATTTTTTATATAGCTTCTAATTATCTAAATTACAGAATAATTAAATATATTTTATTTTAGTGAGCTTAACAAGTATCTATTAAATTCTAATGTGCAACTTATTTAAAAGAATCGATTTGCAAGCATTAGAACGAGTAAGAAAGTGAATTACTTAATATTCTAATTGTACGATATTTATTTGATATCTTCTAAAAACTTTTGTTAGCATATTATATTCTTATTTAATCTAAACCACTTCACTTATATTATATAATACTCTAAGCTAATCATTTGATTCCTTACACTAATTAGTTTTTAAGTTTCTTAATTTTAAGTTTTTATAAACTCTATACTAAATCATATTAGATATTTTAGTTAGAATAACTTAGTTAAAATAGCTAGAAAGTTAATTAAAAGCCTATGTAATTGTAAGCAGAATAAAATATTGACTTATTTATTTTAATTAGATATAAATAACATTTTCAAACTCTCTTAATATCTAGAATTTCTTTTAGCTTTTCTTAACTATTTGTTTTATTTAGCTTGTATAGCTTTTTATATGAAGAAATAGTTTTATCTCAGTTATATTAATTTAATATGACCAAAGTTAATTAAAAACGACCATTTTCTCCACGCCATTTCCATTTCGTAGTTACAACAGTATCACCACATTTAATGTTAAAAGGAAATTTGCTCTAATCTTGGTTTTCATTAGAAAGCTTTTTACCTCTTCTCATTACTACAGCTTAAAGATTTGGAGGTAAATTGCTACAATATTATTATAACTCTATTTTTTTGGCTGTTCTCGGAGATATAGGAGCTGATTTAACATTTTTAAGTGCTTATCGCTTTTATTATAGATCATTAGATTCCTTTTTGTCTTAAACATTTTAAAGTTTATGAAGTTTATATTTAAGCATCGTGTTTCCTTGATTTTCTTACTCCTATTATTAATCTTCTTGGATTTTATTTATTTCAAATTTAAGGTTTTAAATTTAATTCGTATTTAATTAGCTGAAGCTTCGTCTTCTAAAATAGCTCTATTAGCTTAACTGAGCATTACTAGGATTTTTATTTTGCTATGCAGAATTTATTTTATTTTATAGAGCAAATAATTAATTTATATTTGAATTAAGTCCAAAAGATTACTTATCTATGAATGAACTTAATCTACTAAAATTGTTCTTTACTTGTTTTTAAACTATAACATTTATAGAATTATTTTAAGTAGGCAGAACTAAATTTTGATTTGTTCCTGATTAAGAGTTCAATATAAATGAAGACCTTCTTTAGGTATTTACTGTAGTATTAGCTGGAGATGGTTTCGGACTGACTAATTGTTAAATTTAATTTTGAAAGACATTATCGCTAGTGTTATTTTAATTAAGCATTATCATTGTTTTTTTCTATATTTTTTTCTTTGGCTTGTTAAAATCTATAATTTTAAAATTGTCATTTTCATATGGATTTAATTTTTCTTTTTACTCGCCTTAAGGATCTCGATCATATGTATTTAATTACTATTTTTTCTCTTCTTTTTATTTATCAACTATCCATCTATTTCACATTGAAAGTTTTTATACATTTTACTAATTTTTTAATTTTATGTTTTCACTTAATTATTAGAGGGTTTCTTTGTATCCTTTTCTAGGATCATTTGCTTATTTTACTATCAAGTCTTTGTTTATCACTCCATAAGATTTTCCTTTACTTTTAAGTCCTTTTTAATTAAATTGGTATTAAGAATTTCTTCTATTAGAAGAAGGCTCCATTCTATTTTGGTTTATATTCTTATTTAACCTTTGATAAAATTCTCATTCCTCATCTTCTGTCATTCCTTTTTATGTCTTTTTTCTTTTTTTCTCACTTTATTATTTTTTATTATCGACAGATTTTTCTTCGTCCTAGAAATTTTCTGATTCTTCATTTTCTTGACCCTCTTGGTTTTAAGGTGGATTATTTTCTTTTTCATCCGACCTTTAGTTTTAAACTTAATTTATTCTATTTTCTTCTGGAAGCTTCTATATAGATAAGTCTAAAGGCTCTTAGAAGCTTTTAAGTTTTTTCTTTTTAGATCAAACTGTATTATTTCCCATTATTTAATATAAGTTTTTTCCTTATCTATATATAATTTAATTTCTCTTTTTAGAAAATAAAAAGACATTTCTTGATTTATTTAGACTAAACTGGTAATTAATAAATTACAAAAATTCTTTTTAGGGATATTTAAATATTTCAAAAATGTATATAAAATAGGTTTCAAAATTCATTGGTTGAATTAATTCTTGAATTTTTAATGGATAGCTCTGATTTATAACTAAAATCACTTCCTGTTAAAGATTCCATTTCATCAAATTCATCCTAATTCATTTAAGGTCCACTGGGCTTTTCTGCTGCTTCCAATTTAAGTTTTCATATTCTTTCTCTAGCTTAATTATTAATAGCTTCAATTTAAATTTCTAGCTCTTTATTTCGCTTTTCTAATTCTTGTATTTGAATCAAATGATTTTTTTAAAGAGTTTCTATTGTAATTTTATAATAACTTAGCTAATTTTCAACGGTACTATTGCTTTCTTTTAATTATTTACTCTAAGCTTTCAATTATTCCATCTATCTTTATAATTCAAGATTTTTCTCTTTATACTAAGAAATTTTATTTTAGAAGTTTTATTCTTGCTTACTTGCTTGCTTTTCAAACTCTTATTTAAGTTTCTCTTAAGACTCTTTTAAGACATCCTATTTCTATTTTTCCATGTCTTGAATTAAAGAATTAGTTTAACTTTCATAATTTTCTTATAGTAGTTTTAGTTTCTAAGAATGTTCATCGCTTAGTGCGTTTAATTTTTATTCAAAATACTCTTTCTATTTGAGTATATCATCATCTTTTCGATTTATTTAATTTTAATAAAAGGATAAATCTTTATTTGCTTATTCTTATTTTTGATTTTAAAGTTCTTATAATTCTTTTACTTTTTGCTAAAGTTATACTTTCTCTTTCTACTCATTTAGAAATTACTCTTATAATTGCAAATTTTCTTATTTTAATTTTTCTTCGTTTTCAGAACAATTTCTTTACTGATTTTCAGTACCTTTCATCTTTTACTAGAGTTCTTGAATATTTTGCTGATTTTAGACAATTTCATTTTATAGATTTTAAATTTTTTCATCCTTTTGTAAACTATAATTGCGTTCATTGATTATTTATAAATCTTTTTGGTTTAATAGTTCTTTTAATTAGGTCTCAATTGCTATTAGAAGTTTGTTTTATTTTACTTCATTTTCATAATTTTCTTTTAAATGCTGTTTTTCATTTTTATCCTATTCTCTTTAATCTTAAATCAGTTATAATTCTATCTAATTTTCCTATACCTTAAGTTAGAGTTATTGTATTTAAGCTTGTAGATTTTTATTTTCCTCAAATATTATTTTAAAATTTGTATTTTCTTCTTAACTTTAACCTTCAACTTAAGTTTGAGACGTTTCTTTTTAAATTTACTTTTCTTACAAATTTTGGTCGGCCTCTTCCTTGCTCAAGTTTTGAATTTCTAGTTGTTTTTACATTTCCTGAATCTATGCTTTAAATTTGTCTATTTCATTTTACAAAGAATCTATTTTTTCTAAGCTTTTCTGTTGTTGCTCTAATTAATTTTAGTTTTATTAATCTTCTTCCGTTTTTTAAGATTTAATCTAGCTATCTTGTTAAAGTTTTACTATTAATTCTTCTTTTTGCTCCATTTTTTACTTTAGTTGTTCAAATTCAGACTTTTGCTATAAAGTTTACTTGCTCAAGGATTCATTTTCTTACCTAAATTCAGTGATATTTTTTAAATGGCCTTGTATTTCATTTTGATATTCTTGATTTTCTTCGACTAATTCTTATATCTTTTAATCTTACTCTTCAGTCTTTTAAAGCATTTCTTTTTATATAATTTGAACTTGCATTTTAATATAGTCATCTAAATTTCCTTACTATTAAGTTAAGCCATTTTAAGATTTTTCATCTTTATTGTCATAATATTGCTTATAAACTCCTAGTTAAGCTGTTAAAACTTATATCTCCTTTTTTAGTTTATCTATATCCTGCTAGCTTTTTTCATTATTTTAATTTAAGACCTTAAAAAAAGAATTTCCAGATATTCGACTAGGTTTTGATTAGTTATTTTTTTTGTTTTAACTCTCTGCACAACCCATTTTAATTATAAAGATGGCTTTAATTTATAGTTAATACTGCAGAGAACTATTATTATATACCTCTTTAACTTTCTTCTGCTCATTACTTTAATATTAATTTCACTTAATATACCTAACTCATATCTACAAACTATTATAATTTTCTTTTAATCTTAACCCCATTTTCTAAACTTTTAAGTTAGCTAGCAATACAAGGTATTGGATAATTAAGGTTTATACGTATCTTAACTCAGAAATAATGAATAGAAACTTTATAGCAGAATTATATTATTAAGCTATGAAGATAAACCCAATCAAATATCTTACTTTATAATAGAATGTTTACTATATATTTTTGGTTTAGATAGGCATATATTCATTATTCAAGCTAGCTTCTTATTCATTAAATCATGATTTAAAGATTTTCATGTTATGAATGCTTTATTTTCTAGTTTTTAAGCCTAAAAATATAAATATTTGCTAAACTTTTTTAAAATTTAGCTTAAAATATAGCCAAATAAAGTAAATAAAATTACTAAACTAATAACTAAATGCATTAATCTTATTTTGGATATTTAGATTGAACAGCAGCTTCTAATCAATTGATACATAATTTCTTTTTATTTAGTTATGTTTTATTAATAAAAATAGACATTCAGTCTAATCAAAATATAAACATATGATTAACTGTTTAATTATTAGTAAAACATAAAATCTAAAATAAAATGTTAATTTCTAGAAATATCTAGATATAGAGAGGAATTATGTAGAACAAAGCTTTGATTAATCAATAGAATATAATTAGAATAGGATAGTTAATATATTCTATTATTAGACTATTAGCCTTATATAGCATGTGTGTTATTACATTTCATTAACTTCTAATTATCATTTTAATATAAAATGTCTTGATGTTAGTATATCTCTTTAATTAATTATATTAAAGTACTCCTTGATTAGCATAGCAAGATATTATGACTTCCTTATATAAAAATTTATAAATGTAATATATTAAAGGTTAAGGTATAAAGCAAGCTATATATTAATAACTAACTAATTAGCTAAAATTTTATAAATATACAAGAATAGCAAGGAATAAGGAATATCTTCATTTATTGCTAGTTATTTGTTAAATTGAAGCTTATAACTTTGGACTGCAGAAATTACTGTAGATGTAATAGATAATTTTACAATAATTTAAATTTAAACTAGGTATATTAGCTAATTATCATTAAAATATCTAAAGTAGATAAGCTAGTTAAATCTTAATTTAAGTAGATATGGACTATATTAAAGCATAAGCTATTGCTAAGAGTATAATTATTAAGTTCGCATTAAACTATATGATTGAAGAAATCTATCAATATAAAAATTAATTTAACTTAATTAGTTAGGCTTATAATTTATAATTAAGTCAAATTTTAAATAATATCTCTGGATATATAACCTAATAACTTAAAAGATACTTATTACTTATATCATATTCAATAATTTTAACTATTTCATTAAGCAAAATAAAGCTAGCAAAGCAATGATTACTATATAATCTATTGAATAGCAAATATTTAAATACTTAACTATTAAGAGTAAAATGCTTAAAGGTTAAAAGCAATATAGTTTAACGAGCTAGCTTATTAAGTCAGTTTAGTCATTATTAAGATATTCATTTTAATTAAATAATTAAATTGCTTGCTAGTTTAAGTTGGATTAGCTTAAAAGACTAATAAACGTATCTATAAAAAGATAAATTAGTAAAGAAATAGAAAGTTATTTTAATAATTATTTATAAATGTTTCTACTTATAGTTAGATATCTCAAAATATTTCCTTAAGAATCTTACCAACTATAAATAAAATCTCTGAAAGCAGTAAAATGTTTATAGAAATAACTAAAGATCTGCTAAGATTTAATAATAATTCTTGGTTTAATAGCTTAAATTTACGATTTTAATTAATTTTAACTTATAAAAGTATTTGTTCTTTTATCTTAATACTTCATAGCCTTATCTCTCATTATTAGTTATTAAGAAGCATTAAGTCTATAAGCAAAGTATCTTAGCAAACAATAATAGATTCTTATTTTCTTCTTAAATATCGTAAATGACTATTTTTAATTCTCTTTTATTTAATAAGCAATATTTAAAATATTTTACAGTTTGATTATAAAAGTAATATTATATATAATAACATTAAAAGGGTAAGAAACTATGCTTAAACTTTAAAATTTTATAGATTGAAATTAAATTGATTTGAATTAAAATGAGCTAAGTTATTAAAAATTAACTAGGCAGCAATAGTTTATAAATAGTTAAAAAGCATATTTTATTATTGATACTAAAATTAAATAATTTAAAACTAACTAAATTAGAGAAAGAAATATCATCATAATTATATTATACAATATGTTTATATACGTTTGCTTCTATTTTTGTTATAAGAAGGCTATTTTAATTAAATATTTAAGATAAAATATTGAAAGTCTAGAAAAGAAAATAACATATTGAAGGTGGTGATAAATTTAACTAAAAGCAAAATTAAAATCTATCAATTCGATTTAAAATTTTTTATTTATCAAAGCATCAGAAATGTTATAATTCCTATAGAATAACAATATATTAAAATGTAGAAATTGTTTTTCTTTATTAAAAAAATTATGGTATAAAATTAAAGTTTAGTGTACTACTTATAATGTTAATACTAGTAATAGTTAATAACATAATATTTTAATAAAAGTTAATAGAAATTAAGTTAGCTTAACTGTTTATAAATTAATAGTTATCTCTAAAGTCTCTTTTTATTAAGTTTAATTTTTTATCGTTAAATTTCTATAAACTACATTATGATTAAATATTTTCTGCTAAGGATCTTATGATTAAATTTGATTTTTTTATTAAAGTATGATTCAAATATAAATATGGTTTAACTAATTTACTTATATATGTTTTTTAACTCTTACTTATATTTCTACTTTTGTAACTATATACTAAAGAGATGATTCAAGTAGATAATCTATGGAAAATAAAAAAGGAAGCAATAGACCAAAGAGATAGAATTAAATTTAATCAAATAAATATTTAGAATCAAGAGGTGATAATAGCCTTAAATATTGTTTTAGAGCATTTGAATATTGATTGATTATATAAAGGAAATACAAACCCCAAATAAAGCCTAAATAAAAGATTACCATGTTCCGTTAGTAGTTGCTTTTGTTCCGTCACCATCTTATAAAACCCAACCTTGTTGAGTTCATTCTATAATGCATTGTATTCTACTTATTCCATTATCTTTGAGTTTTATTTCACATTATTGATTTCTTCCTAATTTAATTTTTCCAACATTTTGCTCAAATTCACTATTTATTAAATCTTACAATTTGCTTTATCTTTGAGGTCCAGTTAATATAGTAATAATAATATTATTTGACTTTGTGATATTAAATATAGCAAAGGTTTAACCAAAATTTATTACTAAATTGTTTTGAATAAGCGTAATTTGGTTGACTAGCATGAAGGTTCCATTGTTGTTATATAAATCTACAATGTAAAATTTTTCATCTTCTATATTAAGTTAAATAATTACAGTTTTCGTAAAATATCATAAATTACTAGGGCATAAATCCTTATGAATTATCATCAATTATGATATCACACTAGTTAATATTAAAAATTCCACTATTAGAAATCTAAGACTTTTAGGTACCTACTATGCATACTCCGTCTTAATTTTTTCTAAACCTCTTAGAGCCTTCAAAACCATTAACATTTATTTAGTAAGTTTTTACTCTTTCTATTTCTTTACTTTCCAAAATTTGCAAATGTAGAACAGGTTTAGATTAAAAAGAGATGTTCCTTTCAAATAACTAATATAGTCAGTTAATTATTTTTTATTTAGTTTAAGGATTTATAAGTTTAATTCCAGTTTATTCATTTTCACTGCTTAATTTCAAAGTTTATAAGCTAGCAGCTGATTAATTATATGTTTGCTACATATTCTTTGTAATTTCTTCTTCCAATTATATTTAGTCTTATTTTAATTGACTGTCCTAGAGTGAATTAGCTTCTTAAGAAGCTTATCCATAGTTAGCATCTTTAGGAATATGTTAATTATAAGTTGACTATTAATAATTGCTTTCATTAACATAATCCTTAGTTGATTCTTATGCGATCTAAACATTCAATTCTGTTCTTCCTTAACTTTACACTTAACAACATTAAACTAAATTACAGACGCTATCTCAGAAACTTGATTTTTGATTATCCATTTATAACAGAAGCTTTATTTAATGCTTATAACTTAATTTTGAATTATTACTATTTATTCTAATTAAGAAGTTTACACATTTAGAGTCTTCAATTATTAAATTAAAGCGTTTAATAGCTTCCTATTAATGCCTATTAGACAATTAGTTAGACTGAATTAATAATAAACTAAATAGCATGGTTATTATAAGTTTAAAAGACTCTTTTAAATATTAAATACTTATCTAATTCTCTTTAATTATATAGCTACTCTTAGCTTATTTAATTAGCTTGTACTTTAATTAGATTTTATTAAAGATAAAATGTCATTAAAGCTTGTTCTAAGTTTCTTGTTGATCATGGGGGGTAATTTTTAAAATATAGGCATGTGTTAAGAAGTTGGAGTTGATGTTGGAATAACTTAAATCTGCATTTGGTTTCCAATTGTAATGACGACAGCAATGATTTTCATAGTGTGGAAAGTTGCATAAATCGATTATAGCAATGATAATATTCTTTATGCAAAATTTATTGTCTACGAACAGATGAGGAAATGATTTAACTACTTTTACTTTATTAATACTCATAAAACATATAGAAATCACTACAGTCTAATAGCTTCACTCTTCAATTTATTAAGTAAAGCATATATATTCTCAATTTAGTCATTTATCTAAGCATTTTAATCATAAAGATTACTTAAGACTCATCTCAACTAATAAGCTTTCTAAAAGTTATTAAAAACATAATTCTTTTAATTTAAAACTTATTTTATAAAAGGTACTTCAATATCTTCTTAATCAGTCTTGGATTAAATCTTCTGTGCTATAAGCAAAGAATCAACTTGCATAGGGAAATTTATTTAAGTATAATTAAAGGTGCATCCAATTTTAAAAAAGATATAACTATTAAGATATAAAATGCAAGGTTAAATAAAAACTAGCTTATTTGCTTAAAATTGAATAGCATAATAGATAAACCTATATCTACTTATTAAAATTACTTTCTTAAAGCTAACTAGAATCTTTAGATATTTTATTTATACCTTACTTAATCTTTGCAGAAGTTGATATGATAGTTAAACTTTTATAGAATTAATTCTAGTAAAGCATTACAATTTAGTAATTGAAATAGGATTTTTCTTTTGATATATGAAATTTGTCTTTGGTAGTTAAGAATTTTAAGTTAATAATATTTGTTTAATTAAATTAAGATAGAAAGATTGTAGAAACCTATTATATTAAGCACTATAGAGTTAATAATTTATATGATCATTATAAAATTGATTATTAATAAAATAGCAATACTTTATTTAATTTCGTAAAACCTTTTATTTTAGTTATTCTTTTTAGTATATTTTAAGCTTATTTTTAAAGTATATGATATTTATTCGCTTAGTGCAAGAATATTCTATAGATGCAATAATTAAATAAGAAGTTTGCTACTATTTTATTTATTAAATCGAATAATTATATATAATTAGTTTTATTAGATATTTTAATTAAGAAATACTTAGACTACTAACACTTTTTAAGCCTTACATTTATTAAATGATTTCCTCCTTTTAAATGTATATTTAGTTACTTTGATATTTTAGCAATAATTATGTAAAATTTAATTTATGTAGTTTTATAAAAATAAACAAGTAAATTAAAAAATTAAATTAGAATCTAGATAAAAGCAGCATAATAATTAATTTAAATGTATGACATTGTGAAACTAAAAGGAAAAGGTTTAATATTTAGTTTATAATTAATCATAACAGAGTATTTTTATTTTTTTGCTATTATTAATAATCATATAAAGCATTTATAAATATTAAGCAATTCTACTTTAGTATATATTAAATAGTAGTTGCTATTTATCTATCACTCATTAGTTTAAATTTAGAATTAAATCTGAATATAACTAAGTTTTAATTATTATTTTCTATTTATTACTTATATTACTTATATTTATCTATTCTTTAACTCTTTATATACCAGAAACCAAGTCTTATTTGTTTAAAGTAAAGTTAATAAATTTAGTAACTATTGATGGAATTATGGATAATATAGCATTATAAAATGTAAGTGATAAACTGTATCCTAAAGCATTACTAATTAATAAATATTATAAAATAGCTTTAGCATTGCTTATTTAAATTAAAGGCTTATAAATTTAAAGCCTTCAAGTTTAAATGCAAATAAATTAAAATATTATAAAGGGCATTTTAATTAAGCCTTTTAAATAGGAATCTTTTATAGTTATAACTTAAATTTGCTTAATTATATCATATATGCATTAAATTCTTTTATTATCATTCAACTTAAAATAAATCATTCTAAATGTGAAGCATTTAAAACTAAATAAAAATGAGAGTCAAATGTTGTTTTAATGAAATGCTCATATGTAAAATATCTATTTTAAATTATTAACTCAACTTATGTATTATTAATTGGAATTTAATTAGATTAACTAAATATAGCTTAATAAATTGTAAATAATAATAGTCAATGCAAAGATATGCAAACATTAAATAATTTATTAGGCTATATTCGTCTTTCAACTAAATTACCTTATTTCTTATAATTCTAATGCAAATATTTAATTAATTAATTAAAATTTACACTATTGAAGCATACATTAAATTTTAATAATTTAGACTATAGATAATAAATATTTAAGTTTATTTTTTGATTATATTTCTTAAATCAGAGATATTTCATATAACGTCAAAAATCTAATTTATATATAAAATTTTAAAATTAATTTATGATGTTTTGAAATATTGCTAAATTAGCATCTATTATAACTCCAATTATATTTAAAGCTATATTCAATTTTTTCTTAAGCATAAGTAATTAATTATCACTACTCATGTAAAATATTCTTAAATGAATTACCTAATAAATTATATTTAGGCTAAAGTTAGATATATTATAAAAATACTTGCATTATGAAGAAATGTCTTTAATTTTAATTGTTCATTTCAATATTTCTCATATTGCCATTTTTTATTTTTGTCCTTTAAACAATTATTTCCCTTTTAACTATAATTCTTTCAATCTTAAGGGTTGTAGTTGTTTTTATTGAATAATATACGAGAGTAAAATAAAATACAAGATGATAAACATTATCTTTTAAAATACATTACATTACAAGGATACGGCTATTTTAGAATTGAACGTGATTATCTAATAAAAGCTATCATAAGCAATGTTTATTAATTTTTAGTTTTCTATAATATCTTAAAAGCTTATTATCTCCTTCTCTAAACTGTCTGAATTTCCTTTTCATGAACTTGTATTATTGCTTTATAATAATATAAATTAAAGTAGTTTTATTATTAATAATACCAATTATAAATAATCTAAAGCTTAATTTAAATTCTATAGAAATCATATTTAATAAGATTTAACTATTTTATAAATTAGTTCCTTTTAGTTTATTTTAAACTAATCTTATCTATAATTTCACTATCTTCTTCATACTATATTATTAATTATTACCTTATTTTAAGAAAGATATCAATTATAAAGCTCTAGAGCTAGATAGATAAGGGATAGGTACTTAAAGCATATATATTTATAGACTGATAAGTGATTATTTCAGGTTATAAGCTATATAAAAGATAATGATTTGATGAATAAATATGCCTTTAAATCTATAAAATTAGAATTAAGAATATATGTATATTTATAGATATTTTGCACACATTTAAAGCTATTAAATGAAACTTTTCTATATGAGATTGTTTTAATTTTAAATAGGCTAATTTTAAATTTGTTATACTCATTTTATCAATGGAAGAATAAAACTATCTTGCTAAGCAACATGTTTAATCAAATGAAGTATAGAAAGAAGAAGAGTAAAAGTATCAAAAAATAAAGATAAAATCTGATAATTATAAACCTAAAAGTATATTTAACTTTGTTTCTGAGCAAGTTCCTCAGTTTAATAACAATTAACATTAAGAAAAATTAGAAGAGAGTCCTAGAAAGCATGAAAAAAGTATGGAGAAATCGGATTAAATGGAAAATTTATAAGCAAGTAGATAAGATTCTAGTAGTAAATAAAATTAAGATATTCTTAAAAAGATAAACGTTGGTGAAGGTCTCTTCAATTTACTCAAGATGAGGGAGAAACTAAACGATTCTAATGACACTGCAGTATCTAAAAAGATATTTGTGAATTCATAAAAATTAAAAGGCTTAATTAATAAATTTGGAACTGTTCAAAACCCAAATATTTTTAAATAAGCTTTGCTTAACTTAAAAGACAAAGATAAAGATAAAATTAATTTTCAATAATAAAGCTCATAATAAGATATGCAAAAAAGTGATAAAGTACTTCCAGATTAAAAATACGAAAATTAAGATGATCAACAAAGAGAAAGCTAGATATGTGATGAAAGCTAATCTCTGAATGATTCAATATAAGACTAGTTTTCAAATATTCATAAAAAAACACTTTTAGAAGTTATGGCTGATAAAATAGGCAAAAGTCTCTAAAATTTAGATGATTAAGTCATTAAATAATAGTATTAATTTTACGAGCAAGAAGAAAAAGAAATATTTGGATATAGCGAAGACAAAAGATTCATAAAAGCAGCAAGGCATGTCAAAGATGTAATATATAGTAGAAAATCTGCTCATTATATTAAAGACAACACATTTATTTCAAAAATTTATGGCTTTTAAACTCATCCTTATTGAAAAAAATTCATAATCGTGATATGTATTATTCATATGCTGCTAATTATTGTTGAGCCAATAAACTCGTTTGATAGACCAAAAAAGAATTAAACATTTTATGATTGTATGATAATAGAAATTATAAGTGTTATCTTTTATGCTTTAGATTTAACACTTGTTATAATTTGATAGAGTAAAACTAAAATAGACCATAAATGATTACTGGGATTTAAAAACTTGTTTAAATTATTAAGTATCATATTAATTATAATAGATATTAGTATTTATTATTCTACTTATCCTAGAGAGTTTTTCAGATTTTCTCGAATTATACGTCCATTATTGTGAGCCTAATATTATAAATAACTAAGGCATACTTCAATCGCTATTCTCAAATCTTTTAGTAGATTATTTGAAATGGGAGTACTATATTCGATAGTAATATTGCTTTATGCTTTTGTTGCTATAAGACTTATTGGTCCCAATTAAAAAGAATATGACGAGTATGAATCAAATTATACAGATTTAAAGCATGCATGCTAGCAACTATTCATAGTTTTGACTTTAGGAAATTATCCATAAGCAGTAAAGGATGTCATTGATGATATTTCATATGGACTTCTCATTTATTTCATTCCATATATTTTGCTAGTTTTTCTAATTTTAGTTCCTATTCCAGTTGCAGTAGTATTTGAAAGTTATAGGGAAAATAGAGCTCATATTATTTGAAAAGAAAGATTCAGAGAAAGAGATAGCTTACTTGCAGCTTTTTACGCAGTAGATGTAAAAAAGCTAGGGTATATTGATTAAGAATGCGTTCTAAATGTTTTGAAGTTAGTTTTTAAAAGAATAGATTAAGAAACAGCTGAACTTTTGATAAGCAGTCTAGCAGGAGAGGATTAAGTCATCAATATATTTGAATTTTTTGAAATAATGGATACAATTTTAATAGCTCCTCAGTGCTTTTGTAAAGCTCCTGTTTATAGATGTGTAATTTGGGATAAATTTAGAATGATATCAAATAGGATTTTTAAATTTGATAAGATAGCTACAAATATAAAATTTGATATTTTTATCCTTCTAGTAGTAATTTTGAGTTGCATCGATATCATCCTTTAAGAAACTGAATAAGGAAATTAGAAAATAATTTTAGCAGTTGAAGAGGTAGTTAAGTATATTTTTGTTGCAGAGGCTCTTATAAAGATATTAGGGCTAGGAATCGTGAATTACTTCAGAGATAATTGAAACTTATTCGACTTTTGCTTGATAAGCTTTACACTATTCATAGATGAAGGAGTTTCTAGCATAAGATTAATACGTGCTGCTAAAGCTGGTAGAATGGCTAAAATTAGTAAAATAACTAGAACGTAAAGAATATTTAGACTTTTCAAAGGTGTAAGATCTTTCAGAGTTTTGAAGTTATTTTCATTTATGCAAAACACATTTAAAAATATAAACTCCTTGATATTCAAAACTATATGCACTTTTCCCTTTATCATAAAGGTTATGTGCGTTATAGTGGTCGTTGTTTACATTTATGCTGTTATTGGAATGGAAGTTTTATGAACTGACAAAGAACATGAATAAGTTTACTAAGCTTATGTTTTTGGAGATTTCAATTCTATTAGTCAAACTTTTTTAGCTTTGTTCTAGATATTAATTGGGATAGAGTGGCATATTGCTATGTGGAAATGGTAAATAGTTCATGAAGAATTTTATAAAACAGAATTTTACTTCATTTCATTCTTTTATATCATTAGAATTGTAATTCTAAGCTTGCTAACTGCACTCATTTGGGAAATTTTTACGATAGTAGACAATAATAGCAAATAAAAAGAAACCTAGTAAGAAGCAAATTAAAATTAGAGTGCTGAAGAGAAAGAAACAAAATCTTAAGACAACGAGTAAATGCAAAATCCAAATAATGATCTAAACTCTAATTTAGAAATTTAGAATAAAGAAACCTTAAATCAACTAGAAGAAGATATAATAGAAAATGATAATCAAAATTAGAAATCAAAAGAGTAATAGCCAGACTTATTAAGTAAGTTGAAAATACAAAACAAAAACTCGGAGTAACTATTAAAGTAGGCTATAATAAAGTAAGATTCTAAAGCTTTAATGCAAAAAGAAATTGAATATTTTACTACTTAGCATGGTAATATTTATGACTTTAAAAAATAAGCATAAGAAGCGTTAAAAATAGATAAAGTAAAAGAAGTAGAAATTTAAGATCTGTTTGAAGTTAAATTTTATAATCTAATTCACAAAATTAGAAAAAGAATAAATATACTGAATTATTAACTAGTTTCTGAATGCGAACTAACCTTACAAAGTTTACTTCCTTCAGGAAGTATCGTGAAGCTTATTTTTTAAATAGAAAATGAATGATATTTTCCTGTCTAGCATGAAGAAAATAATTATATGCTAAAATTACAGGATGGTCCCTGAAATTAAATCGATAAAGATAAAAAAGATCATCAAGTTTGCTATATACCAGATATAACAGAAGAATACGTTAATTTAAAAGAAATCTTACATTATTTCTCAATTAACTGCTTATCTGAATTTCATTTAAAAGAATCTGGAATTTGGAGTCTTGATTTTTACTCTGTAAACTTTAAAAAAGAAAATAAATAAAAAAATATAAATAAAGAAAATTAAACTAAAAACTAATAATAAACAAAGAGATCTTCTCTTTAGCAGATTTTGTAGAATAAAAAAATCGATATTAATTTTTAATAAGGAGCTTTATGTTCTTTTGTTTGCCTTCCTAAGCAAATGCAATAACTTAAATCCTAAAAACTTTAGAAAGAAGCAATTTATTTATATAGTACTTAAACCTCTTAAGATTAGCAAATTCTCAACTGAAATGACAAGTTTGGAGGATAAATTAGTATAAGCTAAATGATTGATTTTATGGAAGATTTTGGATATATGATAGCTCCAAATGCAAAACTACTCTTTAAAAAACTCTAGAATTTCAAGTTACGTTGACTTTATAGTAGTCACACAATATTTTTTACATTTATAATTAATATTTTTAAATTATTATGCTTTGAGCTTTCTCTTGATTAATAACTATTAGATTACGTATAATCAAATTAAGCAACAATAAAAAAAACTTTAATCACTCTATTGCAATATTTAATTTCTTTTACATATTTAAATTAAAGCTTTTTAAACTAAATATGCTAATAGATATTATATAAGCAAAAATAATAAAAAGGAACTATTTTATTTAAATATCTAATAGAAATTTAGTCATTTTAATATACCAAACATTAAGTTCACAAACAATTAAGACAAAATAAAGATACCAGAAGTGCTATGTTGTGTCTATCATTTAATTGAGTAATCATATTCGATGTTCTTATTATTATATCTTTAGTAGCCATATTTTCAAATTCTTAATTTGTATTCTTTATTATTAAGAAAATTCTTGTGATTTGTTCTATATTTAAATTAATTTAAAACTATACTTTCAGTACCTATATAATAGCAAATCATTATTCAAATGATTTATACATATTTTCTTTCTTTTTTCATATTAATGTACTGCGAATTAGATCTTCCTTAAGTAGTATTTCTAAGAAAGAGTTTCTTAAAATAAATTTAGAATGATAAATATCTTACTTAGATTATATCCAAAAAATAGATATACACAATCTAAGGATTCATAAATAAATACTATACTGTAGAAAAATTATTTAATTACTAGAAAATTATCTTAAATATAAAAGTCACTACTCTTATTTAATAAATGCATCTCTTTTTTAAATTTTCTTTATTTTATATGATCCTTTCACAATAAAATCTCATATTATCTATTTATTGAAATTTCATAATTGGAATAATATGCTGTATATAATTAAGGACAGAGTGCATTAGTATTGTTTTATTCTGCTAAATTCCAGTTATTTATATTTAAATAAAATATTTATTTTTCTCTTTTATTTTTAGATTATTTATCAAATAACTTTAAAAAATAAAGAAAATAAAGCAATTCCTTTATTTCTTAGTACTTTTTCTCTAATTCCTTCAAAGATTAAATAAGCGAAGATTCTTTTAATTAGATTTTAATATAAAATTTATAGAATTCTAAAGCATTAAAAGCTCTTAGCATTTAATTTTTTTATAGATATATTTTGCAATTAATTTGATTTAGAAGCTATCTAAGACAAATCAAATAAGAAAATAAATAAAAGTTTAAATTAATAATGATAGATAATTTTACTTACAATACTCACTAATATTTAAAGGGTTGTGTAATCTATTAAGAATCTAAGTCTTGTATATTTTTATTAAGCCCTTTAATGTTGTATAATAGATAGTATAAGATATATATTTATTCAGATAAATAAAAAATCTAGCATTTCATATATGATTAATTTAGATGTCTCATTTTATTTATTTTATTAAATATTTACTAATAATAGAATCCTATTTCCTTAATATCACTAGAATTTTAAAGTTTTAGTTTAAAATATAAAATAAAAAACTCATTCAATAGATTTGTTATATAGTTAGTTGCATCTATTATTTTAGAAGCATTTTATATTTTACTATATAAAATAATTAAACATTTTATTAGCTTCTATAAATAACAAGCATATTCCTTTTATTTACATCAGATTTTTTATATTTTTTTATTCCTTCTTTTCTATTTATAGCTAACTCTCTATTTTTTAATTATTTTAGTAACATTTTAAAAATAAGTTAAGTTAATTAAATTTAAAAATATAGTAAAGAAAATATAAGCTAAGATACTTTTTTATGATTTATTATATATTCTATATTAGCTTATTCAAAAGGCAGGTGTTCAATGTAACTAAGTAGATTTAATAATTATAATAACGTTAATAATTACCAAAATTTAATAAATCTACATAAATTCCTAATTTTCTTAAATCTCTTTTTACTTGCTTGAACTAATTTCAAAATTTAACCAAAAACTAATAAATTGTATTTAAGCATTTTAATTATTTTCTAATCTCTTTAATTTGCATATCTTTCAAGTTTAAGCATGTATTTCCTTTTATTTTAAAAGATATGAAATAAAGCTTATATAAATGATTAATAAAAAGCATTTAAAAAGAATAAATGATTATCAGTTAATTACTAATTCATTTATATAAGCCTATTAAAAGCTAAGATTATAGCATCAAAATGCTTATTATCATTTTAATTTCCTAACTTTTAGAATCTTTATACATTCTAACTGCTATATTCAGATTACTATAAAGCTACAATTTAATTATATGCTTGCTTTATTTTTAATTTAAGATCCACAAATTAATAATAATATACTTATCAATAATTCTTGATAAAAGGTACTAAACTTTATTATTACTTTTATATTAAATTTGCTTTTAAATATATCATTATTAGCAGAAATCTTTATAAATGTTCTTTATAGAACTATCTTTTAATCTATAAACAATAAAATAGCTTAGTTGTTTTAAATGAAAGCTTTAGATTATAGTAAATCAACTAAAAATATTAGAAACTTTTAATGATCTCTAGCTAATTAGATAGAAAGTAAAAAGTTGTAGTAGCATTTAACTTTATGAAGGTTTATTATGCTTTATATTAGAAGCAAATTATTTTGCTAAGGAAAATATATATAATTGATGCTAATTATATGCATCATTAGAATTAAAGAAAGATTATATGTAATTGAATATTTAAGCAAGTAGCAAACAAAAAATAAGGGAAAACTCTGAAATAATAATATAATTATAGGTTGTGATGTTTTGTTCAATATTCATCACTGAAATCATTTAAATTTTCTTCCATATAAAAGACGTTGGTCTTACCAGCACAACATAAATCTCCTTTCATTTACTGGGAAGTAAGAAATCTTCCGTTTTAATCTCTTTATCTATTAGAAGCATGCTTACTTCTATTTTAGTTCTTTTGATTTTTAATACGCTTTTTCTTTAGATAATCTTAATATTTTTTCAAATCTCCACCGAAATCTTATAACTTCTGTTTACGTCGCTTCATTATTCTATTATACTGTTTAGCGTTTACATAAATTATTTTATCTGAAAATAAGCTTTGAATAGGTAAAAAATCCATTGTTTTTCCTTCACATTGTTGCTGATCTTTTTCTTCTTCTTAAAATTCATCGTAGGAGCTTTGCTGCTAGTTGCATTAATTGGGTGAATATTCCTAGCTATAGAATTAATTTTAAACAAAGCCAAAGCTTTCCTAACATGAAGTCATGTGACAGGAATCATTGCTATTTTAGGTGAAAGTAGGACTTTAATTATAAAAGCATTAATTTTATTTTTCTAAAAGGTTATAAAAAGACTAACTTGGTGAGCTTCCCGCTGAACTAAGCATTACAGGTTGATTTAGCGTCTGTAGATTTTAAGAACTTGAAGAATTTTATCTGCTTGGCAATCTTTCTCTGTAATCAATTTAGTTTAAAGGGTTTCCTATCTGCATATTATTTTCAGAAAACATGGAATTATTTTTAGTAAGCTATTCAATTAAAGGACTATTACTATAACCTCCCCAAGGTATGCTAATATTGGTTGTCAGATCTAGTAAATACTAGTACTCTGGATTTTGTGTTGGTGTGTTCTGGTTTTCTGGATTATAATTAAGAAGATTATCATCCTCAAATAAATCAAAATTATCTCTCATTTTATTATTACTGTATATATCAAATTTCTTTTATATATCAGATATTAATTTATTTTGTAATTAGCTAGCTATTTCCACAATGCTACATCAAATCTATTGGCTAGAAATTATAAGAATTAAACATAACTCTATAATATTAGCCAATACTTTTATGTTTAATTTCTCTTTATTTACTCTATTTATATTTATCCTTTTAGACCATTACAGATGTTTTTGAAACTGAAAGAAACTTTAGCAATATTTGTCTCCTAATAACTAATAAAAGTCACTTAGATAATTAGCTGCTCTGTTTATATAATTTGATAAGAGAGAATAACTTTAAATAGTATATTAAGATGACTAAAAGGTATTAATTAGGAATTTAAAAAGCTTATAAATGTTCTAAACAGAATAGCCTACAGCAACCTTCTAATAAATAGAAGATTACTTAGATATTTATCTGTTTTATTTATACTTTCCTTCCATTTAATTTAACAAGCATAATCCTCTTACTATGAGCATTTAATTTCACTCTATAAGTTAGTAGATAAGAAATATAATTAAAAGGTAGTTAAATTCTTAGTTGTAATAAAATAGTAAGATATTACTTATAGTAAGTTTATTAATGTTTTAAAATGAAACAATTAGCTAATTTAATTTAGCTATTAATATGCTTTATGTAGCTTATTATTTTATTACTTTATAATCTATTTAATACTAAATTCATTATATTATAAGCTTTAGGCTACTTATGATATTTATTATTGTATCTTCATCTACAAATAAAATTAATTAGACCCTTATGGATTTATTCTCCAAGGAATAGTTTTTTTAATTTTATGGTTTAGTAATGACTCTTCAATCAATTAAATATATAAACCTTCAGAATGATTTAATATTAATTTAATTAATTAGGCAAAAGGTGGAAGTATGACGAAAGTGGTAGGGTTAGAGTTATGAAAATGATTTATACGTAAAATAGATAAAAATTGAATATATTAGATCAAAAGATTTTATAAACTAACCAGGATATTATTACAATAAATTACATCAATAAGCTTTTTTAGTAGAAATGGTAGATTATTTACTATCGTAAAAATTAGGTATTTGTTTGTTAAGTTAATGAGATATAAAATGCTGAGATAAGTTAAATAAACTAATATTTATAGTCTTCGTCCTTTTTGTCATAAACATAAAAATAAATCTATCTAATACTGTATTGACGAAAAATTATCTCTATGCCATCTTTGCTCACTTTCGGAGGAACATAGTTAACATTAGATTTTAGACTTGGTTTTATTCCTGGATTAGAACTAGCAAAATGAAATATAAAATTAGATATTATTAGAAAAATGCAAATTAGATTCAAAGGAGATGGTAACTAACTTAACTAACAGAATGATTAAGAAATATCTTTATGAAATGAAAAAAAAGGATTTTTTTATTTAGATTTGCTAAGATTAAAGCAAGAAAATGATTTAATTCTTAACAGATAAAGTTTTAAAGAAATATATGTACCAGTTAGGCTATTAAAAGAACGGGATTATGCATATAAGCTAAGTCTCTAAACCTTAATAACTAGAATATGTAATATACCCTTTTTAATAAAAATACTCTATTTAAATTGAAAGCAACTTTAGTTACAAATAATTACTCCATGCTTTAGAAACCTAGATTGGAAATTAAATTAGCTAAATTAAATATTTGCAATGTCTTGATCCTCCTTTATTTGTTTAGCTAAATGAGTAATCTTTATTCACTTTTAAAGTAATAATGGAACAAAGCTACGGAATATACTTATCTATTGATTTAGAATAATTGCCTAAAGTTAGTTTAAATCAGCCTTAAATCATCCATTTTACTGCTTTATCTAGATCTCAAATTGAAAAGTTCAACAATAGCATGTAAATGTAGTTTTTACCTCGCTAGTTATTTGCTAAGTGTAAGAAACTCTTTAATTTTATGTTTGCTACTGGAAGAAGTAAATAACTGCTTAAACTTAAAAAAGAATGGAATGATTGTAGAATTGCTACTCTTTTATGCGAGATTAATCAGAATGAAATTATTATGGAAGACGAAAACTAAAACGAAATGAAAATAACATTAAATGAGTTAGATAGCATAATGGATAATAATAATAGATTATGTATAGTTATAGCAATGTAAGCATAGATAAATCAAGCACTCTTGATAAAATTCTAAAATTTTAAATGTCCTTATATAATTACCTAGTATTCTGAAGGTCTTTAAACTTTTCTATTTAGTTTATATTCTCAACTAATTAAAGGGTAAACGATGAACTAGGCTTTTGAGATAGCTTTGCTTGAAAGTAATTAATAAAGGAATGGGAAATTCAAAGATGTTCATTAATAAGGATCTAAACAAAAATGAAAACAAATAATATTCAATCATAACGACAAATAAGCAATTTCTCATATTTGGTATAGTAATTAATCAATATTCATGAATGTTGGCTTCTATAACTTTTATAATAGGGAATATATAGATCTTTTACAAATAATTTCAAATCGCTCCTATTAAATAGCAACTATTATAGGCTAAAATGGAGACAACAGCTTTATTTTTACACTTTCTGCCATAAATTATTTGTAACAAAGAGGAAAGTTTGCAGATGGAGTGTTTACGATTAATATGAGAAGAGTAGGTTTTTCTACTTTATTTTTAGCAATTAAAGACAAAATTAAAGCTTTCAAAGCTTAAACTAATTTAAAAAGCTAAAATCAACGAAAATTAAAAATTAAAGATTGAGAAAGTTGAATAGAATTTCTTCAGAGTTATCCAAGTTAAATTATAGTTCTTTATAATTTTTAGTTGCTAAACTAGTCTATTTAGTAAAAAGTTCTCTAGAAAATAGAATCAGTTACTTAGAAATCTAAAGTTTCCTTTGTAATTATTTCAGATACTTAAATTAACTTCGAAAAATTTATAAAGGAGCAACCATTTATAAATTTATAAGCCAAACAATCTAGTAATAATTAACAAAAATAGCAATAGCTAGTAATGTATAAGAAAGTGCAGCTTAGTTATTATGCCTAGTATTGATATTAGATTAAATCATTTAAGCTTGAAAAGCTCTTCTATTTCCTAGCTATTATGAATGGCCCTGTCAGTACTTTTGATATTAACAGATTCTACGATTTTTTCAGCTTGAATAATAATAAGATAGAAATTATTCGCTAGAATAACTTAATAAGTGATAAAGTTCTAAAGGAGTATATTAAAAAAGGACTTCAATCAGAATCTTTAGAAAGCAAGAAAAACTTCTAAATTTAGTTTTACTCGCTAAATGAAAATCTTTAGGACTATATTTTAGAAGAACTGGAGAAGTAAGAAAAGCAAGAAATAATAAATTTTGTGCTTATTCATTTCAGCTTGCTATGTAGAGTATTAATGAAGTTCATTTTTAATAGTTCAGGATAAATTAAACAGTTTTAATAAAATTTAATTCTTAAAGGAGCGCATTTATGACATGGAAAGTTCTAACCTCCTGAAGAGTTTTTTAATAAAAAAAGCGTAAATTATAAAACTATTAGACCTTCTGACCAAAATCTTTCTAATTATTAATTATACAAATAAAATTTAGAAGAATTAGGTATTAATGGAGAAGTGTTATTTGCTACTTAGTACAAACTGTATAAAGACTTAATTAATGGTCACGTTCTATAGGACTCTGAACTTGAGAATTATTAAATAGAAATATGATCTGACATTTCAATAACAGTTACCTACCATATTTCTGATGCTTAACAACTATAAGAAAGCTTTGGATTGTATTGAACAAAGTCTTACTGTGTTTAGACAGCAAGAATAAAAAAAATAGTATCAAAATGCTATTCAAAAATTAAATCTAATTTACGCCTCTATTTTATTATCGAAATTCTAGAATTCACCTTCAGAACTATAAGAAGCAGATAATTTAACAAAACAATGCTATAATTTTTGAGTTCGTTAGAAATAAGATAGCAGCTAGAAAGGAAGATGCGAAACATACCTTTTAATGGCTCAAATTTATTAGCAATAATATTTGCTAAAAATGCACGATGATTTTAACAATCTAGTAGCTAAAAATTACAACGAAGCTCTGTATAACGCTTTTTCTAGAGGAAATATATATTAAGTCATTCGCATTGTTATCTCCTATTATTCATTTCTACATATAGTAAATAAAACC
The DNA here is from genome assembly GCA_946699065.1 of Loxodes magnus. Lineage (NCBI taxonomy): Eukaryota > Ciliophora > Karyorelictea > Loxodida > Loxodidae > Loxodes > Loxodes magnus. The sequence goes on along the minus strand of CAMPDV010000053.1, from coordinate 491,964 downwards.
AAAGATAAAAAAACTCAAAACGAACTTATTCAAACTATCCTTAAAGATTGTATTTTTATGTGCCTGTAGCTAGATTAAGTTTTCGCAAGAGTAACTAATGAAGAAGACTTAAAAATTTATCCTGATAACTTGTAAATTAAATATAATGTAAATCAATCAAGGAAATCAAATTAGTTTAAGATAGTTCAGCAATACCAATCTTAAAAATAGGTAAAAGAATAAATCATTATATTTGACTTATTTGAACTCAAAGAAATCAACAAGAATAAAAATATTTCTAACTAAATCCAAAAACTGCTCCTTCTTTAAAATGCTGATTACTTAGAAAAAATTAATTTTTAAAACTGACAAACATTTCTATGTCAATAAAGAAGTTTATAATAGTTCCTGCTTAGTGAGCTATTTGGTTTGAGAAGTAAATTTTCACAAGACTTACGTTTGAAATTTAAGTATCATATAAAAAAATTAGATTAAGCTTCGTAATTTGGAAATGTTCCTCAATTAATAAATCTGACATTAAAAAGCTAAAAGCTTATAGACTAAATAATATCCTAATAAAGAGAGTAAAATATAGTTATTGTGACTAATTCTGATTGTTGCTCCTTTTTATTCAATGCATATTAAATAGATTTTTTGTGAAGCTTTGTATAGCTATAATTTGATCATCAATACAGGAGCAGTAATATTATTTAAATAGATTTAAATAGTATCAGTCATTACAAATTTTAATGTGAAGTTCTGGTTATAAAAGAGCAAGCAATGCAAAGTAGTAAATTTAAGCAAATTATGAAAGAATTAGATGATTAAAATCTGCACATACCAAAGCTTATGATTATATGTAATTATAATAGTGAATAAGATAGGAAACAATATATTTAGCAATTATAGTAAAAGAACTTATAAGCTATAATACTAATAAAGCTTCCATAAATACATTTGCTTGATGAGTATCATATACCTTTCTTTAACTATTTGCTAAATCTATTTAGTGATCTGTTCATTGTATTTTAGCTCCAGAAACTTACACATGAAAATTTGACAGTTTAAGAATCTTTTGATAGAGGAATTCTATTTATTAAGTAATTTTCCTCTGCTTTAAGCGAAAGATTAATAAAGCAACTTAAACCAGAAATTTAAAACTTAAAGTTATAAGATTTAATTCAGTTTGAAAGCTACTGTGAATTGATAGTTTAAAAAGAAGATGCTTAGTAAAAGATAGATCTTGCTAACAGAGATGGATAAAACATTCTATTTAGTTACAATAGCAATATTTTATCAAACGTCAAAGCCTTGTAATCTACTGTGTACTTTTCTAATTCATATTTTAAGGAACTGCAGGAACATCTAAAGTAAAAAGATATCATACTTATTAAAACTAGTCCTGAAAATAATTAACTTAAAATATTTGCAAAATATTTTAAGACTTGCACAGCTAATAATCAAATGTAGTAAATTCTTTATTATGATTTCAATAAATTATAAATAAGAAATACCTAACTTTTAATAAGGCTCTTAAAAAACATTTTCAGTTACAAAGCAAATAAGCCTAAGTATGAATTATAAACTATTCTACTTTTGGATAATTTGGATTTCTCAACAGAATACTATTAGAAGCATCTTATTACCTGGTTAGTCTCAAGTTAGCAAATTTCTATTTAAAAACTAAAGATTTTAATAAGGACCTAAAATTTAAATATTAAGAGCTTATTAAATGATAACTATCTAGAATTTTAGTTTTTAGAGAGTTAGATTTAAGATTCATTAAATTAAATCTACTAAAATGAATACTGCATTCAAAACCTTTAAGATATTTTAATGTTACTACATATTTCCCTCTAAAATACCTGTTTCAAAAACTTTGAGATTAATTTAAAGTTTAATGGAATCGAAAGTAATAAAGTAAACCATTAAATCTAGCAGAAAGTAAAGCACTTAAAGCAGAAGATAAAATAAAAGATATTTGATAAGAACAAAGTATAAAGAGAAATCTATAATTAAATTAAAAAAAACTAACTCTTAAAGACTAATCAAGGATTTTCTATAATCTAGTATCAATAAAAAAATTAAAGTGTAAATAAAGAGAGTTTATAAAACTACACTTTTGAGCAAATTTATAATTTTAGAGCAAATGAAGGAGTAATAACAAAGTGCGAATTCTAAAATAAAGGAAAAAAATAAAAGAATTTAGATATATTTAATTGACTGGAAATAAACTTTTTGAACTAAGAGCAAAATAAAAATGTACCAGCATCGAATAATAAAGAAAACGAAGAAATTATTAAGCTAAAATAGAACGAGGCTCTGATTTTAAAAGCAAGCTCTAATTGAAAAAACGAAAAAAAATCTTCAAAGAGACAAAAAAAACTTTAAAAATCTTAAACTTTAATCGATAAGTAGCCGTTTTAACATGTTAGAGGAAGATCTCATACGACTAATTAAAGTTTGGAAGAATAATCCTTATTATAATCACTACAAGAAGAAGATTCATAATAATCTTCAGAGCACAGCTATAGATAGAATTAAAAGGAATTATTTATTGATAATTGAGGCATTTAGAATAATATTTCAAGCTAGCGAAAGAGTTAATAGAGTAAAGAATCTGGTGAATAAGAATAAAGTCCTAAAAGTAGAAATTCTCTTGAAAATCATAAGATTATATTTTAGAAAAAGCAAACTCTACCTTATGAACTTCCAGAAGAAAAACTTAAATAAATTTAACACTTAGAATCTCTTAAAGAATAGTAGAGAAAATAAATGGGATGAGAGCATTTTAAACCTCGAAATTTTAGTTAAAATTTAGAACTTATAAGAACCAGCAATAGAAAATCGCATGAAAGAAGCTCCTCAGAAAGTTAGTGAACTAAATTTTTATAGTTATTCAGTTTTAACTTTAGTTTATAGTTACTATTTGATAATAAAATGTAATTAAAATACATTTAACTAGAATAATTACAACTAATGATATCCTATTAATAATTAGGCTGTTTATTCAAAGATATTATTTAACTAATGAAATCATTGAATAATAATTTTTAAGATATAAAAGCGTTATTAATTGAATTATTTTAATCTAAATGAAAATTGATAATAAAATTAGTTTAATTAGGCTATCTAGAAAAGTTATTTATTTGAATAAATAAAATATATTAAATAAAAACTAAAACATGTCATAAAAAGACGCAGTGAATCGATTGAAGCGAGAATATCAACTTTTATGTCGAAACCCTAATCCCCAATTTATTGCTAAACCAGATCCTCTAAATTTATTTGACTTTCATTTTGTTATTTTTAATTTGCCAAATGATACTCCTTTTACTGGTGGTGTTTATCATGGAAGTCTGAAATTCCCATCTAACTATCCCCATGCTCCTCCATAGATTTAATTTCATACTTAATCTGGAAGATTTCAAGTTAATACAAGACTTTGCATGTCAATGAGTGATTTTCATCCTGAAGAATGATCGCCAATGTGAAGAGTTGAAAGCATTATTTTGGGTATAATAAGCTTCATGTTAAGTTAAGAAATAACTACAGGAGGATTGAGAAGTAGTACATCTTAGAAAATAAAATATGCAAGAGAAAGCTGGGAAAATAATATGAGCAATCAATAATTTGTAAGAATTTTTGAGCCAGAGCTTGAGATGCTAAAATCAAAATTCAATTAAAGTAAGTTTTCCTTACTAATTAGATTCATCATTTCAATCAAGTACATAAGATAGCAACAATAAAGCGTAAGTTGTAAATGTTATAAATATAAATGCAAACAAAATAGTCATAGTTATTATTGCTGTTGTTTTCTTTCATTTGATTTATAAAAACTTATATAATTAAAATTATGTTCCTTGAATTTTCCTTATATTTCAAACATTCCTTATATTATTATTAAACTTCCTCAAATTTTATAATTATTCTACTAATTTCAAACTATTAAATTCTAAATTCTAAATTGGTCTTTAATTACTCTTTTAGATAAATAATTTCTTCACTGAAGTTATATATGAAGGAATATACAAATGATATTAGTTTAATATACAATTAATATCATTTAATAAATAATATTTAAAGGCATTTAATTCATTCAAAATTATCAGATACTTTTAAATGTATTTTCCTTCATAGCTTACTAATAAAAAGTATCAAAATAGCTTTATTTAAATATTTTAAACCTTGCTACTTCTTATAGACTAGCAAGCTAAATCCTTATATTTTTAATCTTTTAAAGTGAATAAACTTGCTTCTAAGAATAATTATTTATTCATTTTTAATTTAGAAGGAAAAAATAAAAACTTACATTAATTTTAAATTTGATAAAACTTTCTTGTAAAAGAAATGCTCGACAAATCAAATTTGCAAAAGTGATATCTTTTCTTAGATACTTAATAATAATTAATAAGACTTAATAACTCGTAAGCTAATAATTAGTTCATAATACATAATTTAGTCTACTTGATTTGCTTAGATTATATAATTTTAGTAAAAGCAGTGTCTAAATTTTAATTAAGCAATTTTCTAAGTTTAATTTAAATTAAATTAAAGTTACAGTTGGCTAAATTATTCTTTAATTTGAAGTAGAAATCCATATAACTAAAAAATAGCAATAAGATATAAAGCTATAATTTCTATAATTTCTACCAAATTTAAATATTAAGCACAGGTATTTTATTAATAACTTCTATTAACTTTAAAATTAATTTTATTCTAATTTTAAATATCTTATTTAATATTATTCATTTTTGATAAAGCATTAAAACTGTTTTATTCTTATATGAAGAATAAAAGATAGAAAGTTAAATATATTAGTTCTTATATATTTAGAATATTTTAGAAAGCTTTTGCCTATATTTATTAAAACAAGTATATTTTTACTATTTTGAAAAATTAAAAGAAAATAAGTTAAAACTAATTGATATTTATAAGATTTAAAATCCACTTCAAATTTGAATTGGTTAGTTAATTTATATAATAAGAAATAATTGATTTATTATTTTTAAAATAAAGTTACATTACTTAATTATAACACCAATAAAAATAATAAGCTATTAAAATAAAAACAAGGCATAATTCTAGTAAAATAGACACTAAATGTTAACATGCTTTAATTTAAATGTATTAAAATAGATAAAGAAAATTCTTTTAAAGATCTTCTTTTACATAGCAATAATTTATCTTTCATTAAATCTTTTTCATTTCACTTTGAATGAAAGATAAAATAAAAAATGGATTATTTTGCTTTTAGAATATTAATAATAAAGTTTATTCTTTATATGAATAAATTGAATTTTAATTTTAGATATTATTAAGAAATATTTTAACTAAAAATAAATCTATTTTTCAATTAACTTTCAAAACTATCCAAAATGAAAACTCTGATTTAGTGAATTTTCCTCTATATTATTTTTTTGTTTTTCTTCAATGGAATAGTCTCAATTTCTAGAATTTGGAAAGCAATCTTTGTTCCTTTATTAATTCATTGATGTACATAACTGTTCATATAGTTAATTATCAGTTCAATAAAAATTATTAAATTTCTAAATATCTTATTATTAAATATTATTAAATTATAAAAATTCTTATGCATTTATTTAGGTTCTACAGCAAGGACAAATTCAAAGACAATTTTGATATTTTTATGATGCATGAAGTTCTTCAAGATTTAAAACTTAATCTCTTTATTAAATTTAATCCTATTAATAATGATATTATTATGCATACAAATGATCTTCTTAACATTACTCCTTTATATTATTCTCTTATTCATTTTTTAATTATTCTCAATATCTTCAAAATGAAAGTAAGTTCAAATATCTTCTTATAAGTTATTATTTTCCATTTTTTTGATTTTTTCTAAATTTTGATTTTTTTTGGTTTTTCTTTTTTTTCAGCTTTTTGTTCATCTTAGTCTTTATTTAATCTTTCCTTATTAACAACTTATACTTACTTTTAAATAGACTTGAATCTATTTCTAATTTAGTTATCTGTTCTTCCAATCAAGCCTCTTACTATAATACTTCATTTATTTCCAATCTATTAATACATTTATAGAATGTAATCATCTTCCTGCTAGCTCCAATTAATTTCTATGTTAAAGCTTATTGGTAATATTAGAATTTAAATGGTTTTAATACCTTTTTAGAACATTTTTCCAATTCTTATTTCTTCTCCATTGTGAAATTCTTGATTAAGATAATTTGCTATTTTTTACAATTTCATTCCAAATTTATCTATAAGTAATTTAATCTTTTGGTCTTCTTCTTGAGTATAAATAGGCTATGTTTTCATTCTTTTACTTATATTATAATTACTTCTAGTCATCGAAGAAAATTGAAACGATTTAGACATTGCTTAGCTAGTGCTACAAAATATCTAAATCTAAAATTAGTTAAATTCACACTATAAATAATTTCAGAGGTTTAAGCAAAGAGTTTAATAATTTAAGCACGTTACTTTCTAATGCATCCCATATAACTAAGCTTATCTATGCTATTATAGAAGTTAATATTTTATTTGTCTATATCTTATTACTTCTAATTTTTATTTTAACCACTTAACTTGCTTCATGTAATAGTAAGTGAATCAATATCCTATTACTTTTTTAAGCTGAATCCTATTATAGAAATAAGTAATTCAGATAATTTCTTGGAATATATCTCCAATTGAATAAAATAATGCGAAAATAGTTAATAATTCTTAGATAAAATAGCAGGAGTTATTTTAAAGCAATTTATAATATAATAAATAATACTTATCATTATTTCTTTAGCACATATTAATTGCTATTTATCATCTTATATATTCATCTTTTTCCTTTATAAACATTATTTTTTTAATTTACGAGATAGGTCTAAGATTATGAGTATGCTATATTTTATAAAGCTAGCTTTAATGAGTATCATAATCTAGAAGGTAATTGATTCTTATATCCAAATTAAAATAATTTTGAATATCTTAAAGAGATTCTTTATAATTATATATGCTAAATAATAAATTACTCCAGCTTGCTATTTTACTAAATCAATTTTATTTTATGAAAAAGAAGTTTCAAGTTTTATTTAAATTTCCTTAAGCTAATTTATTATTAATTAAATAAGATACATTTTTTATGTTGGCTAATTATTTAAATAAAATGGGGATATATTTAAATAAAAAGAATCATATAATTTTTTGTGAAATTACAGTTGTACCAAATGAAATAAAAAGATCAAGAAGTTCAGCTAGAAACTTTTATAAATAATGATAGGATTAAAAATTAAGAAAAGTTAGAGCTATAAATTATTGATTATAAATACTTTAAATATTATTATTAAACAAAAAACATCGTAAGCTTGAATAAATGCTTAATTTTGGTTCTTTTTATAGATAAAACTTTTATTCGCTTTGAATATTTGAAGATTTAATGAAATAGCAAATATTAAAAATTTATCAAAGATAATCAGTTGAAATAAAAATATCCCAGCTTCCAGGAGTTAGTTTGATACAATGATTATTAAGATTTTTTAATTAATTAGATTTTTTACATTTAAATATAATATATTATTATTAATAATGCTTAGTTTTAAACAGGAAAAAGTTGAATAGATATTTATCTTAGAATTTAATTTAAATGCTTTATTATTATATATAGTCATTTTAAAACGGATATTGGACTCTAGTCAGCCGAGTAGGTAATCCGGAGAAATTTAAACTACGTTACAAGTACTCTTGCAATAGATGACACCAAGGATAAATAATGACGTGTCCTTTGTGTGATAAACCTTACTTATTTGAGGATTCTCTCTATCAGTATGAGAATCTGATTAGGTAATTCTGAAATCCAAATCCAGGCCTCGGAGTTATTCTATCTTTATACATCGCTAATCATCAAAGCTATTAAGCAAACTATATTATTTTTAATTTAATTTAATTTAATTTAATACATCGCTAATCTAGTTAGGAATTGGAAAAACCTAAAGACATGACAAAGATCAGAAATAATTTTTTATTTAGAATAATTTAGCTTAACTGTGACATTGACATAAGCATCGAATTATTCTCTAACCCCTTCTATCTCCTGTCTTTGGACTGACTCACAAAAAATTAGAAAAAGAAGATAATAAATTTTGATATAAAAAATGGAGAAAAGAAGAAATATATGAACAAAGAGAACAGGTGAAACTTGAGCATTAATAGATTTTTATTAAGGATAAAATTTGTTTTCTTTTATTAAAGTGGTGAACTCAATAAAGGTGGATTCACGTAAATTTATTTATTTTTCAATAAAAAATTAATTAATTAATTAATTTTAAAGTTTTAATATTTTTAATTAATGTCTTATTTTATTCCCAACCTTTGTAACTATATTTTTATATTTCCTTATAAAACAAACTTCTGAAATGCTTTTTAAGATTTAAATTTTTAGATTAGCTTTGGAAATATTAAGGAAAAAATTATGATTGTTTCTTTTTTGGCGATTCCTAATCTTGTATTCTTTCAAATTAAGGATACTTAATTTAAGCGTCTATTTAATAAAATTTTATTGAAAAGTTAATAAAATAAAATTATAAATATAAAGCTGAATAAAAGCTTATTAGCTATAGAATTTAATATTTTTAAAGAATTTTTACAATAAATAGTAATAATAATTTAATATTATTTTCAAATTATTTTGGTTTAACTACTTCCATACAACCTGAAACTTTTAAATTTTCTCCAGTTTTTGAATGAAAGTATTGCATTTAAATTTAATTGATAAATTATTTAATCTAGAATTATAATAAGAACTTTTTAAAAATATTAAAAGTGAAAAATTTATATTATTTGAAAAAATCTAAATAAAGCAGAAATTTGTTATATATTAACTAAGATATGAAGTTAAGATGATATAATTTTATAAAAATGAAGTTAAAAACTAATAAATTTTAAATCATATTTAAATTAGTTAGAATGAAAATATTTTCAACTGCCACTTTTTTGTATTTCAAGTACTTAGGAATTTGAAACTTTGTTTGCTATTTCTTATTAATCTTCTATATCTATGTAACTTTGATAATTTATTTATTAGGATTACTCCTACTCTTGTTCTTCTTTTTTTTACTTCTCTTTTTATTTTTGATTTTAATTTAAATTATCATCTTTTGTTTAAGAATCTTCGCTCATCCAATCTTATAAATTTTAAGCTCAATATTTCTATTAAATATTTTTTTAGTTTTATGGAGAAGGTTCTTTTTAATTTTAACAATTTGGTTAGCCTCGCTATCTTTCAGGCAATTCTTCTTTGTCATCAGGAATAAAAAAATTTAATCTTTGCTATTGTTAAAGATTAGCTGCTTAATGGTTTTATTTCTTTTTACATTAACATCTTAACTTATATAAAATAGCACTTAATGATCTAACGAATAGCAAACCAGTTCCAATTATAATAATTAAACTTGTGATGTAAGAGCAGTCATTTTTATCTGCTTATATAAAAATATAAGCTATTATGATATTACACAAAACTCAAATTATAGCCCATTTTATGCGAAATTCTTGATATTTATCCTATTATTCTTACTCTTGACTATTAAGTGCATCTGTTCTATTACCCCAGGTTACATCATGTGTATTGCACATTGCATATATCGTAAATATGTTGATATATGTTGGCATTAATCATAAATACTAGAAAATTCCTTTTAAGATGTATAAAGGAACTTTATATAGAATTGATAAGAATGAAAACAAAAATATTGAACAACCAAAGAATCATAAAACCACTCTCTAATCTAATTACTCTATCTATCAGTTTATCGTAAACGCCGTAGCTATTATCATATATATTCCCAAAATATGGGAAATCGATTTATAAATAAATTAAGCTTACTTTGGCTTTACACCTAAGGAAAGCATTATTATGATACCCTGCAAGATTATATAAAAATAAGAAATTATTCTTCCAAAATTAAACATTTCATTAGTTATATCTTTATCAGGAATTATTTTTCTTATTATCGAGTCTAAAATGAAATAAAAACTTCCTACCATGAATCAAGCATTAATAACACTAAGCGAATAATAAATCAGTAGTAGATAAATTACAAACTTTCTGCACCTAGAATGTGAGCTTAAGTTCAATTACTTTTTGAATTTTTTCAAAGTATAAATTATGGCAAATCAAGAACCATTTATTCATCTGTATTAAATATTACCTTCTTCTTTATAATAAAAGCAATGTTAATGTATTGGGAACATCTGTTTCAGCTTTACTATTTTCACAATATTTTAAAATATATTAACAGTTTTGTCGAGATACTATGGCCGAGCAAAGAATACGATCTTCCGCAAGATACATATTTGCCTCCATACAAGATTGTGGCTGATTTCTTATTGTTTTAAAGTAATGCTCCCATAAAGGTCCTTCTTAATTTCCTTCATCACTTATAGCTCTCCAGCGATAAGCACTAAAAGCACCAGGAAGTACAGTAATATAACCTGTTAAGGATTCAAGCGATTTATCTAAGATGTGAGAGAATTTATATTCTATTGCTTAAGCCATTTCAAAAAAATTAGCAAAATGAATGTTTCTTGGAATAATTTCTCCGCAACATCCTCCTATATTTTCATTTCGCTCCATTTCTTTATACATTTCGGATAATCCTCCTATTTGAGGTCTTGTTCCAACGTCTAAAAGAAAAACGTATTTAGGGGTAACATATTAGCAAAATCCTCCAAAAAATCATAAATGAGAATTTAATTTGCGCATATTTTTTTCCTTTAAGGCAAATATAACATTAAATTCTTTTAATTATTGGTTTTCAGAATATTTGGGCATGAAAGTATGACAAATACCTAAATCTGATCCTGGAACATCTTTTGGTAAGTCAAACATTTTACAATCTTTCTAATTTAAAATTTCTTAATCTTATATATTAAAATATTCGTTGATTTTTTATAAGTTAAAATATTACTTATTTTTTCTATTATTTATTATAGTTTAATCTAATTTTTACCTTCCATCACACACAATTACTAAGCATATTTTTTGCAATTCTGCGAATTACTCTAAGTTATCATAAATTCCTAGCAAAGTCACCTGAAGATCTTCATCTCTTTCCTCATACATTGTTATAACTATCATTATTGCATCACCTTCCTGTTTTAGTCTATTCAGATAGCAATCCGGCGAAATTCCATCCATTTCTACTAAATTTCTATTTACTTTTAATAAAGGATTATTCTAATCTGTTTACTTTTTCTCAGTCATATTTAAAATAAGAGGCATGTACTCTATATCTTCCACTTAGTTAATATTCTAGGCCTAAGCCATTTTATTTTATAATATGTAGTAATAATCTTTCCTATTTAAATAGTGGATATACTTTATTAGATCTATATCAGTCAAATCTAGAGATATTAAAATTATTAATTTTATAAGATTAGAATTATATTACATCTCATAATCAAGTTATATGAAACTTTCCTGTTCACTTTTTCTTTAATTATCTTCAAGTTTTCAGCATATTCTTCAAATTTATTTCTACTTTAGGATATGTAATAAAGGCTTATTTATTTATATCTAATATAAAAGTGATAAGATTAAGGATAAAGTAACTATTATAAGTTAAGAAAGCTTAAAATGATAATTAGCTATAACTAAAGGCAAATAATTTAAGCTTTCATCATATAATAAATGTCCTTACTATCAAATCTTAGTTAAGAATTATTCTATTTCATATTTAAAACTTATTAGAATATTATTTAGTTAACCCTCTTTAATGTATTATAGCAAGCACTAAAGTAAATACGATTGCACTTATTACTTTTATTTTAGTTTATGAAGTTACTTTATCTTTATCTTTAATCATTTTAAGTTAATAAGGAAAGTTTAATAATCAAAAAATTATATTTCAGTAAACTATAACGACCAATAGCTATTATTTTCCTTCAATATAACGAGATTATTAAAGTGAGTAGAAACTAGTAAATTGAAGAAATGTAATAATAGCTTATTTATACTTCTTTTAGTTTATTCTATCTTCTTTCTTATTAATCTACATTTCAATAGTTACATCTAATTAAAAAAGCTATTTGCTTAATTTAGAAAAGTTTCTTTAAAATAATAGTTATTTGATCTATTATAAGCTAATTTTTAATAATAACGATAACTAAAATCAGATTATTTAATTACTTAATTTGAACAAAACACTTTAACTCTGAGTAATAAAGGACAAATATAAAGTAAATAGAACTAAATAATAAAATTAAAAGATTTAAGCATTTAGTTAATAGTATAAATCTCTCTTATATTCTTTCCTCTATTTTTCACTTTTGTCTTACATTTAAAAATCCTGATTCATTGCAACTTCTGTACTTAAATATGCTTATTTTAAAACTTGGAATTATTTAGGTAGTCAGATTAATAGAGTTATTGTTGTGCTTTTATTTATATTTTATATATATTTATTACAGATAAAGCTCATAGATTCTAAAATAAAATGGAGCTGAATTTTACAGAAAAGGAGTAGATTAGAGAGTAATTGCTAAGTATAGAATAGGAATATTCAACTCCATTCAATTCCCGAATTAGCCTAGAAAATATGAATCCTTAAGAGTAACTAAAAATACTAGCTGATTAAATAAATCAAAATGATCATATTATTACTTGTGTAAGTGGAATAGCATTATTCCTAATGGATAAATAAGAATAAATTCTTGATCAGCTTGTTTAGTTAGAAAAATAAAAATAAAATCTAGAGATTGAAGCTGAAGAAATTTTAGAAAGAAATACTATTCTATAAGATAAATTAAACCAAAAGAAAGAAAAGAAAAACAAAGCAATAAGCGAATTCTAGCTAATATCTAATGACTATTAGATATAAATAAGGAATCTACAAATAAAATTAAATAGCAAAAGTGAAAAAATAAAAATGATTAAAATAAAAAATGATCATTTGATTTAAGAAAATAGATACATTCAAGAAAGCAATGAATAATTAAAGCAGCAACTTTAAGAACTAGAAAAATAATTAGAAAAGAAGAAAGAAAAAGTCTAACTTTTGAAAATAGCCAACTAGTCAAGCCAGAATTAGTAAAGTGAGCTTTACGAATAGCAAATTAAAAAATTCAAGAATTAAATAAAAGAAAACTCTAATAATACGAAATAACTTTAAAATTAGTTGGAAGTTTATTTGCAAAAAATTTAAGAGCTTGATAGTACATTAAACCAAGAGAGAGAAAATAGTAATAAGGAAATATAATTTCTAAACACAGAATTATAAAATAGCAAGATAAACTTAGAACAGCTATCCGAATTAAATAAAGTTTTGAAAGAGAAAAAACTAAAACTAAAATAGGATCTCGCAGAATACAAAAAATAATTTTAATAATTTCAAAAGGAAAAAGAAATTCTTATTTTACAAGAATCTTAAGATAATTAATCATATCAAAAGTCTTCTACCAAATAGACCCATTAAAGACAAGACTTATCCACAGAATTAAATGATATTGCTACAACAAACTCTTCAACGGTTTTGAAGGAATTTAACCCTTCAGAAAAAGACATATTTTCGCCTGATGAATTTAAAATAGAAGAATTAGAAAGTGTAGAAATAAATTCAAATGAATCTCAAGAAAAATATGATATATCCGTTAGAAAAGATACAGAAGATCTATTTGTAGGATAACATCTACGAAGAGCAAGTGCTACAATTAAAATAAATCATTTAAGTAAAAATGAGCAAGTGTCCTAAGCTTTAAGATTTGTTTAAAACCAGTAATTACAAATAGAACTAAACGATTACATAGAGTTTATACCTAATTCACATATGGATAAAAAATTTTAGTATTAAAAAGATCCAATAGAATAGCATTTTACTTTATTAACCTAAAGCATCAAGATTAATTCTCCCTATATGGATTTAATATGTACTGTAAACACAAGAGATTTATATTTGAAATGTATAACTGATCAAATTCCTATACAAAAAGTGAGTTCTTAATACAGTGATATCAATGGATAGAGCGAGAACTTAATAATATATATTTAGATCAGTTATGTAAAATATAACTAGCAAATAAAAAGAAAAATACCAATTAAAGAAAATAGCCATAGTAAGTTTTTTTTATTTCTTTTTTCTATAAAGCAAATCTCGTGAATGTCCAAACATACAAGCTCTTAGGTCTAAAGGTAAAAATGATAAAAAGCATTGAGTCAATAAGTTTAGATTAGCTAATAAATTTAATCATTACTTTAATAATTTCTTTACTTTCATAATATCATTATATTCCTTTTTATTTTCGCTGTATTTCAAAAAAACCCAGTTTATTATACTTTCTACCTTAATTATGCTTATCGAAGCTAAAAATAAAAGTTTATTGAATTTAGAGTCTGAACAAGTTATATGATTAAATAGCTAAAATAATAAAATTTGCAAAATGAATGAAAGTAAGCTTGTTTTTCTAAATAAAATAGGAGATTGTAGAATTATGATTTGAATAATTAAAGTTGCATACAAGAAAGTAATCAGTTTTAGTCATAGTTAATTAAATATTATATAAACATTATTAAATCCAATAGCTCTAGACTTTATAGCCTCTTCTTATACTCTATCTTATTACTAATTAATACAATTTTAGAATTTAATAGCAGTCAAATTACTACGTAAAAAAGCATATTCATTGATTTAATATTTAAAAGGTTTGAAACATAAATAAATAACTTTTAAGACTAATTAGGAAATATATTAAAAGAAAGCAGAAGTATTGATAAAGGTAAAATAATTTTAAAGAACTAAATAAATATTTTAGCGAGCAAACTAGCGATATTAATTCCATTTAAAATTAACCAATCATCTCTAATATTTACACTTTTATAAGCTCTTTTAATTATAATTAGTAGCTATTATCTTTAATCATAAGTTAGGTATATCTAAAGTCTACTTATTTTATTTTAAAAGGGATTCTCATTTTAATTTAAATATAATCTGTTTTTAATTTAATTTAGATGATGTTATAAAAATCAATTATTAGATACTTTGTAGTAAATTGGTTGATTCTTAAAAAAATCCCCTTAGATAACATTCGAAAAAAAGAAAAGCTGCAGATTTATTTGATGACCACAATTAATAAAAGTTAAATTAGCTTTATTTTTAAATAATTATAGCTAAATAATATAATCTTTCATAATAAAATAGTCAAAAATACAATTTATAATTAATATCTTAGCTTAAGAACTTTTAGCCAAAGGAAGGCAGTTTAATATATTTTATTTTCCAAGATATTTAATTTTTATTATTAAAAATATCAAAATTTATTTAAACAATCTAATTAGTTTGAGAGTTAAACCCTGCTAATATCATAATTATATAATAATAACTTAAAAAAGTAGCATTAAGCTAATTATTAATTAAAATAAAAGCCTATCCTAAATTTTTTAAGTATAAGGAAGTGTTTCTAAATAAAGTTCTAATTGAACATATACTATTTACTTTTTAAAAGGTTATATTAAAGTTAATTGCTAGAATAAAATGAACTGTGCTTCTTAAATTAATAGATATAAGGATATAATTAAATTTAAATTAAATTGATTTATAATAAGTATAATTTTAGCTTTATTAAGCAATAGTCTCTTTATCCTAGATAATAAATGCTTATTAATGTAATTTTTATAATAAATAGCTTAAGGTAATCAAATGTACTTAATATCTTTTGATGAGTAGCTCAAAGCATAATTGTATTTTTTAATTATCTTAGACTTAATTAATTAGAGAAATAGATTCTATTAAGTTGAATTAATGGCATAACTTGAAAAGGCTTAATTGCTAGATATGATTATTATTAAATTAGCTAATAAAAAGAATACTATTATAAAGCAACTCCTATTATTAATTAAATTAAATAAACCTACATATATTACTTATAATGTCTAGCATTCCATTATGTGGCTATATTTAACATTCTTACTTTACTTTATCTTTATTATAATCTGAAACTATTTTTTATAAGCTTATTCTAAATATATTTATTATGCTGATTTAGCCTAGAGTGATAGAGAAATATAAAGAATGGGTATAATAATATAATCGCTAACGAAAAGAGATAAAAGATATAAAATGGTTTTATAATAAAAGTGTGCAAATATTAAACATTAGGATGATATTAAATTACTTAATAAATGAACTTAGATATAAGTAAGCTAATACGCTAAATCTTCCTAGCTATAATATTTTATCACTTTTATTATCAATTCAACATTTAGCATATCTTCAAAATACAACAAACAATATCATTCTAACCGCAAAATATTAAAGTAATAAAATAAAATATATCAATAAAACATTAACTCTCTAAATTTGATTATTAAGGATTAATTAAAAGTCTTTTCATTTTAATTATTAAACTTAGTAGTAGCAGAGAAAAAATGGTAACTATAAAAATTAGCTTAAAGAAACAAAGATAAATATAGTAAGAATTTGAATACAGGAATAATTATAAGGAATTATACAATACAAGTAATTAATAGACATAAATAAAGAATAAACAACTTAATTATAAATAAAATGAGAGGATATTAATAACGATAAAGCAATAAGGAATCACTTGAGTTAAAGCTATATTTATAATTAATGATTGGATTTATATTACAACATTTTTTAATTCGTTTATTACTTATTTTTTGCATTAGATTAATAAAAATTAAGTTAATAATTTAATTAAAATGCAGTTCTAGCCTCATAACGCTCAGTCAGAAATAGTTAGCAAAGTAAATAGTTCTTACAGGAAGGTAATGGCAAATAGGAGCAAAAAGACCATTCTTTAAATATTTGCTAAGATTAAGCAGAGAAATTCAGTAGCCTCTGCTAGAAATAATTTAGTTAGCAAAGTTAAATTTAATAAAAAAAGCTAATAACCTGAAAACACTATGTAGAATTAAAATAAGCAAGAGAAAAGTTAAATTCAAGCTGTGAATAATAACACTATCTCTAAAGTTTCGAGTGTTTAGTAGTAAAAACGATTTTCTAATTTGAGTATCTAACAGTCAAAACTCGGAATAAAAATAGATGAAGGAGAAGAACATCAAGGACCTTATAACAATCTACTTAAGCAAGCTTCTGAAATTCAATTAAAGCTTAAGTAAACAAACTATGCTAAAATTACTTAGAAAACTTAAGAAAATAAGTCTTTAATAAATAATTAAAATTAAGAAGAAAAAAATACTCCACATTCTAAAATTTTTGTTACTCCTAAGTATTTTAGTCCTTAAAAAATAAGAGATTTTCTTGAAAAGCAAAGGAGTCAAAAACAAGTAACTTCTTCAAAATCCTAAAAACAATTATTTAGTTAGAAGCCTGGAATTATAACTCCGTCTAAAATAAATATTAGCTAAAGGAAAAACTCTAAAGTTTTAATCTAACCTAAAAAATAATATACTGAAAAATTACAACCCAGAAACGAAGGAAAAGGAAGAGTCCAGCTAATAAAGCTTTATAAAAACAGTTTTGACTTGCAAAGAAAAAGACTTTTAAATGAAATTAGCACAAATACTAGTACAACAAGAAGTTAGCTTTATAATAAATGCTAAAACATCAATGCATTTTCTGTAAAAAACTTGAATAATCTAAATATTAATATTACCACTGACGAAATAACGTAAGAGTAACTTTAAACAAACTAAAGCGAAAAAAAGTAAAATTATTCTTTCAATAGTGATTACATATCTAAGAATACTGCAGAATCAACAAATAGAGGAGAAAAGTCATTCTTACAGAATAAGGATAATGATTATTTGAATTAAAGCAAAGCAAGTTCTAATGCATATTCATTTTCCATCTTAAAAGAGATGAAACCTAACTTAAAAGATATAGACTCAGATTAAAGTTCTATAAGCTCACTAAATAATTCTATACTTGATGTATGTTCAAATAAAAATTCCAGCAGTTAATTTTTATCCAAAAATTACTCTGACTTAACTCCAAGTTCGCTTTTTGCCAAACTAAACTCTCCCTTAAGTTAAAAATTAGTTTTGCAAATATTTAGATAAAATTTAACAGCCTTTGAGCTTAAAGAAATTAATGATTATGATCAAATTTTCTTCTTAGGTTTAGAAGCAAAAAAGACTTAGCCCAATTTGCATTCATAGTAAAACCTAGACTATGATGATGAAAACGGAGATTATAAAGTTGTATTTAAAGATCATATTGCTTATAGATACGAAACACTTGAGGTTTTAGGAAAAGGTAGTTTTGGATAAGTAATACGCTGTTTTGACCATAAGAGGAAAGAAATGTGTGCAGTTAAAATGATCAGAAACAAAAAAAGATTCCATTAATAGGCTGCTGTAGAAGTAAAAATATTAAGCTACATGAAGGAAAGAGATTTCGATCATGATTTTAACATTGTACATCTAAAAAATTATTTCTTATTTAGGTAGCATTTGTGCATTGTTTTTGAGCTCTTATCTATCAATCTTTTCGAAGTAATTAAGAAAAATAACTTTCAAGGATTAAGCCCAGGGTATATTAAACGTTTTGGAATTTAGATTTTGCAAAGTTTGAAGTTCTTGTACTAGCATAAAATAATTCATTGCGACTTAAAGCCTGAAAATATTCTTCTTAGTTCTTAGTAAAGTAACTCCTAAATCAAAATAATTGATTTCGGGTCATCTTGCTTTGAAAGTGAAAAGATGTATACTTACATATAATCAAGATTCTATAGAGCACCAGAAATTATTCTAGGCTTGCCTTATGATATGACTATTGATATGTGAAGTTTTGGATGCATTATAGGGGAATTACATAGTGGATACCCTTTATTTCCAGGGGAGAATGAAGTTGAATAAATACTGTGTATGCAAGAAATTTTGGGTGTATTAGATGAAGAAATGATTAACAGAAGTCCAAGAAAAAGATTATTCTTTGACTCTGACAATAAACCTAAAATAGTTCCCAATTCAAGAGGAAAAATAAGAAACCCAAGTAGTAAAGAATTGAGCTATGCAGTTAAAAGCAATGATAAGTACTTTTTGAACTTTATTCAAAGATGCTTGACATGAGATCCAAGCAAAAGAATGACGCCAGAATAAGCATTATAGCATCCTTGAATTTCAGAAGGTAGCATAAAACACCCTCAAGTAACTTATTAATTTAGATTTTATAACCTTCTTAGTAGAAAAGTTTTTCTCTTAGAAGAAGAAGAATGCCTGAAGTATTCTAGTTCATCAATGCTAAAGCATGAAAACTAACTTTTTTTTTCTTGCATTATATCTTAATTTAGCCTTTTACTACTTTATTTCATTTTCAATTATTTACTACTCAATTTATAACTTGGTACTCATAAAATAGTATAACTTAATTTTATCAAAACCAATTTATAGTACCACAAAATGAACCTATAAAATAAAAGAACTAGATAAAGACATTTGTAATGGGAAGACTTGAGTGATTAGCTATCTTAATCTAGAGATGTAGTAATAAAGTAAAATGAATGCTTGTTTTATTTAATTAATTTAAATTCTTTAAATCAGTTATAAATTCTTCCAAAGTTTGAATTTCCTATATCCTGGCTTTCCCGGTAAGCTTTAATTTAAGCCTCGTAAAGGAAAATATAATAATGGAATATAATTTTATTTAGTCAGATAAAGACTTTTTAATTCCTTAGAATTATGATGAACTGCTTGCTTAGTGTGCCTATAGTTATTTAAACAATGATTAAGGTAATTAGAATTTAACTATTGAACAAAGGTATAATTAAGAGTACTTGATTTATGAGCAAGACATTCTTGAAATCTATAACACTAATATGGAAAAAATCGAAATCTAAACCAGGTTTGAAACTGAAACTATTTGCCTACTTGAATCCAAAGAAGGAAATTAATAGACTTTTTTCAACTTTATGCAAGAACATTTTTTTAAGCTTCTATACTTATACATCAGAGACCTTAAAAATTTGCCTAAGCAACTTCAAGATTTAATTGACATAATAATGATAAATAACTGAGAGTCTTTTAACGAGTATCTTAGATAAGGAGAGATTTAAGAAGACTTACAAAACTAGGATGAAGACTTCTAATTCGAATGTAAGATACTTAAAAACGCAATTAGTGTTATGCTCTTCTTTACTAAAAAGATATTTGATACTGGATTAACGCAAATTACGGTACAAGAATAAATAATGAGGAACATCACTCTTATTCTAGAGAACCGTTATCTTAAATATCTATGGCAACCTGAAAAAATGATAAGTCAAAATTTTATGGATACTATATGTGATTTAGTATTCTCTGCTATTATGAATCTTGAACCTTCTAAAAAATTGCTCTTATATTGTGCCACAATTCTGGCATTTTACACGCAACTATTTTTTGATTAAGATCGTAAATATGAAAAACCAGTTGAAGTATTATATTCAGCACTAAGTAGAGCAGTAAGCGCAGAAAATAAGCAAAAGAAGAATCATAAAGTTATATAAAGTGTCACTAAAATAACTAAAATCATACTGCTAGAATAATTCGAGGTAGAGCAGTAGTAATTCGAAAATTTACCCTATTTGATTGATGAACTATGAAAATAAATAAGAGAAAACTTAATAGAAAAATAGTAAGGATAAAGCTAAGGACCTTTAACATTCTCTTTTGAAGCCTTTTTCGATGAGTTTAGCTAAGTAGTTGATGTTAAAGTTGCAAGAAAATATTTCGACACTCACGTAAGACTATTTTTTGATTGTAAATCTGAAAGTCTCAGAAAAGGAGTGTTGGCATATCTCTTTAATCTCATAAGAGGTATAGAAAAGACATAAGAAATAGGCGATAAAGAGGATTATTTAAATGAATTGTATGAAATGCTGCTTGAAAGAGAGCTTGATATAGACTGATAATGCAGATAGAAGTTCCTTAAAATCCTTATCACTCTTTAGGAGCTTAAATTTGAAAATGTGAGCAAAAGAAGCTATAACTTCTTTAATATTGCTATTGAAAGAATAGAAGACAAAAATCATAATGTTAGAGGTACTGCTTGTGAGCTTCTAGAAAAAATGATTTAAACAGGTGACTTTGAATTGAGGTAAAAAGGAGAATTTATCTTTAGTTTTGAAAATCAAGATTTCTAATAAAATCTTAACAAACTACTGGAGGTTTCTAAATTACAGCAATAAATCTATATAAAATATTGCTAAATTAAATAAGGAGAAATTATTGAAGTTAACGAAGAAGAGGAAAAGATCTTTAGAGAGTACAGCTTAAAGTCTTAAGAAGAATTGGAAGAGATAGAGGAAAAAAACAATAAACAAATTATTTAAATAGAAGTTTGGAAATCATTTGCTGATTCAATCCAAAAATTAGTACCTATTTTATTAAATAGAATTCAAAAGCCTCAACAAAAGGATGCATAGAAAGCTATGGAATTACTAACTTAATTATAAAAAGCAAAGCTTATAAGTGAAAAATAAGGATCTCTTAATATTCTGGAACTAATTTTTGATGAGTAAAAAAAGCAGAAAGCTTTTGAGATGCTTTAGAATATTTATTTTAAAAATAAAGTAACAGATGAAGAATATATGGTGGAATAACTATTGTATTTAGTAGAATTGACACCTAATTAAGAAGCTATCTAGCAATTTATTAGACATGCCCTCACATCAGCTAGTTTAAAGGAATCAATTTTCAGAAAGTTTGTAAAAATTTTATCTTAATAGTATAATTCATTGGGTATTAAAGCAAGCTTATAGTAAGAAGATATGATGGAAATAGAATAAAGTTAGGAAGAAAAAATGAATTAAGAGAAGATGAAAATAAAGCATTATTATACTTTAAAAGCAATAAGGTACTGTGCGTATGATAAATATAAGAAATGGGTTTAATAGTTTTATTCTCAAATAATTAAAGATGTATTAGGTTAATATTTCGTAAATGAAGAATGTATTGATAGATTCAAGTATATGTCTGAAATTTTATAAGTTATCATTTTGTTAGATAAATAATAAGAAACAGAAGATATCCTCAAAGACTGTCTTATTATTTGCTTAAGTAGAAATAAACTTGGATAAAGAATTCCATACTTTCAAGAAGCACTTCAGTTTCTTATCAGAGCCATTGTACAACATCATAGTCAATCTGATCAAATTCTAGAGTTAATTCTTTAGATAGTCAGTAAAAATGCTTATTAATACTGCTAAGAACTTAAGACAGAATAAAGCTCAGAAGACCACTAAGCTAAAGTATGCTATATAGTTCATTTCATTTAAATTTTAGGATATATAGCTTCTGAGTTATTGGCATATAGTGAGAGAATTAAAGAAAAAAGAAAAGAAGAATTGCAAAAAGAATCTGAGCAAAAACCTAATTAGACAAAGTCAGAAATGGATCTTATTTCAGATAATTCTATAGAATCAAGAATAGCATAACTTGATGCAGATATTGATAAAATACAGAGAGATCATTTACTTAGCAATCTAAAAAAGTACATGCCTTTAGTTGAAAATATTATCAAGCATTTTAAAGAATTCTCTAATAACTCAAACCCTCTATTAAAAGCTGCTATCTTTACATATGGATGGTTTATGATTGTTTCGAAAACTTACTTCCTGTAAGCTATTAAAGATGGGCATATAATAAGCATGCTTTAGGATGAAAATATTGAAACAGATGCTTTGACAACTTTGCTTGTGATAACAGGCGATTTAGCTAAAAGACACTAAACATGCACTGAAGAAACCTGCAAGTAATTTCTGGTATCTAAAATTTTCCATTCTTCAAAATAAATAAGAATTACAGCATTAAGAGTTATTTCTCATCTTTGCATTCAAAACATATGAAAAACAAAAGTAGATATACTTTCAGCAGTTGTCCTGCTTTTAGTTGATGAAGAATAAAAAATTACACAATGCACTAAATAGTTTTTGCAAGATCTTATTAAAAAAGACAAGGATCAGTTTATAACTTTGATACCAGAACTTGTTGGGGCTTTAAGTCATAAAGAATAAGAAATTTAAAAGGAAGAAATTAGTAGCAAAATAGAAAAATCAATAAATGAAATAATTTCCATGATTTAAGAGTATGACGACTAAGCATTCAACGTTAAAACTACTGAATAAATCGTAGATGCTATTGCTAACAAATTAGGTGATGATTCAGTTTTTATGAGAAAAAATTAGGCTATCCTGTTGAAGTTAATGGCACCCAATGAAAGAGCTGTAAAAAAATTACTGGGTAAGCAAGGAAAATTTAAAAAAGTTATTAATTAATGTTAGTTTGTGATGGAAGCACTATAAGCATTTTATCAAAAGGTAAGTTTCTATCCCTTTAGTTTTAAGAAAGAGAAAGCAAAAACAAAAAAGGAAGAAAGAAATAAGATGGATAAACATAAGATCCTAATGCAATGTAAGTAGAAGAAGATGTAGAAAATGGAGGTAATAGCAAATCATTATTGCAAGAGCTTTAAAATTTAATAGATGGAAATAACGAAATTTAGGTATAATAAAATAACAACAGAAAATAAGGTCAAATGAAAAGAAGAAGAAAGCAGAAAGAAGAAATTGAAGAAGAAGAAGAAGATGAAAATGAAGATGATTGATAAGTGTTTAGATATTAAAAATTTTTTATTGTTTTTAACTTTACAGTAAACCATCTAATATGATCATTTTACTTTTTTCTTATAAACTTTCTAAATCTTGCTTAATAAACAATTATTGAGATTTTATCATTAAGAATTATAATAATGCCTTTTAAATAACTTTTAATTTTTTACTAAATGAATTAAAATAAAATAACTAAATGGGTAAGTTAGTAAATTAAATAGAAGTAATATAAAAAATGCATAAAGAAGTTAAAATAGAATTATTAGTAATTGAATAAAATTTAAATAATGGAGAAGCTTAATGATTAATATTTACAATTATTCTAAAAATAAACATTTAAATAAATTAATATTTGTTGTGTTCACTACTCCTTTTTAAAAGATTCTCTTTCCAATTGCTCAAGTATTTTACTATATTTCTTTATAACTTTTCCAATTAATAATGCATACAAAATTCCTATAAAAAAACCAATAAGAGCTCCTTCCCTACCTTGTATATAGCCTAGCCCTATACCAATGATAGGACATCATATTCAATGCTTCTTAGTAATAGAATTGTTTATTAATTTAAGAGATTTAACGATATTCTCATTATCTTTTTAAATATCTTCTTCTTTTTAAATATCTTCTGGGAATTCTAATTTTTCTTACTTTTTTTATTTAACGGGGAACTTATTTAACTATTAATCGCTTATCTAAGCTAAAACTTCTTAGTTAATTTCTTATAATCCAAACATTCCTTCAAGAAAAGGCTTGACTTCATTTATATCATAGCATGGACTAAATTTCTGACTATTTTAATTAGAGTTATCGTTTTCTTTATTCTCAGTCTAATCATTTTCTTTTAAAATTTATGCTTCTTCAGTGGTTTCTATTATATCTTATTTTATTAAAGCTTCTGCCTCTAAATTTTAGTTATAACCTCACCCTTTACTAATTGCTTTTTAAGTCCTTTAATATAAAACTCTAGAATTTCCTTTTATTTGTTTAATTTATTCATCTATTAATGTTCTAAACTCTTAAGAAATATCTTTAGGTATTTGATTCTCACATTTCTGAAGTTATTTTATGAATTTTACTTATGTCTACAAAAGCTAAGGCAAAGTTAAAGCCAATTTAGGTTGCTTTTCAGATTCTTACAGCACAATTTCCTACTTTTTGTTATGCTAATTTAATTCTTAGATAGTCTACTTTAAATTAAATTACCAATATCCTTCCATTTATTTTACCTTTATCTATGTTTTTCAATTTAAATACTATAACTCACGTAAACTATTCAATTCTACACATAGTTTAAAATATTGCTTTAGCTATATATAAAATTAGTTTATAAAATATTGTAAAAATAAGTAGTTTCCTGTAAATGAATAGCAGACAAAGGAATAGGTATTGCTATATGATGATATCTTAGCAACTATTAGTTAGTAGTTTTACTGGATAATAATTTGTTGATTTATGTTTATTATTAATAAATAACTCTAAACATTTCTTTTGAGCGTTCATAAAGTTTCTATTTGATTTAAATAAGAAATAATAAAAAATAATGAGAAGCTTATATTTTATAAGATCTAGTTTAATTAAGTGGTTATTATTAATCAATGTATTTAAATTGCTATTTAAAGAGACTATTCAAATATTTGCTAAAAGAGCCATTTCTGAATTTTTATTTCTTTTTTTTACATCATAATAGCTTGATTCACCTTCATTCTTTCTCTTAAAGCAGTCAAAATTTTTAGAATCTTTGATAGAATAATCTTATGGACAGAATACATACTTGCATACTGTTGATAACTATCTTTAAATTACTGGATTTGTGACTACTTCTCCGTCTTTTTAAGTTCCAGGAATTGCTTCATATTTAATTACGTCCCAAGGAAAATTAGCTTCACATGGAGTTCTGGGCATAAATACATTTATTCTTGGAGAAGGTTATTTAACTACATTGGACATTTAAGTCAACTTAATTATATAATCCCCAACTTTTATTAGAAAAACTTTATTGTAAAATTCAATTATATTACCTTTAACTTAATCCTATATTAGTACACTAGCAAACTGCTTTTGATTATCAGGATACATCCTTTTAAACATTTAAATTAAAGAATTAAAAGTCAAATGCTTCTGATTATTTTCTGGCATTCCTTTTATGATTGAGTAAAAGCTACATATTAATACTATATCTATTGATCTATCAAAAAGTAACTCTGTTTGTTAACTTAAAATGTGCTAAGCTACAATTCATGTAAACTATCTTATGTTTTAATTAGGCTCCTTTAGTTGCTCATCTATCTAAGCAATCTTATAGGCTACTTTTTATGTAATTCTGTTAAAGAAAGCTCTAAAGGGTTTTATTATTTCAACATTAAGATTTTATTCGTAATTTTATAAATAGGAAGTCAAATAATTATAGGTATAAGAGCTGCTTTTTCAGCATATTTCAAATATAATTTCGTTTTCTAAAGATCTTATATATTTTTTTAAGTCTTCAGTCATAGATAAATCTATATGGTTTATAAACTTTAAAATTTTCCAGCATTCAAATTCATTTGTTTGAAGACTTTGCATCATCTAATCGAATATAGGCTTTTTAAAGTTACGTACATAAAGTAAAAGCATTCCACTTATAACTATAATAGATCTATGAAATTAATCACTTGCTAAAATGCTTTAATAGCTAATAATCTCTTATATTGGAACTTCTATCTGCTCAGCCTATTGCTATACTTTCATTGAATAAGAGTTTTCTGATATATTCTCAGAGGTTTTATGCTAGATCTTTTAGTAAGAAGTAAGCTTTCTCTATTCTTATTCTAAGAGTAGAGTCATTATTCTTACATATAGCAGGATTATATCATTGATATCACTATCTTTAATTTAAATAGCTATCTTTTCATCCTATGAAAGGTTTTAAATTTCAGTTTAGTAAATAATGGCAAAATAGTTTTAGAGTAGATTTATAATTTCCTATACTTTTAGTTTAGTCTCCTCTATTAAATTTAAAGAGCAATTCTCATAAAATTTAATAATAGTGTCGTTAAAAATTCCATCAAAGTTGTTTAACTTAACTTATCATATGCTATTATTCAATCAGTTATGATTCTCTTACTTTAAATCTGGGTCATTAGTCACTTCTAGTTTAACTATTTGAGGTGATTCATCTAAATCAGGTAGTTTAATTTCACTCATATTTTGGTTAATCTGAATGCATTGCTTATTTCTAAACATAAGAGAATGGCTTTACTCATATTGCAAATACTTATTTTCAGATTGATTGTTCTCTCAATAATTTACTCATTAGATAATTT
Organism: Loxodes magnus; assembly: GCA_946699065.1. Classification (NCBI taxonomy): domain Eukaryota; phylum Ciliophora; class Karyorelictea; order Loxodida; family Loxodidae; genus Loxodes; species Loxodes magnus. The sequence goes on along the minus strand of CAMPDV010000053.1, from coordinate 465,140 downwards.
CTCTTTCGTCGAAATCTTCATTAGTAAGCATTTCATCATACTATTACGAAATTAAAAATATATTATGCTCTATGTTTTCTTTATCAGTCATACCTAAAAGTGAAAGGTTCCCAGCTATTTTAGCTTATTCATTTACAGCAAGTCCTTTTGTTTTTCTCAAATTAAGTAATCCATTCAGAGCATTTTCGTATATTGTTTGTGTTTACTTAATATCCAACTTCTCATCATTGCAGATATTAATAAAGGCATGCACTATTTAAGGACAGGGTTTTATCTATTCAACTTTTTCTATATAAATATTAGGATTTGAAATAACTCCTTTAGGAGCATATTCAATAATAGCAAACAAAGAGGAAACTATTAAAGCAGCTATTTTGGTAGAATCTTTCTCGTATCTAAAGAATTTCTTCTTTCCTCATATAAAAAAATTCCATCCAAATATGAATAAATTTCATTCTATTGGCTCTTTTCAACACAGCTTGAATAACTCAAGGAACTTCATGAAGAATATAGTGGTTTCTGAATATTGCTGTACTTTTAAGTGAACAATTTGCTTTATTCTTGGATCTATTAAATCAAAAACTAGAAATTACTTTAGACCAATAAAGAAATCTTTTGGATCTACTTCTATAATTCCTTTTCCTTTTATTATTTCGTTAATAGAAATTATCTTACTAATTTAAATGTCTTAGGAATAATGAACTGCGCAATAAAGAGAAATAGCCAATGCCAAGCTATTGGTTTAATTATTTGAGAGCTTTGTTAAGATTTCCTAATAAACTTTCTTTCATATACTAAAGATTTCCTTATCAAGTTTTTACTCAAAATGTTTGACATACTCTTTACAATTTTATGTAGCAATTGGTCCGGGCTAAGGAAATGAAAGCATTTTAATAAAAACGATATACTATAAAAATTTAAATTAATAAGCAACGTTTTAAAAGTCTTAGATAAAGGAATTTTCAAATTAACTGAAATAAAGTTGATTAATAATAAGCATTACTAACCTAAATTTTTCTCTTTAGTAGCTTTATTTATTTAATACGATACCAAATTTCCCTAATTATCCTTCTTCTTTTTAATTATCTTAATAATATTTATACTAAGATTCTAAGTTTAAATCATAGTAATGCTTCTTTTATGGCTTGGAAATCAAATAATATTAAAAAATCCTTTATAAATGAAATAAATTATCTCAAGTACTCAACCTACTACAAAGTAACTAATTATCAAATTAAGAAATTTAGGCTAAAATAAAAACTTAAATTATAATCTTATTAAACTTAATTAATACTACAAATGTAAAGGCGGGATTATTATATCGAATATATGCAAAATTTAAAATAAAAAGTATTTATAATTAAAAGAATCTAAATAAAATAAAAATTATTATTACTTATTATAATTATATAAATATTATACAATATCATCAACTTTGGGGATTTTTTAGATTTTTTTAATTCTATTTGACTAAATTTAAATAATTATGCTTATATTTCCTAAATCAAATAATTGCTTTTTGTTTAAATAATTTTTATTTTTCACTTTTCTATTTAATTTTATTTGTAGATTCCTTATTTATATCTAGTAGTAAATATTAGTTATAATTCTCTTATTGCTTTGTTTTTATTTTCTTTTTAATGGATTAATTTACCTTATAATATGTTATTTTATCTAAAATTCTTTATTCTTCAACACTCAGATATTTTTATTTTTCTGGCTAATAAATCTATTCTTTAATTTATTATTATTCATCCATTAGGAACAATGCTTTTTCACCAAATAAATATACTATCAAATATAAATAAAAGTACAAGCAAGTTCTATTAATCTGATTACTTAAATAATTCAAATTTTAAAGAAATACATTTAATTCAAAAGTTACAGTGAATTAAGATTTTTAAATGTAATACTAAAGCGAAAAATAGAATAAATAATAGAAGAAAGTTTCATTCTATTTACTAAATAATTAAATCTTTTAATTTTATTATTTTATCTATTTATCATTTACTACTGTGAACTAAAGTGTTTTGTTTAAATTAAATAAATAAACCATTTATTTATACTTCTAACTTAAAGACTAGTATTTTGTTATATTTTACTTTTAGATTACTAAAGTTTTATGTTTAATTATTAGTATTTTCAAATTTTAATTTCATAGTTGATCAAATAAATAATATTTTTAAGAAATTTTTCTAAATTTAATAAATCAAATTTTTTAATTAGGTAACTAATGAAATGTAGATTAATAAGAAAGAATATAAAATAAAAATCTTAAAATAATGAAAACAAAATATATTTAACCTATTTCAATTTTCATTTTTCTCTTTCAAAACTTTATTCAATTCAAATAGTTGTTCTAAGTTTATCTTGCTATTTTATATCTCTTTGTTTAGAGATTATATTTCATTAGAACTATTTTCTCATCTCTTGGTTTAATGTTCTATCAATCCCAAGTTTTTTGCAAATAAACTTCCAACTAATTTTTAAGTTATTTCGCTCTCTATGAATTTTCTTTTATTTACTTCTTAAATTTTTTAATTTGCTATTCGTAAAGCTCACTTTACCAATTCTAACTTGATAATTGGGTATTTTAAAAAATTAGACTTTTTATTTCTTCTTTTCTAATTATTTTTCTAGTTCTTAAAGTTGTTGCCTTAATTCTTTGCTGCTTTTTGAATATATATATTTTAAGCAAAAGAAATAATAAAAATTTATAAGGAATCCTTTATTTGCATATAAATGTATGTTGTAAATCGAATTATATTATAATTATAAACCTTTTTTTCTAAATTTGGAGAGATAATACAATTTTGGATGAGAGATCTAAAAAATATAATTTTAAATTTAAAGTCTTAAAATGATTTCTTTTAAAAGTAAACACTATTAATAATATAGAGCTAGCTTCTTAAAAATTATAATAGTTATAAATATCTCCAATAAAACCTTATAGTTACTGTTATCGCTATACTTTTATTATAATAGTGTGAAATTAGAAATTAATAAGTTTACTAATTTTGAATTACCAAATTTTCATAAATTCAGATCTTTAGCCTATTTTTATAGAGTGCTCTAAAAAACGCTAATTATTTCCTTTAAATTTTTCTTAATAACTTATTTCTTCATATAACCAATTTAAAAAAGCGTTTACTTAATTTATTTTGAAACTTAAGCGTTTCTTAAATAACCTTTTTAATTTTATTAAAAGAACAAATTTAGATAATTAGTTTAATATAGCAATTATTAGCATCTAAGATATGCTTCATAAAATTAACTAGAGTTTTAAACATAATTATTATTTTATTTCATTCTTTGCTTAATTAAATACGATAATTTCCTTATTAATTATTTAGTTTCCTTCATAGTGCTAACCTTTAACATAATATAAAAGATTAAAAAGCCTTTATTTCTTTAATAAATAATGTATAATTGAAATGCCCATTAAGTTGCATTTTTAATATTAATCTCTTAAAATAACTTAGATATTATCATAACTAAAGTAATCATCAAACTTAAACTATAATCATCTAATTCTGTTTCAAATCTCCTTTAGTAAGTAAATGTAAATTTAATAATAGATAAAGATACATTCACTTCTTTACCTTTTAGAATATTTAATTTTTAGTTTATTATTTTAAAGCTTTATTAAATCTGAAAAATAAGAATTTAAAACATTGTATAATGACCATAATCATAATTTAACATTTCTAATAAAATTTTTAAAGTTCTGAGTATCAACTTCAATTTCACTATTCCTTCTGTTCTCTGTTCCTGATTTTTGTGCAATTGTCTACTTTAAAATTGAAATTTCTTATTGAAGAGAGGAAATTTCATTTCTATCAAGATCTATTTTTTAATTTTCGTTTTCTATTTGTTATTTCATCTACTTTCTTTCCTATAATCTTGCATTTCTTTTTTATGTTTCTTCTTGTCTTACTTTAAGAATCTAATCTTCCATCTCTTTTGTGGTTTTTTCTCTTGCCTTTAAAAGTGTCTTATAATCTACTTAGACTTATCTCAAAGTAGCTTACAATTCTGATTTCTATTTTAGTAGGATATCAGTGATTTAATTTTAAGATTGGAGTTATTATTGAAGCTAAAGTTCTTTATCTTCTATTTCTTATTTCTGTCTCTCAATTATTTATACTAATTTCTGTTGTTTCTCAACGTCATTTTTAAGCCCAGTAATATCCTGCTAGAGAGAAGTAATTTTAAGTTTTGCAGTTGCTAATACATCTTTAACCTTTTGCTCCAGAAGGTGATTTTGGTTTGATTGCTATTGATAATCTTCTTACTGACTTTTTTCCATAAATTTGAAAAAATGTAAGAAAACCCCAATCATATAAGCTTGATAAATATAAAAATAGATTCTTTTAATCCCTAGAATTCCTAAAGCGATTATATCTTATATAATCAAAATACCCTTATTCAAAGACTAAAAGGTAAAGATGAGCAATAAAAGCCTAAAGGATAAAAAATACCTAACAAGATTAATAAAGACTAAAAATCACTCAAGTCCAAAAGATAAAAGACCTAAGTCAAATCTATGGATTTTTCGGCAAGCAAAACTTAATTAAAAAGCCCATTGTAAACCGAAAGGAATAAAGATGTTTAGACCTAAGAAATTATAAAAAACTCTGGTAGAAAACTAAAAAAGAAAACTTCAAGCTAAACTAATTCCACGTATAATATCGCAAATAAGAAAAAGCAAAATAAAAACACATAGTCCAAAACTAATTTAAGGCCTAAATCAACTGAACCAAAAGTAAATATAAAAAATATAATTAATAGCAATTTAAGCAATTAGAAGAACTCTGAAACAAAGTAGAAATAAATAATAAATTCAAATCAAAAGTAATTGGAACTTTATGAAAAACTATTTTAACTCAAGTCTTCTACTATCAAGCCAAGCAATAATCATGTTGCTTAAAAGGAAATTTAAGAAAAAAATCTTAAAGAACAAAAATTGTTAGAATTAGCTTTTACACCCGATAAAAATTTAGGATCTTAAACAAATAGAGAAAAAGACAAAAAAGAAGTACCAAAGTTAAAATTATAAAATGTAAACTAGCAATCAGAGTATGATTCACAAATTTCTACTCGCTCATAAGCAACTGAAATTATATCAAGCTTATCAGAAAAAAGACAATAAAACACTATCACATTAAGATTACTTAAATCAATTTAAAATTAATTTACTTAAAAAATAAATAACAAAAAGTCCTAGAGCAATAACACGTAAAAATTACCATAATCAAGTAGATTTCCCTCAAAAGAACTTTCAAAAATATAAGCAAATGCATTATCTAAGGAGATGAAAGATACTTTGAAAAAATGTAGCAATGAAATTTTAAAAAATAGTTAGTAGATAAATAAATATTAAAGAGATAAGCTCAAAAACATTAACTAGAAGTTTATTCCCTCTTAACAAAACTAAAAGTAAATACAATAAATCAATTCTGCTGAAGAAGATAAACAAAAATAAGAATAAGAATTAGAGTAAGAATAAGAATAAGAATAAGAATTTTAGAAACCTTAGAAATTTTAATCTGATAAGTTACTCTTTTAAAAAATTATAAAATAGTGTAAGTTCTAGCAAAGCAAAGAGCAAAATAAATCAGCTCGCTAATAAAAAATAGAAAGCTAAAAGTTATAAAATGAAGTTAACTTTTATAAAAGGCTGCTATTTTATGGTAAAAAGCCTTTTATTAATATCATAGAATATACTGATTAATTACTTTTCCCTTTTACTAACATTAAAATTAAATATATCATCACTAAATACTAAGATTTGAGTATGACTACACCTCCTCTTTTGCAAATACCTGAAAAAAAACAGGATTTTGATGGTAACTTTAGCTTAGTAACAACATTTGAAAGCAAGAAAGAACACAAATCAAATGTATTATAGAATTTTTGGATTATAAAGAAGATGGCTAAATTTCAAACTTTCAAAGAAATTAAAATTCAACTTGAGTTTATGGTTCTTCATTCTAACTTATTCTAAAACTAAAGCTACAAAACGACACTATGTAGAACTCCATAATACAGTAATTCCACTAACTAGAGCAGAATGACCGAAGAGAGCAGATATAAACAAGAAATATATTCCACTACAGAAGCATCTTTAAAAGAAAGTTTAATTTTTCAAGAAAGCTTCTTAAAGTTTAATTAGTCAATAATTTCTCCCAGACATAACGAAATATCGTTTTTTAATAACGCATCATAATAAATTAATCTAAATTAGGTATAGATTAAAAACGAAAATTTAAAAGAATTGTTTGGAAAACATTTGTAAAAAGCAGTATAAGGAGGTAATGTTTTTATTGTGGACAAAGAAAATTAAGCTATAATCCTAAGATTACTAGAGATAGGAGGAAGACCTTTCGTTATCTTTATCGAATTTTTGGGTAAAAAGAATTTTTTTAATGTTCAAATTATAATCTAAAAGTACAACTTGCTTAAGTGCAATTTGAAATACTTTTAAAGCTTTTCCATTAATATAATTTAAAATTTTATTCCTTCAGATAAAAGTTTAGAGTTGTTTCAAGAAGCTTAAAGAGAAATATAAAAATTGGATCATTAATAAGTAATAAAATTTTAAACAAATGATATATTAGTACTAAAAACTGTGATGCTACTCTTAGGATATGATACTAGTGATAATGATAAAACACTTATCTATAAAACTTGCTATACTCTTTCTTTAACATATTTAGATTATCCTAACTCTTAAAACAGCAGCCCTCAGATCAATGAAAGCTTCATAGAAACTAGGAAGTTTAAGATAAATAAGCAAAATTATTAAATAGTATATAAAGTGCTGATTATTTTATTCTAGCAGAGATTGTATCGAAGTGATTTTCCAGTTATTTAAAAAATGATTCCAATATTAATAGAGTTAGCACGCTTTATTAGAATCATTCCGGCAGCTCAAAATAAATTCACCAAGCAATAGTTCGAGCAAATAAGAATACATTCAAGTTTATGCTGAATCTGACTTTTTAAATACTTTTTAATAATTGAATACCAAATAAAGTTTAAAGTAGTTATTAAAATTTGCTTTATTAATCCAACTTTTATATTTTAGATAATCTATCAATCTTATTAATAAATGGTATTCAGCCAAACAAAGTATTTCTATTATTCTTTAAACTTATGAACTTCTATTATGATTCCATATTCCTAATCTAATTTAATTAAAAGAATATCAGGAGTTACTCTGTTTTGCTGATTAATCAAATAAATAAACTCCAATATCTTTTAGTTAATCTAATTTAAAAGTACTTAGATAGCTATATTTCAATGTTAACTGGGCTAGTTTTTCTATAATCATAGAATAATAAGGTTATCTTATTTGGATTATTAATATCATCTAAATATCTGCCTAACAAATCAAAAATAAATTATAAAAGAGCTCTATTATTAAAAGGCTCTGATTTAAATAATAGAAATAAATATGAAAAGCATAAAAAGTATAATATTATAATAGTATAATATTAGAATAATAGTAGTTTGTAAAGTACCTATCTTAATAAATAGGCTATTTTCCATTCATTTTAGTTAAATTAATTAATTTAATTCAAATCTATTTTTATATATTTAGACATACAGTTTCCTTTAATTTAAAATTAATAAGTAAGTTATTCTAAAATTTAATTTAATTGTTTTCTGACATTAAAGCTAGAATATTATTGTTTGATTATTTGGAATTCTTTACAATATGATTAAGACATAATAATAATATATGGCAGTAAGTATCTAACAGAATAGAAATTTAGCTTCTTAACGAATATTTATAATTTAAAATAAATTAATTTAAATATAAGCAGTCACTTACATAATTTATTAGACCTTCTCTAATTTATATCCTCTTATTTAAACTACCTCCTATATATCTATATGAATCTTAAGTATGATTGGATATAAATCAAAAACAATGATATTATGATATAAATGATTTAGTATACTACGATTTAATTAAGTAATCTGAATCCATACAGCCTAAATATTAGTAATCATTAGACTTAACTAAGTTAATTAGTTTACATATTTTGAAAAGGATAAACTAAGCATTTTATTTATAAATTTCTTAGTTTAAATTTATTAAAACTGCTTTAATTGATTAAACTACATAATTATAAAATAAGCTGCAACTCAACCAAAGCAAATTGTACTAATAAGTACTTTATTTGATTTTATTTAGGATTATTTAAAAAATATAAAGCTATTGTTATATTTAGCAAGTCTTATTTATCTTAATCCTTTGTTTAGAATAATAAATTGCTGATAGATAAGTGGAAGGTTTCATAAGTAATAATAAGATGAGATTATAGTGGCTAGATATGTTGAATCTTATAATATTTGAAATAATAAATTAAAGTTATGAAAGATTTCTGAAATTGGGTATTTTCAGAAGGAGTAATTTTCCAAAAAATTAATTATCCATATTAATTTGAATAGGGTCATTTTGGTACTATAGCTACTGAGAAAATTGAACCTTATGAAATTATAATTTAAGTCCCTTTGACTCTTTCTTTAAGTATATAAAACGCTTTAAACTGTGAGAAGCTTAAAATTGTCTTCTAGGAAAATCAGGATATTTTTGGAGAAAGCAATCCCAACTGAAAGGATTACTTGATGCAAACTTTTCTTGTATTTGATAAGAAGTAGGAGGATTCCTAGTTTAAGCATTACTATAAAGTAGTTGATTAGGAAAATAATTGCTTATGGAATTGAAGTAAAGAAGAAATTTAAGAAGTTCAAGAACCTATTTTAATAGAGGAGGCTGAATCAAGAAATAATTCTTTTACATTTACGTATTTTCTATGAAGTACTACACTTTCTAAGTATCCTCAACTATTCGATGAGGAAGATATTGACTTTTAGAACTTTATATGAAGCATTGGTCTTATAACTACAAGAGGATTTGGAAGTATTACATTATTTCCAGTGGTAGATCTTTTAAATCATAATAATGCAAAAAGTAAAATGTTCATTCATTACTAAGAATAAGACATTAAAAGTAATAAAGTAGCTATTATAAGTGACTCAAGTTCTAATGAAGATGACTAAGATGAGATGATGTATACTTTCGAATATAGTAATGAAGAAGTGAATGATTTTTGTGGAAAATACGAACAATATTTATTGTGATAAGCTGTCGATTTTAATGAAAGTCTTAATAATCAAAAAGAAGCTTATTTCGTAGTATGTGCAGGAAAAAAAGGATTTTCGAAGAACGAAGAAGTGTCTATTTGCTATGGTAAATACTCTAATTATATTCTAATGCTCAATTATGGATTTTGCTTAGAAAACAATAAATACGATTTTTTATGACTAGTAGCTTCTATCACTGAATTAGGTGGAATAGGCAATGAGAAAGAAAGATTTAAAATAAAGAAAAATTTCTTGAATATTAACTTACTTGATTTTGCAAAGAGCTGAAGGGTTAGTAACTTAGATGAAAATTAAGAGTGATAATTTGAATTTCAAGCAGTTTAAAGTGTGCTAACTTATTTAAAGACAAAACTATAATAGTAAGAATTTTTAATAAAGATATCCTACTACCATCTAATAAGATCTTGAAATCCTTTAAGATTTATAAGGTAGATCGTATTTTGCTGTTTAGTACAGAATCACGAAAAAATAAATTCTTATATAGTAAATTTAATTATACGAAGAAGTAGAAACTATTCTCAAAAATAAAAAAATAGGAGAAATAGACCATGATATATTGCTATGCACAAAGCATTATTTAGATCATGTTAAAATCAAATTTTCAATTATTTGATTTATTCTTATTTCTACTTATATAAAGCTTATTTTACTTTTAAGTATTTTAATTTTGATATTGAAGGTTAAAACATTCCAGTGTAAATAATTTAAAATAAATATTCTTTATTAACAAACAGGTTAATAAATAATCTAAACTTTTAATTATAGGGATAATTTTATTTAAAGCTTGCTTATGAAATAATAAATAAGTATATTCTTTATAAATTAGTAGCTTTCTTTTTGATATATTAGAATTATTCATTATATAATTAAAACCAATCCTAATGTATATTATATTGCAAAGTCAGAGATGATTATTTGATATTGATTTAGGTAGAAGTTAAGAGTATTTTATGTGTTTATTTTTTGCTTAATCTATGCTTACAAATTTTATTAAAGTTTTATCAAGCAAATAGGGATTTGCAAATTTATTGAAAACAGTTGAAAGGTATAAATAGTATTTAAAAATATAATAAATAAAATAATTAAATACATTTCATTTCTAATTATTTCTAGTTTCTAAGAATAAGCTATTCTCAGATAAGCTATTGGTACTCTTATATACACTCTTATTCATTAAATTGTCTGAAGAGTAATTTAAATAATGTTTAAGACGTTGATGAAAGTTTAACTCTAAATTAGTCAATAATAAATAGAATAATATCTTATTTGAACTTATTTATCAAACCCTATAGATGTATTATACTTTAATTAAAGCTTCACTTAAGAAGATTTAACCTAAATTAATTAAATCTAAGATACCTAATTAAAATAAAATATAAAGACTTATAGTTTAGTTAATAAAGTTATTTTTGCTTTAAGTATTTATTAAAGTAGAAATATTAAAACACCCAAATTAAAGTTTAAAGTAGATGATAGAGAAATGCTGATTAATATAAGTATAATGTGACTATTTCCTTAGTTATAATTTAAATTAAACTAAAGTTTCTTTATATTAATATAATGCTTAATACAATAATTATTCCCTTATTTTAGAAGAATTTGCTATATACAGTTAAGAAACTTAGTTAATTGATTTAGCTTTTCTTTTTGAACTAATTTAATTATAGTTTTTGCTTCATATTTATAAATTAAATATTTACTATGATATTTGATAGAAATTAATTAATCTCACTCCTAAGTACTTTAAAACTTTAGCTACTAATAAAAAGGAAATAAAGAATAGAGAAGCTAATATAAGAGCCTGGACTTTAGATAAAGTATTTTATATAAATGATTGAAGTTCAGCAAAGAGTTCATTTACTCAAATTGAATCTATCTCCATTTTTCCTCTTTCTATTATCTAAAGTATCTCTCTGAAAGATGGTCTTTAAATTGGATCTTTCTACCAGCATTGGTCTAATAATTTTATTAAAAACTATGGACATTCAGGAGGAATTTTTACTTTAAGAGGACGTCGACCATTCAGGATTCTATAATAAAAAATTACAGCTATATGAGTTAAAATTAGGGTGTTTATTAAATTTCAAAATAAGGGATAGTCCTAGAAATTATTTCGAATACTACAATTCCAAAAGAATAAACATCAGCTTTTAGAGAATATTAGTTTCTTTCTAATATTTCAGGAGCCATTCAATGCTAAAGTTAAAACTTACAATAGTGCCTACTCCCTATGTCAAGTACTAATTTTAAAAAATTTAAGACATTCCAAAGTCTATTAATTTTGCGCAAACTTCATCTTTAGGACCATAAATTTCGTCTGCTAATAAAAGACTGCATTAGGAATTACTTAAGTGATTTCAAATCACGATGAATAATTGGAGGATTACAATTATGTAAATAGTTAATTGCTCCAGCAACGTCTTAAATCATTTTAAATTTCTACTTTCAAGAAATCTCAATCTCAGGTTGCTAATGTAAGATTTCAAATAAGCACTTTCCTTTACAAAGTTCAGTGACTATATACATTTTATCGAGGCTATATTAAAAATTACCTAATACCAAATAATCTAATTAAATTAGGATGCTTAAGCTTCATTAAAATGGAAACTTCTCTCTAAAACTCTTTCATGAAATTATTCTAACTTAGAGTATTATATGTAGTATTTTTCTTTATTGCTTTAACTGCACATTCTTAGTTTTTATATATACCTTTATAAACATTGCTTGACATTCCTTCTCCAATTGAACTTTATAAAAGCAGATCATTATCGTCTATTTTAAATTAATCTTCACTGTTTTAGTTTTAGGGGCTTTATTATATAATTTTATTTCTCTAATCTTCTTACTTTTTATCTTTCAAATCTTAGTTCTATGCTTATGTAAAAGATTAGCTTTATTAAAATTGTTAGGAAGTTTCCTATTAATTATTATGTTAAAAGGTAGATTTTGTATTAAATTAGTTTTATTATTAAGGAGTATGGCTAGGATAGTTATTTTGTAACACATTTTGAACCTATTTTTAGCTTGCATTTACACTTTACATTTCATTAGATTGCTTTTGACTTAAATCTTTAACTATTTGTTAATTGTAATTTGTTACTATTTACTTTTGACTAATGCTCGAAAAATTAGAGTTATAAGGCTCCTTAATTTATTGATAATGGTAGACAAAGTTCTGCTTGTTTTAATTTAAAGTTTCTTATTCCTAGTATTAACTGGAGGGTTACAAGTTTAATCTCGTATTAATATTTTGATTTGACTAAAGTTAAACATTTGGTTATTTTGACTATATAGTTTCCAAGTAAGGTTAATCTTTGAACTAGGAAATTTAATTATTTTAAGTTTCTTATTAAAATTAACTTTTGGATGAGCTTTAGAAATATAATGGTTTAGAAGGATTTGAACTTTGGGATTGAATCTATTAAGCAGTCTGAATAGAATCCTTAAGGTTTTAATTTTATTAATTATACTTTTAAAGGTCTTAGATCTTATCTAAAGTTTCGTTTTTATGAGCCTATAAACTTAAATCACTCTTTTATATTTCTTATTTTTACTAAAATTAATCTTAAGTGTTTAAATTCTATTCAACACTCTACTACTAATTCTTGCTAGGACTATAATTAGAAACTGGGAAAGAACTTTATACTCTTTATTTTGAAAAATATTATTATTAAGGAAAACTCTAAGTAGCTTAATTTAATTACTATAGTTAACTATTATACTAGTTTATATGATTATTGGATTAGTTCTAATTGCCACCAATGTTTTAAAGATTATTGCTAAATTATTAAAATTGGGGGTTTTAATCTAGTTGATTAATATTTTGATTTATATATTAGTTTTATTAAAATAGATTATAGTTGCTTTATTTATTTTGATTGGTCTCACTCAATTTTTAACTTTAACTCTAATATTGTAAAGTTTGAAGTTCTTGTGCTTTTTATTAATATTATACTTATTCAAACTGCAATATATTAGAATCTAAATTTTTTTATTCAGCTATAATCTGCTAAAAATCTTAGTTGTTATTAATGTGCTAATTCTATAAATTTTATAGTCCATTGATAATTGGAGTATTCATTTGTAAATTTTGTGGCTTAAATGTTAAGGAATACGGATTTAAGTTATTGTTTTGCTCTATTAAGTTTTGATTTTATTTAAAGTCTTAAAGGTTTTATTAATTTGTATTTAAGTTAGATGTTTATGTATTAGGAACTTTTTAGATTTCAAAGCTATTCTAATAATAACTCTTTTTTTCACTCTAAAATTAGTTCTGAAGATATTGCGGATCTTGGATGATTGGTAATGCTTTATCTTATTTAAGTTTGCTTTGAGTATTATAAACTTAATTAGAAATCCACCCAGATTAATGGAATGCTTGATTTTGTATTAAATTTGATTGATTTTAAGTTTCCTATACTTAATATGGAAATTTATATTCTTTTTCTGGAATTTATGTATAGGGACTTTAATTCTATTAAGAGTTGCTTTATTATTAGCTTTAGAATTTTTCCTTATTTTAGAATATCTATTATTAGTTAAAAGGCTATTGGTTTTGCTAGGTGAGTTTATTTTAAGAGATTGGAGACTAAATAGGCTATTAGTTAGATTTATAAGGAATTTGATTTTAAATTTAATTGACTTAGGATAAGTTGTGCTGTGCGTTTTATTAGAAACCTTAGTCTTCATTAACCAAGCTAAAATGATTTTACATCTAATTTAAATCACTTTATAAGATACTTGGCTTCTCATTCTAATAAAATTGCTAATTTTTCTATTCTACTAATTAGTTTTAAATACCATAACTATGTGAAGATTAGGCTGGCTGTATGTTATGATTAGATTAACTTTGAAGCTAGATTTAATTACCAAAGAAATTATTATCTTAATAAGTATTTAGTTGCTGGTTTTGATTTTAGTATAAGATATTTTAATTTTGATCCAAGGCTTATCTTTGCGACTAAGTTCAATGTTAGCTTTAGCTCGATTAAAAATTTTAATAGTTATAAGGTAGATTCTATTAATCTTGATTAGCAATTTTAGAATTCTACTACTAATTCGTAAATAGAGAATAGTTTTCTTAAATCACCTTATTTTAAAGATCCTATTTTTATTATTTATTTACTTATAATTAGTTGAAATCTTGCCCTTAGGGATTAATATAATTATTTTGACTATATTGTTAATATCCGCCTTACTATACTGATTGATTATCTTAACTATTTATTGCTAATTTCCATTAATTTTATGTGGCTTAGCTACCTTAGTTTTAATTTGACCACACTTAGTCTTACTCATTATAATTAGCGAACTAATTTTAATTTTAAAGCTATAAACTTTTTATTTGCTATATTGTATTTTAATTATGATTTTCTTATTAAACCTCAACATTTTAATGTTAAATCAAGGAAATATTATTCTATTACAAATTTTGGATTTTAATAGCTTCTTAATCATGGTTTATTTATATGGTACCTATTTACGTTTAGTTTTTAGCTGCTTATTTTTGTGTAGGTAATTCTATTTAAGGCGATTGAAATACCTAAAATTGATTTTTTTCTTCATAACTAAGTAACTGACTATATACATAATCATCGTTTGCTAGGATTAAGGTATTATCAGTTATAAACTAGTTTATTTGAAGTAGCTAATGGCTTTATACTTTCACTTTATCTTCTTTATCTTAATTAAAATTATTTTAATTCTAGTTAATAGTAGGCTCGGCTTCAATTTTACAATTAGATTTGTATGATTGGATCTATTCATTTATTATAGATTCTTAAGTTGTAATTACTTGATCTTGGTTATCTTTCATAAGCTCTTATAAGTTAGGCTAATTATTTTTTTATTATTACATTTAATTTTCTTATTTATTCTATATCTATTAATTAGGATTCTAAATCTAATCTTCACGGTCTGATATTAAAGGGGAATCCTCTGAGTTATCGAATTCTAGAGGACATTCGATGTTAAAACTTTAGGGAAGTGATAAACCACAAATTTTCTTTTTGTTGTTTATGATTGCAGAAAGCTTTATAGTTCTTTCTCTTTGTTTGTTTTGGTTTTACATAGATTTTTAATATAGTTCTTCTATCTTTTAAGTAATCTAAAGATCTACCTAATAGCTTTCCACATTTTTCATTCTATTGAACACTATGAGGGTATTTTCAAAAAGCTATTTGAACTGCTAAATTCTTAATTTTAGATCAATTTTATCGTATTAGACTTAGATTTTATATTTTTAAATATAAATCTAAGCTTTTAAAAGGTGTGAAGTTAATTTCAAAATTTCATACATTTCTAAGCAGATAGTCCTAGCAGCTAAGCATCTAATGTTAGGATAATTCTATACCTTTACTAGATTTTCCATTAGTTGGAGATTTCTATTCCAATGCTCAAAAATAGACTCTAAAAAGATTTTCTAGAATGGAGATTTTTGTGATATCTGATTTTGGAAAAACTAGTTTAAGCAATAGTTTGGCTCAATGATTTCATAGTTTAGCTCCATGATTTCTATTTTTTTTGCTATATAAGTAGAGTATTCATTTACCAGATTTTCCATTATCTTCCTTTCATTGCTATTGCTAGTTTGCTTTTAAAGATTTTTTCTCTTTAGCTAAATTTCTTATAATATAATGATAGGTTTAGGATCACATTGTAAAGTAATTATAGAATTCTTAAAAAGATATATATGCAAGATACTTAGAGCTTTTAAGCAGACTATATCTTTTTCCAAAGGTCTTTACTTTAGTTAAATATAGAAATTTGATATTTTTTAAGGACTCTTTTTTGCTTTAGTTATAAGCTTATCTAAGCAAACATCATAGAAATCTCCATCATTTTCATTTGTAAGTTTTTTAACGTAACGCTTTGTAGATTTGAATACTAATAGCGATGATTGGTTTTTCTAAATTTTATTCTGAAAGTAGTAATTTTGCTTTACATTTAGATTATTCTTATTTTAAATAGGTTAATTCTATATAAGGTTCAACAGTTCCCTAGCACTTGGTCGATCCATTGGATTAGTTTTTAGCATTTATCGAATTGCTTATTCAACTTAGGGACATATGGTTTATTGCTAAGTTTCGTATTTAAGATTTGTCTAAGATAAATTCTCATTTCCATCAAAGGGATATTTCGAATATATAACTTAAAACATGAATATTCCAGCTGCTCAAATATCTGCCTTTTCATTTAAGGGGAAGTTTTGCTATAAGTTGAGATACTCAGGAGCTCTATAATGAGGAGGAATAATTTATTATATATATTCTTAAACTTTTACACTTTCTTACATTTGAGACTAGTTCTTCTATGCAGCGAACTAGAAGTTTCAAAGTTTAAATTTATTATCCTTACCTAGCAATAAGTTTTCAGGATTGACATTTCTATGAATAATTGGAATGTGATGCAGGAAATCTAAAGCTTTCATTAAATCACTATAAATATTTATTATTTCTAGCTCCTGTAATTTCCCTTTTTATTGCATGCTTTTGACACTTCCTTCTATAAATTAAAAATTACATGGACAATTTTCAAGTAGAATAAAAGCATTTCCCTATTAAACTGAATTACCATACATTTTTATAATATTGTCACAGTCCTTTGCTGCATTCTATTTATTCATATAAAAATGCTTACCAACATATTAATTTCGTTCTCATATAATTCTTAGTTCTTACCTTTAAGTTCAAGCACCTTTAATACGAAATTAGCTTGATTTGTCTAGTAAACAGTGAAAGAATCGCTTTCAACAATGATATTTTAAACTAAAATTTGCTCCTTACCAAAAGTAAGTACTTATCCTACAAGTTATCCTTTGTTCATTTTATTTTTTAAATATAATAGAAATTTATTTCATAAGGCTACTTTCTAAACCCTTAAACACTAATTAATTTAATTATTGCTAAGCATTATAAATTTAAATGCTTATAAGATGTCTATCTAATCTAAAGAAATTTAATAGAATATATAATTTCATAATTTATTAGATTTCATTTAAAAAAGGTCAAAGTATCATTATAAAAGCTAGCTTATAGCTTAAAATTATTGATTATATATTTAAGTTTATTAGAAACTTAATATAACGAAATGTTTAGCTTTTTCTATAGATAATACTCTTATCTTTTAAGCTATAATTATTTATACAATAAATAATTATACTCTAGGATTTTTTCTTATGACTTCTACTTTTAGGCAAATTTATTATTTTAAATACAAATAATATAGAAGCTCAATTTTGATTAGTTTTAGATTTGAATAGAAAAAAATAAAAATAGGTTCAAATAAATTTATCAATAAAGCTATAATTCTCAAGTTTTATAACTTTCTTATTTCAAGTTTAGTTTTTAGCTTCTTCTTTTTCGAAAGAAGTATTCATGGATTTGATAATTGATGGAAACCTTAACTTCCCTTTAGAAACCCTGCTTTCAAATAATCCCTATCTATCCTTTAGTTCTGATGCTTATTCCTTTAAAATTTCTAAAATTTCTATTTTTTCATCTTGTTTATCATCTTCAAGCTTTTTTCTTAAAATTCGAGCGTTTGCTTTCATAGTTTCAAGCTTTTAGGCAACTTAATCAATTTATTTAGCTATTTCTTGCTATACTTACTCAGAAAAGACAACACTTGGTCTTAACTTGAAAAAGTGGCTTTACTTTCTCTTAAGCTCTATTTCAAATATACTACTCATACGAGTTTTAGATTATCTTGTATCATTAATGTCATTTTATGTCGTATCTTCTAAGCTTGTAATATCTTATTTATTTCTTGAATCAAATTTTTACAAATCTTAACTTGCTTTTTACAGTTCTTAAATAGATTTCAGATTTTCTTAATTAAGATTTTCAAAATTTTAAGAAATGTAATTTGTTAGTCTTTGTTCTTTAGGCGCTAATTGCTTTAAATCTTTTATTTTTCTCATTCACCTTCTCAAATTAAGTAGCTTTGGTTTTTCACCAATCATTCCGCACAACTCGTTTGAAATATTTTCTTCGATTTATCTTTTTTTTCTAAAAATAGGAACAGAAGCTTTACGAAGCGGAGTTCCATATTATTATTAAGGTATTTTTGAATTAACTTAATTAACGCTTAATATTTTTTTCATTGTACTCTCGTTTTCAGATTTGTTTCTTTACTTTTAATTTACTTTTTTCTTATTTATACGAATAGGACTAGAATCACGCGTCTACTTTTCTCTTGAAGTATAAGATATTTTAGGAGCACTTGAATTTTGGCGTGAAGCTATTGATGCGACTCTTGTTGAGAGCTAGGAACTCTGCAGATCTAGTGACATTTTTTCATACTTCTTACAAATAATTTTTTTCTACAAGTATATTGGCAGGGCATCATTTTCAACATTGGGCTGCTATTCAGTAAAATGTGCTATTTATAAGAAATAAATTCTTTTTTAATTATCTTAAACAAAATCAGCTTCTAAAGTCTCTACTTTTACTTAGCAATCTTCATGCAAAATTCAAGCAATCATTTGCATCACTTCATTTATTGGCTTATAATTAGAATGTTGAGTTTGAAATTAATTTTTAAGGCTAGATACAATAAACTTCTCTTTAGGATCTTCACTTGTAAAAGTTTTATCTTTTGCTAAAGAGTTTTGGGTTTTTTACTTATTGTTTCTTTCACATTAATCATCTCAAAGAGTTTGTTTCCATTTGTAATAAGGATTCATACTATAAGGAAATTTAATTTCTATGAATTTATTAATTGACATAGAATAAGTATTTGATGGAGCTACTTGTTCTTAAAACTGCTACTTTCCTTGATGATTGTATTAGGATACTATCAAATGATATTTGATTGGTAAATTAAATCTTCAAGTAGCTCTTATAAAGCTAGCGCATTTTAATTAGCAAATATATCTCTAAACTAAAAACTAAGACTTATTGTCTTTGCTGATTCTTTTATAGTTTTCTAAAGCTTCTTCCTTGCTAAAAACTATTGAGTGCTAGTTTTAATATTTAATTATAGCTAAAGGAGCGTAGGAAGGATTCAACTTATTCATAAAGATTCATTTATCCATAAATATCTCAAAAAACTTATCTTCAAATTATTTGAATTTCAACATTCCTTTCTGAGAAGTGAATGCATAAGTTGACTTACTAAATCCAAATCCCTAAATAATAGTTTCTGGGATTTACAAAGGAATATTATAAGGCAGAGTAGATAAAAGGTGGAAGAAATGGATATTCTCCTTATTATTATTTTCCTCTTATAACTTTGCTTACTCATTATAAGAATCTATAAATATACTCTTCTCCTACTAAATTTTTTATATATCCTCCATTTATAATAGTTAGCTTGTAAAAAATTAAGAAAGATATTCAAGCACATCTAAATTATTAGTTTCCTAAGAGTGAAATGTATAAGCCATAAAGATATAGAAACCCTCTTTATTTATAAGCAAATTATCAATATTAGATTTATATGGAGCCTTTATCTTTAATGCATTCCTTATTCTTTACTATACCATTCCTTATATTGAGTCCTTTACTCTCTTAACTAAATTAAAAAGCTTTAATTATAAATTAGAAGTTCCCAATTATATAAATATTAGGAAATAGAGATTTTAAGTAAGATTCTAATAAGTTAAATGAAATCAGACATAGTAGACACTAAGCTATTTAAGAGGGAATACTCATATGCTATTTAAACTAAAATATTATTATTTATTGCAAACAAAGACATAATCAAATCAATAGCTTACATCATATTTTTATTATCATATTATTTCTCTTAAATATAGAGGGATTTTCTTATTGGATCAACATATAGAAGATAAGTATCCATATAGTCATCCAGTTTTGGAACTTGAAAGCTTTTTAGTTTTAGAGTATGTATTAATTATATGTAGCTCTTTTTTGCTGAAATTAATGAGCAGGAAAGCACTGCTATGCTTATTAAAAGGTTGATTGGATAATCAATATAGCAATAACTTAGTTATTAAAAGAACTTATAAGCAGCTAACTGATGTTGCATATTAAATAAGATTAGCATATAATTAATAAATTTAATAATATTATTTTCCTACCTTAACCACAGAACTACTTTTAGCATAATATAAGACATAAGAGATAATCATTTACTAAATTATCCTTTTTAAATTTTATCATATGTACACTTTAAAATTCCCTTAATTTTTATAATATGCCAATTATATTTAAGCTCTTTGTAACAGTTTAATTTTAACTTGAAAAGTGGAGATGATAGAAAGTTGAGAATAAGGCTAATTAATGATTTAATGAATATAAAATAAATTACTTTATATCCTCAAGTTGCTGCTATTAGCTTCGCTTTAGTCTAGAAACTTTATTATTATTAAAGACTATTTAAAGGATTATAATTTGAATTTAATTATCTTAAATGATCTCAAAAGAGGAAAGACATTTGATTTAAATGTATTAGAATTATTAAATTTAGAGAAGTTAATCATTAAATAATAGAAAGCACTACGTAAATCTGAAAAACGGCATAAAAAAATATTAGGAAACTTGCACTTAAAAAGTCAAAATAGCCTTTGCGGATGAGTATGAAAAGTAAAGTGAGAAAAACAATACAAATCAAAATAGAAGAATTGCATAATAAATCTTTTTTCATATCATACATTATCATCTTCGTATTTTCGGATATGCAAACTACAATAATTCCTAATCCAAAGCCCAAGTAAAAAGTTATTATAGTTCCTACATATGAAGCAGTGATAGCCATAATAGGTTTTTTTATGGAGAAGATCCAATTAGTAATAACATCTGTATTAAGAAATACCATTAAGCTCATTGCCTCATGAAAGTATAGTCAAAGCTATTATTTCACTTCTTATATTAAACTCAACTCCTATAATATGCAGAATTTCAAGTAGCAAAGGAATTCCTACATCTAGTCATTAAAATGCTACGAATAAAGAATAAAGCTATAACATTAGATTGAACTTAGGTATTTGATGCTAATTTGTAGTGAAGTAGATTATAATTTGCAAAATTACGCTTATGAGTAAAGTTATTTCTATCCAGAAAGGATTATAAATACTGAATGAAAGCAAAACGAATAAAGAAGAAAAAGGAACTTAAATCATCAATTTTATTTTATTCCAACTTTCATGATTTTTGTAATATGGAACTGTAAGATAAATAGCAATTATGCAAGGTAGCACTATAATGGTCATTATCTTTTAAAATATATTATACTTCTTTCTCCATTTTTCAAATTCAGATTTGAAAGTCAATTTAAATTTCTATAAATCACTTGCTATTTAAAATCTTTTCTGCTCTTTGCTTGATTGAGTTTAAAGTGTAGTATTTGTAGATATTTGAAGTTATTCTTTATTCTATATTTAAACAGTCTAGAAGTTTTTCTATTCCTAAGTGTCTTATTTTCTGATTTTCTTTTTAGAATCTTCTGGAGATTAAGCTTAGTCTTCATTGGCATTAAAGATAGGAGATTTATTATGGTCAGAAATCATTGAGATGTCATTAATTTGATCAAAATGGTAGACTTCGATAGAATCTTCAACTATAATAGATGAATCTTAATTTCCTTGTGTTTCTTGCTTATTTTGTTTGATTTATTATCTTTCTCTGATATATACTATTAGAACAAATAGACTAAATAGCAAAAGAACGATAACTCCCATTTATATGCAAATGTAGTGCAAGTAAAAGGCCGGAATTAAAAAAGCAAAGCCTAAAATAATGAAAATTAGATTCCTAAAAGTATCTGCTAGAGGCAATATTACTTATTGCTTATGAGCAATAATGCAAATTCCTATTAGCACAGTACATTAAAGCATACCACTTCCAATTAAACCTCCAAAAGCAAGATCAAAATTCTTCTCTTTGAAAGCTCATACAATAGAGGGCACTGTATTTGATTCATTGCCAATGCTTACGATTATTCCAGATAAACTTTAAGAAAAGCCTAGCTTCTTGGATAAATTATCTAAGCTTGGAGAAATAATAAATTCCGCTACTAGATAAATCAAGTAAAAAATGATAAAGATAAGAAATAATTAGAAGACTAGCAAAATTCATTGGTTTTCTTTAAAGTCACAATAATAAATAGTGTAAAGGTTTATAAAAGAATCTGCAAAGCAGTATTATTTAGCATGCTAGCATTTGTCAGTTGACTCACCAAGTCTCATACATTCGTTTCTATCCATTAAATATCTTCCTTTATTTAAATTTATAAATTAATAAGTAAAGCTTATTTATTAAATTTCTTAAGCATTTAAATAATTATTTGAAACCTAATAAGAAACAATTAATCTTAATATCTGCTTACTTTAAATATTTTAAGAAATCTAATAGAATTTTATCCTTTATTACCTATCTTAAGCTTACCCTTATACTTTCTTTTAAATTATTTTTAGTTTAATGCTTTAACTTTTGATAAAAGGAAATGTTCCTGAACTAGTTTATTATTTAGCCCTTAATAAAATTAGAGGAATGCATACAATTTTATAATAATAAATTGCAAATAGCATCAATATAACAGTATATTTTTCATTAATTCTTATATTTATTTTCTATCATTCATGTTCCTGCTTATTCTCCTGCTTGAAATTCCGCTATTCTTGAGTTATTGATTTTTAGAATTTTATTAATTGAGAACAATCATCAGCACTTTTTGGATCTATAATTTTAGCCATTCATTTTACAATAGAAGTTCCTCTCTTTGCTCTAAACAGTTTCTAAGTTGATTTGATTTTTCGTAAATGTTTTTCATACAGTTTTAGAACTATCTACACAGTAAAATTCGAGTCTCTTACTCTATGTTTTATTATTTATCCTGTAGTTTATTGACTTCATCAAATGTAGTAAACTCTTCAAACATTGATTGTTATAACTTCTCACTACTCTAGTTTTAAAAAATTCCTTCGCCTTCCACAAATGTTCTTGAACTTCCAATTATAAAGTTAATTTCTTTAATATAATTGGGAATTTCAGGATTTGTGTAATTTCTTGAGGATTATATTGACTAAGAAATTTGAGAAGAAATATCTGATATTTTCATTATACTCCTTTTTTATTGCTTTTCATTGTTTTACTTTGCATTTTCTTATTCATTATTTAAAAGAAGTTGTTCTATTTTTTATGAACTATCTTGCTGTCCTTATGCTTTATGTCCTTTAATTCCATTTGCTTTAGTTTAGTCATCAGTATTACTTTCAGTTTTAATTAATATATCTTTTTAATTTATTCCTATTTTCTAAACTTTTTATTATTGAAGCTATACATTTTAATTAATGGGATTTTCTTTACTATCTTTAGAGTTTTACTATAAAATGGATTTAGTGTTATTTTATAGGGCGCTACGTTCTTTTTAAAAAGCATTGAGAGTATTTTATGTTTCTTGTTCTTACGTAACATTTTATTTTTCTTTCTAATTCGCTTCCCATAGCAAGACGGAATCGTTTTCTTCAAAATTTAGCTTAAAATGAACAGGTAGATTATTGTTGATTTAGTTCTAGAAAGAGTCAGTTTTAAATGAAAATAAATCGTTATTCTATTAGAATGAATTAGTAACTTGCCTTTCGTTGCTATTTTACTATTACTGCTTTTATAATAGCAAATTTATTTCTCTTGGAGTTTGGAATATTCCCTATGATAGTACTCTAGGAGTACTTTCAAAGGGATTATCAATTAGCACTGATTCGTTTACTTTAAATCCTTTATCTAGACTTTCTCTCAGTTGAGCAGGATTCATATATTTATAATTTTAATTAGCAATAAAAAATTCCTAGAAATTTAATTGCTGATTTTCTAATTAGTTTGCTTAATAAGTATTTTATTATAATTATCCAGTTTCTTTTTTTTATTTTTCATCTTTTGATTTTCTTTCTTCTTGATTTTAAGCATTTTTCTAAAACTAAACTTATTGAGTTTCTTCTTTTTGCTTTTCTAATGGATTACTTGCAACATCTTATTTTAAATCTGTTTCTTTTATTAATTATTCGCTTTTGCTTCCTTATAAGTATTATTTCTTTTCTTTTTCTTTGCTTTAACTCAGCAATAACTATTTTTTCTACTTCCTTTATTTTTCCTTCTTTCAATTTCTATACTTTCGTTAGATAAGAGTAACTGCAAAGTCTATTTCAATTAATTTATTTTGGTTATGTGTATATTTTTCAATGTTTCGTCTTTGTTCAACTAGCTTATTTAAATCCCTTATACTTTTATCAAGATTAATTTCCTAACTTACTTTTCCATTATTTTCCTATTTTACTAATTTTAATAAGCTAGTTTTAGACCTTAGTTAACGTTGTGCAATGATCATTCCAAATAAAGACTGAATTTAGATAATAGCTTATTCCTTTTTTCTTTTGTTTTTATTCTATTTATTTAGTAATTTTGAATCTACATAGAACTAGTTTACTTATGCATTACTATTTGGAGGAATTTTGTAGCTTTTCTTTTTATGTTCTGTAATAGATCCTGATCTATTGTAGTTTTTGATTTATTGCTAAGAAGTCTATGTTTTGCTTTATTCAATGTTTCCTATTGATTATTTCTATGGAGATTCTTAGTTAGAAAACTGAATAGGTTATCTGTAGCTTTGTGAACGATCTTTTATCTACTATTAGAATGACATTTTTATAGCAAAAAACGGAATTAATAAAATATTAACTACTTGAAATATCTAAGTAGCATACATTCTACTTCTTAGTAAATACATTGTTTAATTTAGCATCTACTGTTATTATACAAGCTAGCACACTAAGATTTTGCCTTATTCCAAATTTTTATTTAAACCTTCTTAAATCTCCTGCTGATAAAGAGTTCTCTTAGAACAAGATTGTTTAACTAAAGAAATAAAAATGGTTAATTAAGGGTATAAAATTGCCTTTAAGTTTTAGAGTTATTTAATTCTCTATTATGTTAATTTCCTATACAATCAGTAACAATGTTATTTATAACTAATTAGGCTATTAAACGATATAATAATTTAGATTAATAAAGCAAAATAAAAGATGCAAATTGATAAAGCTATAGATGATAAGTGATGGTTAAACTTTTGGACTAATTTTAATTCCAAAATTTAATTTAATTTTACTAATATTCTAACCTTTTCCTATTATATAC
This sequence comes from Loxodes magnus, assembly GCA_946699065.1. Lineage (NCBI taxonomy): Eukaryota > Ciliophora > Karyorelictea > Loxodida > Loxodidae > Loxodes > Loxodes magnus. The sequence goes on along the minus strand of CAMPDV010000053.1, from coordinate 439,869 downwards.
ACATTTATTGCTCTACTTTACATTAACTTTAAAAGAAAGATTCATGTGAATTAATATGTTTTTGTAAGGATTTTACATGAATTATTAGATAAGAGGGCATGATTGAGTTAATGATATTGTTTCCTTCTAAAAATAAGATTTAATAGTTTAGTATAAATAGCTTTCACTAAATATAAGCAAATATAAATAGCTAAGCAATATTTGCTTTATTTTATTTGCTCTAATTAAGTTATTTCATTCGCATTTATACTTATGACATTCTAACTTAAAGATCTCCTTAACAATAAACTCCAATATTAATCTTTTGAAATAATGCAGCGTTACTTTATGATAATTGTAGTAATTTATATAATAGCTTTGTAAAATAAGCTAAAATATTTCATATATCTAAATTAGTAACAAACTTGAGCAATCATTTAATAGAACTTTGAAAGATGCTTACTTATAATTATATTATTACTAAGCTAAGTATCTAAGTAATAACTTAAGCATAGTTATGACTAAATAAATAATGTAAACTTTATTTATCTTAGCTAAATCCTTTTCGATAGATGTCACTTCCTTCTATTTATTTAAAATTCAAGTGTATTATACCCTATTTTCATTTGAATCAAAGCTAAGGACAAAGTAATGACTTACCGTTATTACTAAGCTTTAAACTGACACTTCTATTTTAGTTAAGTTAGTTTTTCTTTTCTTTTTCTCCTTAAAAAACATTAGTTAGATATATTTCTAGAATAATATTCTTAAAAATAGAAGAGTATTAAGCATAGCATATCTAAAGTACTTAATTAATAAAATAAGAGAGAACTGGCAATATTTAAGTATTAAACATAAGAGAGGAGGGCGTTATGAAATAGGAAAAGTAGAAGTAAGAAATGAAAGAAATAAAATTTTAAAATATTTCATAAAATAGAAAGTTTATTTTAAATGAAAATAAATATTAACAATAGTATCAATAAAAATGGACCCGCCAGTCAAGGAGCATTAAGAAAAAATAAAGAACCTACTATCTAATCCTAGTATTATAGAAAAAATTCTCCAAGACATGAAGGAATAAGGTATTTAAGTAGAGACCCCTTGTTTGAAACTGGAAGTAAAAGGAAAGAATGATATTTTTGAACTTGACTTTGAAGATGTAAAATAAGTATTTACTATGTTTGGAGAAGTTAAAAAAATTACTGTTATTCCTTATGGTATTGCTCTAGTTCTTTTTAAAGATCCTGCTGCTGCTTATTTTGCCTGGAAGAGTTTGAACGGAAAGTAGTTAAAAGGTATGAATGCAAAAATAAATGTTAGTTGGTACAAAAATCAGGATATGAATCAGTATGAAAAAGAGTTTGAAAACATTCCTCCTAAAGGCTAAATTATTAGTTAGGCTTCTAAAGCTGCATGAAATTATTAAAAAACTACTGAATGCTTAAGTGTTCAAAATTAAGAAAACATTAAGCAAGAACCGGAATAACCTTAGAAATTTCACTCCTTTTATATGGCACCTCCGTAATATAATGAATAGGCTGCTTAGAACTCATATTCAGATTTTTAGAGTTTCCGTTAAGAGTTAGATTAAATTGAAAATCCTATAAATGAATTCTCTAATGAATTTAATTAAAAGGATCAATTAATAAAGCCTTCTGCAAAATTCACTTGCAAGTATGAAATTTAAATTCCAAACGACAGAGATTTCTAAGTTGCAAGGAGAATTATCGGGTCAAAAGTAAGATTTTCACTCTTAGGGAGCTAACATGAAGAAGATAGTGGATATTTGTACTCGCGACTCTGATTACATAGTAAATGCTTAAGATATCATCAAGCTTAGACTAAGAGGAAAGGGATCAGGGTATAGAGAAGGTCCAGATAAAAAAGGTAATAATATCTTATAAATAATATAGAATCAGACGAACCTTTACATCTTTGCATTTCTTCCAAATATTATGATAAATATATCCTTGCATGTGCTGAATGCGAATTCTTACTACATTAAATTTATCAAGATTACAGAAATTTTTGCAAGTAGAGAGGCTATTAGGTAATAAATCTTACAATAAATAAATAAGAAGGCCCTATGTAAAACTCATAAAATGATATTCTAGGCGAGTACGAAGAATAGCAGCCAATGGGGCTAGATAAAGAACAAGTAGAAGCTTGGATACAAATCAGAAATAATGCTAGAAGAGTCTGTAATTACTACGAAGCTGATCGCATTAGAGAAATGCTTAATTGGAATGGAGTAATTTTATATGATGAAAATAATTCTACTAGATGGAAATTCGATCTTAGAAGATGAAACAATCAGAATTTTTTCCAAACTAACTTTTTTTGTAAAATTATTATTTAAACTTTTTTTAAATAGCTAACGTATTTTGCCTAATTCATATTAAGAAATATTACTTATTCAAAGTTATTAAAAAAGAATTAGGAAATTCCTTTTAAAATTACAATTAATTAAAATGATATTTGAAGCATTAAATTAACTTTTTCAAATTTTAAGTATTATAAATAAATGGAATCAGACTTGCTTTAAAGAAAGTGAAATGTGATTGATACATTAGTGAAACACAGATTTCAAGTCTAACTTCCTTAAAAATGTTGAACTATTTTTCAAGAAACTTTTGATGAACAAAATTAGATTTAAAAGAATGAGAAGACTTAGTTCGAGCTATTACTTATTTAAGGTAAAATTGTAATATTTAGAATTGGAATAGAAACTTATTAAGGAGAATCATTAAAATCCTAAGGAGATAGCAAATCTCATATCTGGCTTTGTGATAAAGTAAATTAATAATGATCAGTTATTTCAAAAGAATATTGAATAAAATGAGGAAAAATACAAAGGCTTTTCTCATCAATTATCAATAACTCTTGAATCTTCCAGGTAGAAATAACAGTATTCCTATATATTTAAACAAGATAAAAAGTAGTTGATAGGGGATAATCATCAAAATAACTCGTAAAGACCAGTAAAATAAAAATAATTAATAAGAAAAAAGAACGAAAATGAACTAGCCAAATATTAGTAAAAAAAATAGTATGGAAATATTAAAAGTATAGATTACGGAAACCTCAATAAAAATAAAGAGCAACTCAATAAATAGAATAAACTATTTTCTAGATAGTAAAAATCTACAAAAAAGAAATACGAGAAACATTTCGAGATTGATTAGTAGCCAACATTTTTAGATTAAAATATATAAAGTTAAGATTGATAAAGTTCCCAAAGATCTTTAAGCAGGCTATAAAATAACACTTAATCTCTATCTTAGTCATTTTACTAACAATAAAACTCATAAAGGACATAAAATGCTTAAAGATATTAGAAGCAAATGAGCTTTCATTAAGCGAAAGTTAAAAATTATGATAAGAAGTCTTCTTCGCCAAATTAATCTTATAATGATGTGTTATAAAAGGAAGATTAAATTCAGAATTTAAATTTTTGCTATACTTAAGAGAATGATAGTGAAGTAGAGATGATTAATGATTTTAAAGATGCATGTTAATAAGCTGCAAAGAATTAAAATAACTAACAGCAAGATTTTGATTAAATATATTCAGAAAAATAAATTGACTATACTAATGAGATCTTAGATACTTAAATCTAAACTTAATATGTAGTCCCTAACACTAATATTAGTAAAATCGATCATTTAAGTGAAAATTAACGATCAATATCTACTGAACCTTGTGAGTCAATTTTCAGACATAAGAAGAATAAATCTTAAATTAGCGATAAAGTTATGATCACTTCCCCTAGCATTTATTTTAAGGATAAATTTAATCTTCAACCTTCTGAAAAAAGGATTAATGACAAAGTAAGTAAAAAAGACTCTATTAAAGATAAAAGGAATTAAAACAAGGGTAAGGAAAGTAAGAAGATGATATAGAAATAAAGTGAAGATGGGAAGAAATAGATAGATACTAATATATCAACACCTAATATATAAGTCCACTAAAGAATTCAGTCTCTTAATTTATCAACAAGAGATATATAACCTGTTTTGTTTGCTGCTTAAAAAGATGAACATGGTAACAATAAAAAATCTTTAAATAAAGAAGAAAAAGAAAGAGTTTCACGATGGACTCCAAAGATCGGTAGTTAGTTAATGACAGAAGAGACATCATGCAAAGAAAAGCTGTCTAGAAATAAAAGTTATACTTCGTAATAATTAAGCTTAAGATAAAATTTAAGCAGCTAGAATATTTTACAAAAAAGCATGTATATAAATAAAAGCTTTAGAGATAAAGTCCTAAATTAAAATAAAAATGAAAGGAAAGATTTTAAAAAGAAGGGTTTTATTGACTGGAAGGAATAAATGATGCAAAGAATATTGCAAAAGTAAAAATATGAAGAAAAGCTAAAAAAAGAAGAATAAATGTAAAAAAAAATGTAATCCAGAAAATCAGTAGTTTAGAGAAGAAGTAGCATGATTGATGCTAATGTTAAAATTAAAGCAATTACTAGAATGTCTGTCTTACCTAATGAAGCTTTTTGAGAGACAGAAAAATTGAGACTTGTATAATAAGAAAAAAAGAGAGAAGAAGAAAAAAAGAAAAGAATACAACTAGAAATGGAGGTTTAATATTTCAAAAAAGTACTTTTAGCTTGCCGTTAGCCTCTTATTCTAATAATTGAGTTTACCGGAGATGTTCTATTCCCATTTTCTTAAATAAGAGATATTTATATAAAGTCTAAAATATTCCAAATGTAAAGTGAGCAAGACTGAAGTTTTGTAAATGAAAAATCAATCCTTCTATATAATTTAATTTTATAAGAGAGCTTTTCTAAATAAAATTTTGAAGATAAAGCTTTATCTCCAAAGAAAAATAGCAAAAGTCATTCTAAACTTATTGGAAAATAAGCTAATTAAGGATCTTTATTGATAATACGTACATTTGAGGATGTAAGATTAAGGTTACAAAAAATCCAAAATTTAGTCAATATTGGAAAAAATAACGCTGAAAAAAATCAAGCCTCTAAAATTACTCAACTATTTTAAGATCCTTATTTCAAAAGTTTTAAACTAGAGGATGTATTGAATAATAAGAAAAATATTTAAGTTTAGCCTCTATCTTCTTAAAGCAATAAAGATTAGTAAAATTAACTAAAGCAAAAAAGATCCAAATCAGAATAGAAATTAAGCCTTTCAAATAAATAATTCTATAACTAAAACTTGGAGCCAAATAAAGCAGTCTATAAATAGTTTATTGGCAAAATAGATAATTTTCTATTAAATTTAGTTTAAGAAAATAAATAATTGTAATGAAGTTCAAGACCTATTTCACCGTACAAATTTGTACACCATAAGAAGAATTCAAGCAGAGGCACTTATGAGTAACTAAAGAATTAGGAGAGTAATTTTCATAATAATGAAAAATCGCATACATAAAACGTAAATTTGGATACGTAAAGATAAATATAAAGTGAAGAAATCATTTAAAAAATGCTCTAAATTAGTGGAATTCCTTTTATTAAATTTGTTGAATTTTTAGGAGTCAATTTTTTCTAAAATTTTGAGCTTGTAATTGAAAAATACAAGTAAGTTAAATTATAAGAGTCAGATTTGTAAAGAGTCTAATAGAATAAGCTAAAAAATTTTTCTCCATCAAAAAGAGCATTAGCAAAATTTTTAGAGGGGTAGAAAAACTTTGAAGCTGAAATGAAGTAGAAAAAGTTGAATTTTTAGAAAAAAGATATTGTATTCTTAAGAATTGTCCTTATATTATTTAATTACACTGCTACAGAGGAAGATCAGTCAATTCCATATATTGCAAGCCATATTTTCTAGAAAATCAAATTAAAGCATTTATTTAATAGAAGCAAGTCAATTTAGGGAATTGAAAAAAAACTCTTTGCAGGACAAAAAGGAATTAAAGAAAGAAAACTTTCAGTAAATGAAAGCAATTTAAAAAATATGAAGTAGCATATAAGCATATTGTTTAGTGGAGAGAGCTATGTAACTCAAAATCTATGCATTTAGAGTATGATGCCACTAGTTTAAGAAGTCGCTAGCTATTTAAGAATTGGAACATCATCAAAATCAAAAATAAGGAGAGAATTTTGACATTGCAATAGTTTGATAAGATTTAAAAATTATAATTATTTAAGTAAATTTTCTTATTTCATATTACTTCATTCAAATTTAATTTGCTAACATTTATTACATAAATAATAAAACATACTTTAATAAGAAACAATCTTTTATCAAACTTTTGAAAGAAGAATTGCAAATAAAAAATTAGATATTTTTGTATTTTATGCTTCATAAAATTTCTTTAAATTATTTTATTCTTACATTTTTGGGTGATCTAATATGATTTTATTTGTACACAAAGATATATCTTTTATAAAGCAGTTTTTAAATATATTTTAGACTTTTTGGTTAAGAAATTATAGAATATTTCTTATAAGTTCAAAAATAAAAAGATTTATTAATAAAAGGTACTTTAAAATAGAAAATTCTATAAAATAATTTTAATTTATTTGATATTAAAAAATTTATTCATTAATCAACATTAATTTTAGTTTAGCCTTTAAATTTTTATAATGCTAGATAATAAAATATAGCAGGATATGTTGAGCAATTGCAAAAATTAAAATAGACTTGTCATTATAATTTTTTAATTAATTTATAAATTTCTCGTTCCATGAGTATTATTTTCTTCTCTATCTTCTATTAAAATTTGGAACGTGCTAATAATTCTTAATATCTAAAGAGCTTTGCACATATAAAAGATAAGAGATGTTTATTTTTATAGCTTTTATATTAATTAGCTTAAGCAAAGATTATTAAAATTTGATTTAAATGTTATATTTTAGCTATTTATTGTGAAAAACTCTTCTTAATTATAATACTTTGTAATATCCTATTAATTTAGCATTTACAATATTTAAATTAATAATTAGCAATCTAAATTTTACTCAATTTCTTTTAATTAATTTAATATTATTTTATTTAAGTTAAACTGATATATTAAGATTATGATGTATTAAATTATAGATCTTCTTTCTCATTTTTTTCTGAATCTTCAAGACTTTTTTCTCATTTCTTATGATCTGTAAATTTCAAGCATTCAATAAATGACTTTTTTAGCTTAAAAATAATTGCAGGCGTTTCTGGTAATACTATAGCTTATTTCTATTCATCGAAAAGATATTTTTGAATAACTTCATTCCAGCAATTTTCATTTAAGCATTTTTACTCACATAAAATAAACTAAAGACTAGAAGCTATTTAGTCTTAGCAATTCCATGTACTTTTAGAAGCAAGGTAGTCATATTCATGTTCACTTTCTTCTTCTTCAAGAGAAATATTCCAACATCTATAAAATTATTTGAATAATTTAATTGATAACAAGACTTTTTCAGTTTCATTACCTGGAAAATTTCATATTTATCTTGTTCCAGGACTGCTTTCATAAGGTTTGTATATAGCTTCATAACATACCTAGTTAGCGCAATTAGCTCGACAAAAATGGTTTTCAATAATATTTTCTGAAAAAAATCTACATTCTTATATACATTCTTTTAGTTTATTGCTTTTAGCATTTCCTCCTAAATCTGCATAAATTTAGAAATCCTGTATTTCTTCTTTTTCTTACATTTATTATTATTATTTTGCGTCAGAATTTTTTTTTGTTAATATCTATTAGAGTTCTTGTCATGACACACCGTATTCGTTTAGACTGACCCAATCTTAAATAAACTTATGAAGCTTAATCAAGCGATAAAATCCTTCTGTAGTTTAAGTAATATCTTCATTAGGAATATTAAATTAGTTTAGTTATAAATTGATAACTCAGTCTGAATAAATATGTTTCATACATTTACTAGAAAAGCAGCTTGCTCAGCATATATGCTTATAGATAATTCTTTTATCGCTTACTTAATTTTCATATTCTTTGCAATATTTCTTACAACCTTCTAATATTTCTAACGTTCTTCCTGCTATCAAATCATAAAAAATTTAAGCATAAAGTTAATTTGGACCTTAAATTTCCTATATTTCCTTTTATTAAGAAACCTAACATTTTACAACTTATCAGCATAAAAAAAAGGATAAAAGATACATTTTTATTTAATTATAAGCCATCCAATTCTAAATTTAACTAATAAATAAAGGTAAAACAATTAAAGTGCTAAATTTATATTTCTAATTAACTTATTTTATTTATTTCTCCTTCTTTCAAACTCAAACTTCCCTTTATTCTTGGTTATATATTAATTAATATGTTGTTGATTAATTATATAACTTCCTTATTGGTTTTAATTACATACTAACTCTTAAGCAATAATTTCAAAAGCTTTATTCAGTGTATTCTTATAAATGAATACTCATTTCACATTCTTTGCTTTAATTATCTATTCTTACTCTAATTATTTTCATATCCTCAAATTTAAGAACTTTTTATTTTAACTAGCAAGAAAGATTTAGCAATATAGCAATTTAAAGCTAAATTAAAAAGATAGAATTATGAATAGCTAGAAAGGTTTGCCAATGAGTATGAAATGGAGGGATAGCCAAATTTCTAAATAGAGTATAAGAATATAATTTCCAAGCTTCATATAATTAAATTAAGCTTAGATGTATTTATCTAGATAATTAAAGCTTACTATCTAAGATTTAAGAAGCTATACTATTAAGTTAAAATTTGGCTTAATAGAATAACAATAGACTTGATTCTGTTAGCATTTATTAACTTTAATAGCAGTTTACTTATTATGCATGATTAAGCTAATAAAAATATTATAGTTGGTTTTTATTGTTAATCAATTTAAAATTTAAGATTTAAGATTTAAGATTCAAAATGCAAGAAGCCTACAATTCAACTCTTAAGAAATGAATAACCTAGCAAATCACTAAGGATTTTACAAAGCAAAATTTGATAAAGACTGATTTAGTTCAGTTTGATAAGCTGTGATATTTAAAAGAAGCAGGTGCTAAAGGAGATAATAACTTATATAATATCTACTTAGTCCTTTATACCCAGTCTCTATAATAAAATTCTCTATTTAGATACAAAAACCTTATTACTGATTATGCAGAAAAAATGCTTGAACTAAAGCAAAGTGAGGATGAAATAAGTCAAAAAGTAAAATTCTACAGTTCTGAAAATGTTTAAGCGGTAAATTAATTAGCGAAGATAGCTGAGTTCTAAGAAGATAGCATTATTCAGCAAATGCTAATTTAACTCTTCCAAAACCATGAAAATATTTAAAGTCTGACTTTTCTCCCAAAATTTACTTTGAATCTTATTTTCAAAATCCAGAATCAAGAATATTCCAATGATAATTACTAGCTCTCTTTTGAGCTTGAAGGAGAGGACTTAAATGACTGTGGAATAATCTGTGAAGATTTTGATTTTTCCTTGTAGCTTAATACGAATGATGATTTAATGTAAAAGATTGTGAAGGAGAATAATGTTAAATACTACTAAATCAAATTCGATCTCAGTACCAAGAACTTAGACCAAAATATAGTTTTAAATATTTAAAAGAAGAATTTGAAGAACAATTTGGTAAGTCTTTATATATAATAGTTTTCAGAATTTGGAGTATGTAAATTTTCAATTTTGTAACTACTAAACAAACTTGAAACATACGATATTTCTTAATCTTAAACCTAGTTTGTTTCTGTTGAGTAAGCAACTTATATAGTACAACTGTTGAAATAAAAAGAAAAAATGAAGAGATGGTTTCTACTAAATTGAAGTTAGAGATATCTATTAATAATATTGATGAAACTACTAGGATATGCTTGATGGTTTAAAAAATATGCTGGAGTTAAAGCAAGTTTTAATAGTGAAATTAGCAGTTTGAAGAAATTATTCAACAAAAAAATGAGTTCATAAAAGCTTTTCCAAGCCTTGAATTTTAATCTAGAGAGTTCAAGAATTTTTTCTCTTGCATGGAAGAGAAAAAGCATTTCGAAGTAGAAAAAAAATACAAACAAGATATGATGAAGTTCGAAGAATTTAATGGATAAGAAAATGAGTGCAGTAATACTTAGTGTAAATCATGTCTTGCAACAAAAAGATGTTTAATATTCTGAAATTAATTAATTTTTATCTAATAATTATTAACCTAATAGTTAGCTATTTAGATCTAATAGCTTTATCATTTTATTAGTTTAAATTGTATTTTGCTTCTTTATTACTAATTAATTTAAATTCGCTTATAAATCTTCCCTAATTTATAGTTCTTTATCATATATAGATTTATAAATTTAACAGTCTTTAGGCTATTTATTTTTACCAACTAATTTGCTAGCTTTTATTATTTTAATTCCTCAGAAATGAAATAACTTAAATAAGCTAATGAAATTTAATAAAATTAAAAAATAGTGTATACATATAATGAAAAGGCTAAACAGGTATAATATATTTTGCTTTTATGGTTTAAATAATAGCTATGTTTAAATATTACAATTAAGATTATAAATCTAGATAGTTATTATTAAATTAATATTAGTTATAGTTATAGCTTATTATTATCATTATTAAGTCTATTAAATCTTTATATGCTTAGAACTCAATTATACATTCATTTCCTGCTATATTATCTGTTTTTTAATCGGCAAAATATTATTATAAGTAACTAAAGATGTTTTTGAGCATCTAAATAAATAAATCTAGGATATTAGTAATAAAAAGTATATAACTAGTTATTTAAATAATTGTTTCATTTATAATAATTAGTACAATCCAAGGCATACCTCTTAAATATTAGTCTTTAATTAAAACTATTATTAGTAATATCTGATTAGATAGTTAGTTAATTAATTAAAATAGTTATCAAGCAAAATTAGTTACTATTCATCATTTTAGTTGTACAAGAGGTAGGAATCGTTTCTATTTATAGCATATATCAACTAATCTAAAATAACTTTAAGAATTATTTATATATATAATATAAGTTAATTAACTAAGCTAATGCATACTTTGCTAATTTTAATTATTTTTCTTCTCTTAACTATTTTAATATAGTTATTTATTTTATTTCCTATACAACATACACTTATAAATTGTTATGCAAGTAAAATGTTTCTTGCTACTTCTAAATTATTAGCAACTATATATCTTTCTTATAAGTTCTATTTTCTCTTTTAATCTAAGATATTTAAAATATTAAGTAACAGAAAGTTGTGAATATTGCAAAATGTTTAGAATAATAGATTTAGTTATCTCATACCATAAAGAACAGATTGCTAAAGGTAAATGAAATAACTAAATAGGGGTTAGTTTTATATAATTTTAGAAACTAAATTAAAGCTATTTAAAGCTTCTATTGCTTTACTATTTTCTTATTTAAACTTATCTTTTCAATCAGATCTTTAGACTGAATTTATTATCTTTAGCCTATAAAATATTGATATTTCAAATCCAGTAATTAACCCTCAATTTATAAGATTAAACTAACCCAATAAAGCTAAAACTAATTATTTAAATAAATTTAAATAAACCAAAATAAGAGTGATGCAGGATGTTTAGATGAACATGAGAGAATAAAATGTAAATAGATATATTGACATATAGCTAATAATTATAATAGAATCTATACTTTATTATATATCACCTTTGTTCTTAGTGCTAGAATCTATTTATAAGTAAAAAGAAATAATTATTTGTAAGTTAATTGTAGCTTTATTAAGAAAGCTAAAGTAAATGGTGTAATAATGTAATCTAAATCAATAGTATTTTATGCAATATTAGAAGTAAGGATTTATAAAAAAGAAGACTATTTATGCTTTTATATTTATATAATCTTGGAAAGCTTATAGAAAGCCAAAACTGAAGGGATGAAATATGAAGCAATGAATTAAAAAATATTTAGTTTAAATTTAAATTAATTGATTCAGGAAAATTTTAAAGGTTATTTACTTGAAAGGGTGACACTAATCTTTTAAAGAAAATAACTTAAAGTTTATTGCAATAGAACATTGTATAATAAGATCCAAATCATCAAGATGATAATTCTTAATTATGGAACAAATCAAACTTTATATTATCCACTGAATTCTATATTTTCAACTAGCTTCCACTCAAAAACTTATAACTGAATTTGCTACTCTGGCATTAGAGTTTTTTATTTAAATTAATTACTTGTTTTCTTGGTAATATGTTGTTTTTAGGCTTATATTTAAAAGAAGGTTCTTCTACTTTGTTATATTTTAAAATAATTTACTTTCCTTTGAATGGCTAATTCTTTTTGTTAATTACTTTTTGTTGAAAAGGAGGATCAGGTGTCTTTAGTTTTTTTAATTCTGGAAGATTGTTTGAAGATTCAAATATGGTTAGATCAATTGAGCTTTTGAACTTTATTGCATTGTTGAATATAGGAGTTTTTATTCTCTCTTTTTACTAAATAATAGACTACTTATAACTTATAAAGGAAGGTTATTTTGTTTTAATTTGCTTAATCTCCTTTTAATCAAATAAATTGTCTTTTTTCAAATCTGGAAGAGATAGATTTTAGTCGTTGTCGGATGAGTTCCTTTTATGGTTTAGTCTACTTTTATTAAATTTATCTCTTTTACTCATTTTACTTTCCTTATTTTTCTAGCTGAGAAACTATATTAGATTGGAGCAGTTCTAAACAGAAGTATTCTTATTTTCTTATGCGAGGCTTTCGTTCGATGATTTCTAGATTTTTAATGTTTTATAGTTTAACATCTACTGCTTGCTTTTTATGTCTTAAAATTCTTGCAAAAATAATTTGCTTCCCGACATTTTAGAAAGTAATAACAAGTAATTTAATGGAAAGCGATTTAAAAATATTTATACAATTATACATAAGCTAAACAAAATAAATATGAAAGCTATGATTCCTATATCGTTTATAAATTATAAAGCAATCTATCTAAAGCTTATTAATATTGATACTCAAAGTTAATATATTTTAGAATTTTAGTTTATCTAAACTTTTATGCGGACTATTTATATCTAGACTTCCTTACCAAAATATTTGCATAGCTTTACAAAAAGGATTCAAATTGGTAAATTAGTTTAGTGCTATCTGTTTTATACTATCTATTCATTAGATTAATTTAAGTTAGTTATTTTTAGATAATGCAAAACCTTCACTATCATTTTTCTCAATTTAGCTTTTTTCTTTAGTCGTGCTTTTAATCTAGAAATAGTATGATTAATAAAGATGGATTTTTATCTTTGTATTTAGGGTATTACTCTATAATAGTTGCTTATCATTTTTATTTACCTTATTTTGCTATAATTTGCTTACAGTTTATAGACTAATCTATGATACCTTCTTATATTTATAGATTTTTAAAAAATAAAGATTATGACTATGTTGATGTAAGGGAGTTTGCTTCATTAAAATATTGGATTAAGTATAAATTAGTATTATAATTAGTTAAGTATCTATATTAGAAATTTAAAGCTTTCTTTTAGTGCTATTTATAAGTATCTTAAACTACCTTAACACTCAATATTACCTTCCTATTAATTAATTCTACCAGTTCTATATATGATCCTTAGTTATAATGCCTATGAAATATTTAGCTTAGCGTATCTGAAAATAAGCTAAATTATTACAATTTGATAAGCTTTAATCTCTCTTTAGATCTTAACTTATCTAATTAATAAATTTTAGCTAATTAAAGTAAAAGGGAATATTATAAAGCCTGCAACTATTTTAATTTAAATACACAGTAAAAATAGGATAAGATTATACCTCACACTATTACTTAAGTGCATGTAACTATTTTATTTACAATTAAATAAGTTTAAGCAGCTGTAAATAAATCTATCCTAGAAATTAACTTCTTATACTAGCAAACTATGCTAGTTTCTCTATTTTACGTCCTAATTTTATTTAAATGCTATGAAGCTTAAAATGAAAAGAAGATAATAATAAAGTTGATAACTAACTGAACTAAAGGTATAGAGAAATTATAGAAGATTGATAATTTAAAATATTAGAAATTTAAATTATGTGAATACCATAGTAATGCAGTTATACAAGTAAGCCTTAAAAAAGCTGCTAAATTTATAATATAGACTTCATTTTATATTTAATTAAAAGCTACTACAAAGTAAAATATCCTAGAATCCTTTAAAACACTAAATGAAGGATTCATAAAAGTATTTTCTAATTAATTTGAAATTTAAATATTTGATAGATGTATTTATTAAATTCTTTGTCCTTTTTATAAAAATAGCCAAATAGTTTCTATAATTTTAATAAATATAAGTTGTATTTATACATTCCTGCTACGCCTATAAGAAGAGGCTTGGTTTAGAGAAGCAATGATAGCTTTTATATATTTATTAAAATAATAAATGCTAGAAGCTTAAATTATGTAATCAAACTAGAAGCCTAGATTGAACTAAATAAAGTGAGAATAACTTGCTATTAAAACTACTGCTATAATAAATAAAAGTTCAGTATTTAATTGTTACTACTTCTGTTCTCTTGCAATCCTCTATAAACTAAATTTTCTCTAGTATTTAAAATTGTATGTAGCTTATTGATTAGATTAGCAATTTAAAAAGGGAAGAAAGCTAATTTTTTAACGATCTATAATGTAAACATCTTAAACTAATAAAGAGAAAGACATATAATCTAAATAAATATTCATAAAGGATTAATTAATCTTCCTACTGTAAGTGTCTTTCCTTAAACAATTAGCTTATTGCTGTTTATCTTTTAATTATAACTAAAACAATATCTGAGACTTACAATATTTATTACAAGCTTCAATTTATTACTATAGTTATAGATATGCTATAAGGCTAAAAGTACCTAAATTAATAGTTATATTCAATTAAGGTTTAATATGGTTATTCTTAGAAAGAAAGCTTAGATTAAGGATAAGAGAAATGGATAAATTAATTGCTATAATAGTTTAGAAAAATAAAGAAGGAAATTAAATAATTAGCAGTTAGAAAGTAAGCATTATGATTGAAGTAGCTTGATAAAGCTAAATACTGTTATCTTAATTATCTTTTTAAAAAGTTATTTAAGTTCATTTAAAAATGGAATTAAATGAATAGGAGCAACATTCCTAGGAGCTAAACGTTGAAAATAATGCTAACAGCGTATATAAGCATAAACCACCTAAAATTAAACCAGTTAGTATTAAAAAAATGAGGAATAAATATCATAAATCAAAGATTTTGAGTCCAATTAGCGAATAGATTTGTGAAGAATCAGCAAGTCGAATAACAATAGTCAAACTTGATGAAGTAAAAAATTTCTAAATTAAAAGAATTTTTCAGAGAATTGCATTTTGAGTAGAAATAAAAACGCAGTTTTAGTACAGAAAATAAAGCATTTTAGCTTTTTTGCTAGCTCTGTCTTTCCTTTTTGGTTTTTATATTGCAACGAAATTTGATGATGCTGTGCTTAATAAATGATAATTTTAAATCTTAAGTTTATTTGTAAGTTCATCCTACATCGATCTCATTATACATTGCTGTTTTATGCAAGTTACTAGCTCTAATAGATTTTTATATATCTAACTTTATAAAACACTTCAAAATAGTGAGAATTTTTAAACTGAAAGTAGCTAATTTTAAATAAATAAGTGATTTACTTAGCTTAGGGATTAAAACTACTAAATTTAAAGAATACCTATAATGCTACCACTTCATTTAATATAATGGCACAATTAATTCTTACATCTAAGCTTTGCTATTTAATTTAAAGGTAGCTAATCATTTTCATGTATAAAGAAGAATATTTTTAAGAAACTTAGTAAGAAAAGTTAGTTATTATAACTAGAGGCTAGTGTAAAGTAGAGAAGCTTTAATTTATATTTATTTATTAAAGGATAAATAAAATATAAAAATATGAATTTTTTTGGCTTTAAAAGCTAAAACAACTAGGCTCATCCTTTACCAAATTTTCTTACCGAAAATATATAAAAGAAGCAAGCTATTTAAGAGTATTTACGTTGCTATGATTGTCCTTTTGATTAGGCGATGCTAGTCTCAGATACTCCAATTTGTAAAAAAGTGTTTGAATCAATTACAAAGTTGTAAAATAAAGGTTGGGATGAAAAGGAAATTTTAAAGGAGTTGAAGAGAATTTACGGCAATGAAATCTTGCAAACTGATATTGAGCAACCCAAACATTATATTAGCTTTAAATGAGCATTTGCATTATGGTCTCTTTATTTGATAAGAGCTAAGTTTTTTAGAGTAAGATGGGAAAAGCTAGTCAGATATAGAAGAGATATCTATTGAAATTTTTATTTAAACTTCTTGATTTAATTTTAAGCATAATATTATTTTGACTAAAAGCGAGAGATAATTAAATCTAATAATAGAAGCAATTTCTTAGATTGATTTAACAAAGATAAATGAAAGATGCTTTATGAAGTAAATTAATGAAGATCTAATTTAATTGTTCAGAACTGATAAGACTAATTTTTCTCTTCACAGTTAAAGAACTCTTCTTCAGAGCTCCCTTTTTCCTCAATATTTTGAATCTGTTCTTATACTGCAATTTATCCTTAAATAGTAGTTTCAGGAGTAAGACTTAGAACTTTAATAGAATTCTACTAAACTTTCTTTAAGGCGAAATGAATAACAGTTCTTCCAATTTATATAGAAATACTATTTTATTCACTTAGTTTAATTGGTTTCTTTGATTATATAAGAGTTCCAAATTTACTACTATTATCTTCTAGGAAAAATTAATTCTTTTATAGAGAACTTATCATTGCATGAGATCTTGATACTGAAATATCACTTATCCTTACATCTGAGTCATGTCCTCTGCCCAAAACTACTTATTATTTGTTTTGCATACTAACCATATGAATTATTTTGTAAGACCCATCTTTTTATGTCGTTTCTAGTATTAAATAATCTGAATTAGGCTTATCCAATTCTATAAGGTTTCCATTTTTTAATTAGTTTGAAAGAACAGTGGAATAAGGTGCTTTGCAAATCTCACAATCAAGTGATTTTCAATAATAAGAATTAGTTACTGCAGTCTACTTCTCAATGCATTTAGATCGGATTCATTTTTATAAACAGTTCATATGAATATATTTAGCAGTACCATCACAAGAACACGGTGTAATCATAGGATTTTGTTGTGAATATTCTTCATTTAAGCAAAATCTGCATGGCTGCAAAGCTTCTAAAACCATTTTTTCACTTTAAACTTCAGCCTTTTAAGCATTATCATTAGAGATTTCTTTTACTTTGAATTTGACGCGTCCTAGTTTAAATACATCATTCTTTTTAAATATATAACCTTTTGTTCCATTGCTTTACTTTAAAAAACGAGCGACTATTCAAAATCTATCTGCACCTTCAGTATTTTCAGGCATATTAACTGAGAAAGTACATCCTTTCTTTGGATCTTGTTATCTTTCCTTAACTAAAGCTAGAACTTTGGCATTTTCTGGCACTTACTAATTTTCTGGAATCAATAAGATTTCGTGGTTTAGGCGAATTATTTTACACGATTTATTAGTTTGAAGAGTGCGCTTATGAATGTTTCTTGATTCATAATCATACAAGCCATGTGAATCTCGGTTTCAAGTATTTGCCTTAATAATTACTTAAAAATCACCTTTATGCATGATTTATATTAAATAGCTTAAACTTATATTATATTATTTTTTTCTTTCAACTCTATTTTCTTAGTCAAAACTAACATTTAAAATCACCATTCTACTGCCAGACATCACTTATCAAACTTTACAACCATTACTTCTTTTTATAAGTCTGCTTCTATTTCTTATTATTATAAATTATTTCTACTTGCATAATCTAAAAAATAAGTGTATAGTTAAATATTTTCTCATCCTTTTTTCTAAGTAGAAGCAAGTTGAAAACAGCTAGCAATTTAATCTGTTTAAAACTATTCATTAACTTATATAATGCAGATAAACTTATTAGAAAGCATTAAATAGTTTATTATATTTAAGCTGTCAAGCAGTTTCTGTAGGAGCTTATAACTTATTTAAAATATTTCCTATAGATATTATGCAAGCATAGAAAAGGGCTATATATGTATTTAGGAGAAAAGGCTATAAAATAAATATAGAGAAACTAATTATTAGTAACTTTTAATTATATCTAACTCTTACACTAAGTCTTATTATTAATTTGCTATTTTCATTCTCTTTTAGTCTTAATATCACTTACCATAAAAAACTAATATATATTGGGATCATTTTAACTAACTAAAGAGGGTATTAAGAAATTATTTTAAAAGTAATAGGTTTAAAAGAAGAAAAGCAAAATAATAATTTTTATTATCTAAATATCGATTATCACTATAGCTAGAAATTATCTTTGCTTTTATGATAATCTGTATTTAAATATGTTATTTAATTACTTTACTAAAAATAAAACAATAAATTCTTAGAAGAAAATTGTTTATTAATGATTGCTTGATTAAACATATTAATTTTATTTCAATTAAGTCTTTTAGAAGGATAGTAAAGTGAGTAAGGTATAAATTAAAATAGTTATAAGCAATAAGTAAATTTTAGTTAATGAGATTTAATTCTTATTCATTATAATTTACTTTTATTGTGCTTTAGTTATCATAATTTATAGTGTAATTCTACAATGACTCATTATATTCTTATCTTTCTAAAGTTTTTCATTTCTTTCGCAAAAAAAGATTTAATAAAAATAAGAATTTTCTTAACTATAGAAGACCCAATTTTAATATTAAGTAGATATAGTTAAGATTTTATTGAATATGAGGATTTATAATATTTTAACTTGAATTTATAACTGAATTTAGTTATATAAATCAAGCTAAATTATATAATTTGTATTTTTACCATTATTTCATAAAGCTTGCTGAAACATTTTTTGCAGCAATACGAACTATCTAATCAATGAGCTTGAATCAAAAGCTTAAATTATATATGATTAAGGTTTTCTTCTATTTAACTATCATAAAGTATAATTATTTTAGTTGTCTTTAACTTTATTTCAAAAGTATTAGAATTTGCTTAAGGATAAATAATTTTATAGCTTTAATAAAGTAGCTTTCATCCAACGAATTCATTTATCATACAATAATATTATCCATATTAATGCGTTTTAAATACACTATCAATCTAATCTAGATCAAATAGTTATCTATTTCCTTTTCTTTGAATCAATAATTCATTTTTATGGTTCCTTATTGTCTTTACTTATGACCTAAAATACCTAGATAAGCAATTAAAATTAAAGAATAGTGATACTCTAGTTAAGTAGATACAATTAAATAGATGACTAAGCTATTTTAATTATATAGCTATAGAGTTTTATACTTAAAGTGATTAAAGTTTAAATACTAGCATATAGAAGTTTTTTGAAGTAGATTATTGCTAAAAGTAGTTAATACCATTAACCTTTTTAAAGAGATTTGCTTTATGCTTTGGTTAAAACCCTATTATTTATGCTATAAGTTATAATTAAAATTTTTATTTTGCTGATTATTCAACTTTAGAATGTAATAAAATAGTTTAATATAAAAATTTAAGTACCTAACTTAACTTTCAGGCTTAGATTACCTTTTATAAGTATAAGATGTGGATAAAATTTAAAAGAAAGCATTTTAAGAATGAAGCTTATGAAAGTAGGAAATGAATTATTAGACTAATAATTAAGCTTTAAAGATATACATTAATTGATTTTAATTGATGACTAGTAATTAAAAAGTTCTCAATTGAATCCAAAATCGAACCATGGGAATGTCCATTTTTCAGGAAGTCCTTCATGTGTTACGTTTAGATCAGCTATTGTTGTCCAATCGAAGGGTGGAACAACTTCATAAGGAGGACTACTTATAGCACGCATTTTAAACTCTTGCATGTATTCATAACTTGTCAATTTAGCATCTAAAGCACCGTGATCAGAGTGTGCGAGAAGTGCGAAAGGATATTATCCATCAGCTGGTGATAAATCTTATCTGCTAGCAATCATTAGTCTTCCGCTGAAATCAGGAACACAAGTTGTGTTTATAGAACTGCATTTGCTGAGAGGATCATTATATAAATCTTGTGATCTCATTACTTCCATAAATGATTGCATGTCAGTTACCTTTTTCTATTCTCTTTCAAACAAAAGGTAACGACTGGTTTTATCGTGATGGAAGTAATTTCCGAGTGACTCATATTTTTACTTCCATCCAGCTCTATGCCAAGTAGCAGGGAAGTAGGGTACATTATAAGAAGCCCAATATCCATTAAGCCTAAGAACCCAAGTGGCATCCATATAAATATAATCTCCTGGAATTTGTTCTGCTACATAAAACAAATTGTCTTTCAAAGGCTCATTTGGAGTAAATAATTTGTAATCTAAAACCATCCATTAGTTACAGTAAGTTCCATCGTTAAATCTACTTGAAATTTCAACCCATTCTTTGCCTGTTCTAGCCAATCTGTTAGCAACCATTATTCTGTATGGCTCTAAAACTGCATTAGGTTTCATGTTTTATCTGTATAGTTCGAGTTCAAAAATCCCATTTGTTGTTTCGGTGACTGCCAATTGCTGGCTAGTCATATAAAAGTCATCCAATGAGTGAATCATACCAGGATAACTTGAGAATTAAATTTTGGTTGAAGGAACAAGTTCATCTGAGAAGCGATGTAGATGGTAGTGGAATTCATATTATTTCCAAATTCTAGTCATTGTTTCATATGCAGAGAAGCTTTCATGTCCAAAGAGTATATCTTTTCCATCATCTGTTACTTTGATAAGTGCTGAACAATGATCATAATCTAAGAATTTATTTGAATTTGTTTTTGGTGCTTCAGTCTCGTAGTTGGCAAAATCGGCTAAGCTGGCAAATAAATTAATCAATTTAAATTAGTATTCAATTATCTCTTCTTCTTTTGGAGCTGCTTTTGCGTATCCAGAATACATACCATCAATTTAAATGTAGCCAAGACCAACCACATGCCAGTAAGGCTATTCATGGAACTTCATAATCATGGATTATACAAAATGATTGTTTCTTTCTAAGAAAAGTTTGCTTTGGTCAGGTAAATCTGCTTTCATTTTTCCAGTTAGTTTTCCATCAGAAGAGGTGAAGGGCCTAACTTTTAGATTGTTATGGTAGTATTGCCAAGCTCTCTTTTGTGATACATACCCTTCTAAATAGCCAGCAGCAAATGCTTATACGAAATCTGGGGCTCTGTGGCAAGTATGAATTCTTATAAAGGATGCACCTATTTCAAATAAGGTATCATTCCATGTTCCAACAGCTTGGAAATGCTCACAAGAGTCAACATTTTATAAGGAATCAAGCTATTGAATTTCGCATTCAAGCTTATGATGCTTACTAATAATCAAATCATGATCAGCGTGTTCGAAGTCGCACTTCACACCCCAGTGAGTGCTTTAAACTTCTCCTAGGCTTACTGAAGCCAAGGCAGCTAATATCAATAGAACTTTCATTTATAAATGGAATAAAAAAATCTGAATTTAACTTAATTTAAATAAAAAAGCTAGGGTTTAAATTTAGATTTATAAACTCTATTTAAACTAATAAAACGATAAGTAAAATTTATGCAGTAATAAAGTATAAATAAGGATATTAAGCTTAAGCTTAACCTATACCATTACTTAATTCATCGAATCTTCAAGATTCTCATTATATTTAGAGAAAGTTCTAATTCTAATCTTATAGCTTTTTTACCTATTACTGGATATAAAGAATGAAATAATAAATCCCCCTTTAATAATTAATATATTAAATAGATTCTTTATTTAAACTAATATTCATGGTTTAGGACTTTCTTAATACTATGGACAGATCTGTTTAGTGTATAATTGCTTAATCATATAACTTTAAGATAAATAATTTAAATAAATAATTTAGTTTCAAGAGTTTATATAAATTAGACTTATTTGCTTTCAGTAACTACCAAATGTAATTTCTTTCAATATTAAACACTTAAATTATTCAAACTTCTATCTCTAATACAGTGCTTCATATACCAGATTTTAATTGCTTTTAATATAATTTTACTCTATAGCTTCAGATCCTTTTTTATTATAAGAAAAATTGAGTAAATTTAGCAAAGGTTTGTTTTCTAGATTACTAGAAGTGATTTAAATTAAGATATAAGTAAAATAAACCTTTTGATGGTTAAAAGTATTTAAAGGAATTAAGTTTTTAGTAATTAATTTATAAAAAATGATTAAAGAACGTTTAGATAAATAAGTATATTGTTGATAGAACTCTTTATTGCTTAATAGATGCTAACTACAATTGTGATAATTTATAATTATTAAACTGTTTAAGGGAATAAAAGTTAAAATTGTGTATTAATATTTTTTAAGGAAACATAGTTCTATGATTGGAAGCTTTTACTTTCCTCTATGTTTTCCTTCAAAGGTAACTAACTTTACTCACCCTTTATTTTCTTTTTTACGAAATTTCCAATTAAAGCTATTGAATATCCTGCAATACTAATACCATACATTGTAAACATCTTCCCAACAAAGTCTGCACTTGAGTTCCATTTTATTTCATGTGAGTGATCTGATATTAAATAGCTTATAAGATTAAGAGCAAAATAGCATTAAAAGCAGCATAGCATTGGAAATATATGTCTTAAATAGAATCGAATATTATTAAAGAAATAATCCAGAATGATAAGGATGTTAATTATCAGAATTCCAGTATTTCAATCTCATCCTATTATAATATTGTAAAATACAACAAAGCTAAAGGCAAATTATATTTCAAATCTAAATAGAGCTGTTCGTCAGATACAGCCTTCTAATACTTTATCTTTACAATTCTTGTAAGTTAAAAGTAGGTTAGCATATGAAAAGATAATCAAGTAGTTATTAAAGTAATTGAATAGATAAAAAGTTCCTCATTATTTTTCAATTATATCAAAAGTATTAGAATTTGCTTAAGGATAAATAATTTTATAGCTTTAATAAAGTAGCTTTCATCCAACGAATTCATTTATCATACAATAATATTATCCATATTAATGCGTTTTAAATACACTATCAATCTAATCTAGATCAAATAGTTATCTATTTCCTTTTCTTTGAATCAATAATTCATTTTTATGGTTCCTTATTGTCTTTACTTATGACCTAAAATACCTAGATAAGCAATTAAAATTAAAGAATAGTGATACTCTAGTTAAGTAGATACAATTAAATAGATGACTAAGCTATTTTAATTATATAGCTATAGAGTTTTATACTTAAAGTGATTAAAGTTTAAATACTAGCATATAGAAGTTTTTTGAAGTAGATTATTGCTAAAAGTAGTTAATACCATTAACCTTTTTAAAGAGATTTGCTTTATGCTTTGGTTAAAACCCTATTATTTATGCTATAAGTTATAATTAAAATTTTTATTTTGCTGATTATTCAACTTTAGAATGTAATAAAATAGTTTAATATAAAAATTTAAGTACCTAACTTAACTTTCAGGCTTAGATTACCTTTTATAAGTATAAGATGTGGATAAAATTTAAAAGAAAGCATTTTAAGAATGAAGCTTATGAAAGTAGGAAATGAATTATTAGACTAATAATTAAGCTTTAAAGATATACATTAATTGATTTTAATTGATGACTAGTAATTAAAAAGTTCTCAATTGAATCCAAAATCGAACCATGGGAATGTCCATTTTTCAGGAAGTCCTTCATGTGTTACGTTTAGATCAGCTATTGTTGTCCAATCGAAGGGTGGAACAACTTCATAAGGAGGACTACTTATAGCACGCATTTTAAACTCTTGCATGTATTCATAACTTGTCAATTTAGCATCTAAAGCACCGTGATCAGAGTGTGCGAGAAGTGCGAAAGGATATTATCCATCAGCTGGTGATAAATCTTATCTGCTAGCAATCATTAGTCTTCCGCTGAAATCAGGAACACAAGTTGTGTTTATAGAACTGCATTTGCTGAGAGGATCATTATATAAATCTTGTGATCTCATTACTTCCATAAATGATTGCATGTCAGTTACCTTTTTCTATTCTCTTTCAAACAAAAGGTAACGACTGGTTTTATCGTGATGGAAGTAATTTCCGAGTGACTCATATTTTTACTTCCATCCAGCTCTATGCCAAGTAGCAGGGAAGTAGGGTACATTATAAGAAGCCCAATATCCATTAAGCCTAAGAACCCAAGTGGCATCCATATAAATATAATCTCCTGGAATTTGTTCTGCTACATAAAACAAATTGTCTTTCAAAGGCTCATTTGGAGTAAATAATTTGTAATCTAAAACCATCCATTAGTTACAGTAAGTTCCATCGTTAAATCTACTTGAAATTTCAACCCATTCTTTGCCTGTTCTAGCCAATCTGTTAGCAACCATTATTCTGTATGGCTCTAAAACTGCATTAGGTTTCATGTTTTATCTGTATAGTTCGAGTTCAAAAATCCCATTTGTTGTTTCGGTGACTGCCAATTGCTGGCTAGTCATATAAAAGTCATCCAATGAGTGAATCATACCAGGATAACTTGAGAATTAAATTTTGGTTGAAGGAACAAGTTCATCTGAGAAGCGATGTAGATGGTAGTGGAATTCATATTATTTCCAAATTCTAGTCATTGTTTCATATGCAGAGAAGCTTTCATGTCCAAAGAGTATATCTTTTCCATCATCTGTTACTTTGATAAGTGCTGAACAATGATCATAATCTAAGAATTTATTTGAATTTGTTTTTGGTGCTTCAGTCTCGTAGTTGGCAAAATCGGCTAAGCTGGCAAATAAATTAATCAATTTAAATTAGTATTCAATTATCTCTTCTTCTTTTGGAGCTGCTTTTGCGTATCCAGAATACATACCATCAATTTAAATGTAGCCAAGACCAACCACATGCCAGTAAGGCTATTCATGGAACTTCATAATCATGGATTATACAAAATGATTGTTTCTTTCTAAGAAAAGTTTGCTTTGGTCAGGTAAATCTGCTTTCATTTTTCCAGTTAGTTTTCCATCAGAAGAGGTGAAGGGCCTAACTTTTAGATTGTTATGGTAGTATTGCCAAGCTCTCTTTTGTGATACATACCCTTCTAAATAGCCAGCAGCAAATGCTTATACGAAATCTGGGGCTCTGTGGCAAGTATGAATTCTTATAAAGGATGCACCTATTTCAAATAAGGTATCATTCCATGTTCCAACAGCTTGGAAATGCTCACAAGAGTCAACATTTTATAAGGAATCAAGCTATTGAATTTCGCATTCAAGCTTATGATGCTTACTAATAATCAAATCATGATCAGCGTGTTCGAAGTCGCACTTCACACCCCAGTGAGTGCTTTAAACTTCTCCTAGGCTTACTGAAGCCAAGGCAGCTAATATCAATAGAACTTTCATTTATAAATGGAATAAAAAAATCTGAATTTAACTTAATTTAAATAAAAAAGCTAGGGTTTAAATTTAGATTTATAAACTCTATTTAAACTAATAAAACGATAAGTAAAATTTATGCAGTAATAAAGTATAAATAAGGATATTAAGCTTAAGCTTAACCTATACCATTACTTAATTCATCGAATCTTCAAGATTCTCATTATATTTAGAGAAAGTTCTAATTCTAATCTTATAGCTTTTTTACCTATTACTGGATATAAAGAATGAAATAATAAATCCCCCTTTAATAATTAATATATTAAATAGATTCTTTATTTAAACTAATATTCATGGTTTAGGACTTTCTTAATACTATGGACAGATCTGTTTAGTGTATAATTGCTTAATCATATAACTTTAAGATAAATAATTTAAATAAATAATTTAGTTTCAAGAGTTTATATAAATTAGACTTATTTGCTTTCAGTAACTACCAAATGTAATTTCTTTCAATATTAAACACTTAAATTATTCAAACTTCTATCTCTAATACAGTGCTTCATATACCAGATTTTAATTGCTTTTAATATAATTTTACTCTATAGCTTCAGATCCTTTTTTATTATAAGAAAAATTGAGTAAATTTAGCAAAGGTTTGTTTTCTAGATTACTAGAAGTGATTTAAATTAAGATATAAGTAAAATAAACCTTTTGATGGTTAAAAGTATTTAAAGGAATTAAGTTTTTAGTAAGTAATTTATAAAAAATGATTAAAGAACGTTTAGATAAATAAGTATATTGTTGATAGAACTCTTTATTGCTTAATAGATGCTAACTACAATTGTGATAATTTATAATTATTAAACTGTTTAAGGGAATAAAAGTTAAAATTGTGTATTAATATTTTTTAAGGAAACATAGTTCTATGATTGGAAGCTTTTACTTTCCTCTATGTTTTCCTTCAAAGGTAACTAACTTTACTCACCCTTTATTTTCTTTTTTACGAAATTTCCAATTAAAGCTATTGAATATCCTGCAATACTAATACCATACATTGTAAACATCTTCCCAACAAAGTCTGCACTTGAGTTCCATTTTATTTCATGTGAGTGATTTGATATTAAATAGCTTATAAGATTAAGAGCAAAATAGCATTAAAAGCAGCATAGCATTGGAAATATATGTCTTAAATAGAATCGAATATTATTAAAGAAATAATCCAGAATGATAAGGATGTTAATTATCAGAATTCCAGTATTTCAATCTCATCCTATTATAATATTGTAAAATACAACAAAGCTAAAGGCAAATTATATTTCAAATCTAAATAGAGCTGTTCGTCAGATACAGCCTTCTAATACTTTATCTTTACAATTCTTGTAAGTTAAAAGTAGGTTAGCATATGAAAAGATAATCAAGTAGTTATTAAAGTAATTGAATAGATAAAAAGTTCCTCATTATTTTTCAATTATATCAAAAGTATTAGAATTTGCTTAAGGATAAATAATTTTATAGCTTTAATAAAGTAGCTTTCATCCAACGAATTCATTTATCATACAATAATATTATCCATATTAATGCGTTTTAAATACACTATCAATCTAATCTAGATCAAATAGTTATCTATTTCCTTTTCTTTGAATCAATAATTCATTTTTATGGTTCCTTATTGTCTTTACTTATGACCTAAAATACCTAGATAAGCAATTAAAATTAAAGAATAGTGATACTCTAGTTAAGTAGATACAATTAAATAGATGACTAAGCTATTTTAATTATATAGCTATAGAGTTTTATACTTAAAGTGATTAAAGTTTAAATACTAGCATATAGAAATTTTTTGAAGTAGATTATTGCTAAAAGTAGTTAATACCATTAACCTTTTTAAAGAGATTTGCTTTATGCTTTGGTTAAAACCCTATTATTTATGCTATAAGTTATAATTAAAATTTTTATTTTGCTGATTATTCAACTTTAGAATGTAATAAAATAGTTTAATATAAAAATTTAAGTACCTAACTTAACTTTCAGGCTTAGATTACCTTTTATAAGTATAAGATGTGGATAAAATTTAAAAGAAAGCATTTTAAGAATGAAGCTTATGAAAGTAGGAAATGAATTATTAGACTAATAATTAAGCTTTAAAGATATACATTAATTGATTTTAATTGATGACTAGTAATTAAAAAGTTCTCAATTGAATCCAAAATCGAACCATGGGAATGTCCATTTTTCAGGAAGTCCTTCATGTGTTACGTTTAGATCAGCTATTGTTGTCCAATCGAAGGGTGGAACAACTTCATAAGGAGGACTACTTATAGCACGCATTTTAAACTCTTGCATGTATTCATAACTTGTCAATTTAGCATCTAAAGCACCGTGATCAGAGTGTGCGAGAAGTGCGAAAGGATATTATCCATCAGCTGGTGATAAATCTTATCTGCTAGCAATCATTAGTCTTCCGCTGAAATCAGGAACACAAGTTGTGTTTATAGAACTGCATTTGCTGAGAGGATCATTATATAAATCTTGTGATCTCATTACTTCCATAAATGATTGCATGTCAGTTACCTTTTTCTATTCTCTTTCAAACAAAAGGTAACGACTGGTTTTATCGTGATGGAAGTAATTTCCGAGTGACTCATATTTTTACTTCCATCCAGCTCTATGCCAAGTAGCAGGGAAGTAGGGTACATTATAAGAAGCCCAATATCCATTAAGCCTAAGAACCCAAGTGGCATCCATATAAATATAATCTCCTGGAATTTGTTCTGCTACATAAAACAAATTGTCTTTCAAAGGCTCATTTGGAGTAAATAATTTGTAATCTAAAACCATCCATTAGTTACAGTAAGTTCCATCGTTAAATCTACTTGAAATTTCAACCCATTCTTTGCCTGTTCTAGCCAATCTGTTAGCAACCATTATTCTGTATGGCTCTAAAACTGCATTAGGTTTCATGTTTTATCTGTATAGTTCGAGTTCAAAAATCCCATTTGTTGTTTCGGTGACTGCCAATTGCTGGCTAGTCATATAAAAGTCATCCAATGAGTGAATCATACCAGGATAACTTGAGAATTAAATTTTGGTTGAAGGAACAAGTTCATCTGAGAAGCGATGTAGATGGTAGTGGAATTCATATTATTTCCAAATTCTAGTCATTGTTTCATATGCAGAGAAGCTTTCATGTCCAAAGAGTATATCTTTTCCATCATCTGTTACTTTGATAAGTGCTGAACAATGATCATAATCTAAGAATTTATTTGAATTTGTTTTTGGTGCTTCAGTCTCGTAGTTGGCAAAATCGGCTAAGCTGGCAAATAAATTAATCAATTTAAATTAGTATTCAATTATCTCTTCTTCTTTTGGAGCTGCTTTTGCGTATCCAGAATACATACCATCAATTTAAATGTAGCCAAGACCAACCACATGCCAGTAAGGCTATTCATGGAACTTCATAATCATGGATTATACAAAATGATTGTTTCTTTCTAAGAAAAGTTTGCTTTGGTCAGGTAAATCTGCTTTCATTTTTCCAGTTAGTTTTCCATCAGAAGAGGTGAAGGGCCTAACTTTTAGATTGTTATGGTAGTATTGCCAAGCTCTCTTTTGTGATACATACCCTTCTAAATAGCCAGCAGCAAATGCTTATACGAAATCTGGGGCTCTGTGGCAAGTATGAATTCTTATAAAGGATGCACCTATTTCAAATAAGGTATCATTCCATGTTCCAACAGCTTGGAAATGCTCACAAGAGTCAACATTTTATAAGGAATCAAGCTATTGAATTTCGCATTCAAGCTTATGATGCTTACTAATAATCAAATCATGATCAGCGTGTTCGAAGTCGCACTTCACACCCCAGTGAGTGCTTTAAACTTCTCCTAGGCTTACTGAAGCCAAGGCAGCTAATATCAATAGAACTTTCATTTATAAATGGAATAAAAAAATCTGAATTTAACTTAATTTAAATAAAAAAGCTAGGGTTTAAATTTAGATTTATAAACTCTATTTAAACTAATAAAACGATAAGTAAAATTTATGCAGTAATAAAGTATAAATAAGGATATTAAGCTTAAGCTTAACCTATACCATTACTTAATTCATCGAATCTTCAAGATTCTCATTATATTTAGAGAAAGTTCTAATTCTAATCTTATAGCTTTTTTACCTATTACTGGATATAAAGAATGAAATAATAAATCCCCCTTTAATAATTAATATATTAAATAGATTCTTTATTTAAACTAATATTCATGGTTTAGGACTTTCTTAATACTATGGACAGATCTGTTTAGTGTATAATTGCTTAATCATATAACTTTAAGATAAATAATTTAAATAAATAATTTAGTTTCAAGAGTTTATATAAATTAGACTTATTTGCTTTCAGTAACTACCAAATGTAATTTCTTTCAATATTAAACACTTAAATTATTCAAACTTCTATCTCTAATACAGTGCTTCATATACCAGATTTTAATTGCTTTTAATATAATTTTACTCTATAGCTTCAGATCCTTTTTTATTATAAGAAAAATTGAGTAAATTTAGCAAAGGTTTGTTTTCTAGATTACTAGAAGTGATTTAAATTAAGATATAAGTAAAATAAACCTTTTGATGGTTAAAAGTATTTAAAGGAATTAAGTTTTTAGTAAGTAATTTATAAAAAATGATTAAAGAACGTTTAGATAAATAAGTATATTGTTGATAGAACTCTTTATTGCTTAATAGATGCTAACTACAATTGTGATAATTTATAATTATTAAACTGTTTAAGGGAATAAAAGTTAAAATTGTGTATTAATATTTTTTAAGGAAACATAGTTCTATGATTGGAAGCTTTTACTTTCCTCTATGTTTTCCTTCAAAGGTAACTAACTTTACTCACCCTTTATTTTCTTTTTTACGAAATTTCCAATTAAAGCTATTGAATATCCTGCAATACTAATACCATACATTGTAAACATCTTCCCAACAAAGTCTGCACTTGAGTTCCATTTTATTTCATGTGAGTGATTTGATATTAAATAGCTTATAAGATTAAGAGCAAAATAGCATTAAAAGCAGCATAGCATTGGAAATATATGTCTTAAATAGAATCGAATATCATTAAAGAAATAATCCAGAATGATAAGGATGTTAATTATCAGAATTCCAGTATTTCAATCTCATCCTATTATAATATTGTAAAATACAACAAAGCTAAAGGCAAATTATATTTCAAATCTAAATAGAGCTGTTCGTCAGATACAGCCTTCTAATACTTTATCTTTACAATTCTTGTAAGTTAAAAGTAGGTTAGCATATGAAAAGATAATCAAGTAGTTATTAAAGTAATTGAATAGATAAAAAGTTCCTCATTATTTTTCAATTATATCATAAACGAAAAGTACTAAGGAAAAGCATATTATAATCCATCGAAGAAACAACAACCAACTATTCTTAAGTAAACAAGAAGTCTTTACTGTATTCTCATCAATTTTGTAGGAAAATAATCAGAATATTATGCACATTTTATATATTTTAATCTATCATAGTTATATGAAACTTAAAATTTATATTAAAAGTATTAAAATCAAAGCAGAATGTAATTTTATTGACTAGATGGATTTAAAAGAAGTAACATTGATATATTTTTTCAAGAATCTATTTCTTAATTTTAGCAAAGCTAAGCAAAGTTTAGGTAATGTCCAGTTTGAAAGACTTTAAAGAGGTTAAATGATGCAAAAGAATCTAAAAATACTATAGTTAAGATGTTATTTAAAAATAATGAAAAATTTCTGGAAATTCTTCTTTTATCTAATCTAACTTGTCAATCTCATTTAAATAAATAAAGTTATTTAAATTTGATTTATAGATTTCATATGTTTTTATTTTAATGTAAAACTTTAATAGTATTTATAGAATATATAAATTCTATTTAATAAAGGTTTCTAATCAATCTTAATTTTAAGATTTAAATCTCTTAATTTCTACAAGATAACTAGAGTTATGGTTTAAATTCTTTACTTTTTAGCAACTTATCTTTCTTGATTTTTTGTTAGAAGAACTTATATTTAAATTTATTTTTAATTTTCTTTAATTAATAACTTGCTAGTTTGCTTTTTCTTAGTTTCTATAAAGATAATTAAGGAATCACATAAGAAAAATTTTGGCTATATTTATTTAAGTATATCTAATTATGGTTCTTAAACATGAGAAGCTCTACTAAATTTTTTTTGAAATTATAATTATTTAATTCTAGTATATTCTATTTTTGCTTATATCTACTATTTCTATTAATTGTCTGTTTTTCTTCTTAATTTTTTTGTTGAAATAAGTAATAAAATACACTTAAAGACTAAATTGCATTGAAGCAACTTTTACTCAAGACTTCCTATATTACTTAATTCAATAGAAAAAGCAGCAATGACATTATATTTTCTTCCTACTCTACTTTATTAATGAAAAGGTAGATTAGAATTGATATACTGAAATTAGCTATGATGCAATAAATATACATTTGCTTATTACTCTTAACTTATTTCTGCAATTTTTTGTATTTCTAAACTAATTATGATAGATCTGCTTGCTTGGTATATAACAATCTTGCAAAGCAAAATGTAAAATCTTTGCTAGGAAAGATTTTTGTTTGTCTAGATTTTTCTATTAAGTACTCCCAATGTCCAACATTATTTCTTATTTAATCTAAGTTTGCTTTAATTGAGTAATATATTACGTCTAATAAAATCCCCAACATAATTTCACTCATACCCTCAAGTTAGAAAGGATTTTTATTTTTAAATGTTCAAACTCTCAAAATTTAATTATTACTCCAAGTATTGAATCATTTAAGCAACAATGATATTTTCTAATTTTCACAGAGCATTGTAGCAGTAGGAATTATATAAATTATAATCCTAATTTTCACTTAAAACTGATATTAATTTGATTAGATTATTGGCTATTAACTATTTAGCAACTATATGTTCTATTTAAATATTAAGATTGAAGTTTTGATAAATCATAAGTAATTGGTGCATAGATTTATCTAATTACTATTATATTCTACTAAATATAATCTAAAACCTTGAAATGTTTACCTCCTTGAGGAATTTAATCCTTTTTCTGCTATACTTATAAATTTACCTTAGTCGGTAAATTAATTATAAAAATTAAATAATTAAGGTTGCAATTAGTTCTTTAGAGTATTTACTAATATTCAATCAAAGAGAAATTACTTATTAGATCTTGTTTAAGCAAGTGCAGCAAATATTTAATACCTGAAAATTTAGAATTTTTAGCTTTAAGAGTCAAGAAATTGAGATTACAAAATTTTAAGTAGTAATTAGCGTAATTGTATTTAGATAAGAGCTAAGATATACTGATAAACTATTATGTATTCTATATTTACTTTAGTTACAATATTTTTACTCAAACTTCAATTATCTTTTTGATTATTTTTGATAGACTGTCAATAATTCATTTTTAATGCCCTTAAGATCCGAAGAAGACGAATATAAATTCATGGAGCAATATGCCGTCTTAATCATAATCTCTTCTCAAGAAATAATAAATATCTCGTTCAAAAATAACTAAAATGGATTAGTCTTTAAACTTAAACCTAAATTAACTCAATGCAATAATTTTTAGAAAATTAGTTAGTTTGCTCCTATAAAATTAAGATTTGTAGCATTTATAGGTTTCATTATTGTTCCTAAAAAATCTACTATAAATGAATAATAAATAAATTTGATTATAGTTCAACACTATAATATCTTTAACAAATTCAATTTTATGAAAAATAATCCTTACGAAAGATTATCTATCATCATTTAAAATTTTTAAGAAAGTATTTATAAAAACTGATATTAAGAGAAAATCTCGAACCAATTAAGAATTTGGATATCTCTTGAAACATACTGTAAAGTATTAACAAAAGATAACTTTCTAGACTAAAATTTAGAATACATGCTAAGTATTTAGCTAACTATATTTGTCTTTAGTTATTGTAACAGCATAAATATAAGAGAAGCTAGCATTATGTTCATCATCTCAATAAGCAAATCTCTTTTAATTAGTTTTATCATCTATTAGATCTCTTGTCAAATAATAGCTAAATAGCAATTTTTAAATTAAACTATCTTTTAAAGTTCAGATATCAAAGTACTAAAATTTTAGAAAGGACTAAATAATAAGAAAATAGCATAATAAAGAGTATGATATATTTATGAAGCAAATCATAAAAGGAATTAAATAACTTACTTTAAATACATATCGTTTGTTTTTCCATCATAATTAACTTTAACATAAGCTACTTTCATTTTAATATTATTAATTGCTTTTTTCTCTTTAATTTATTATGTTTGCTCATTATTATATATAGTTTGCTTATGATATAAGCAAAAGATTTCTTTAAATGTAATAAATTTATTATTTAGTACTTAAATAAAGTGTTTATTAATTTTAGTTGGCAGAATATATAAATTACTTGATAGACTTTAATAGAATATTTAAATGCTTGTATTGTTTTTATCTTCCGAAATAATCTGAAAAATTAAATCTCTAATGTAATTTTCATAATTTTTTTCTTCTACAAACTCATTGCAAACTTTTCTATTTTTTACTAATATAGGCTATGTTAATTTTTTGGTTTTTTAGTCTATTAACTAATGCTTTTGATTTGGAAGAGGGACATCTAGCGGTTCTTTTTTTTACTTGGCTTTTTATAGTGTTTTTGATCATTTTCAGTGATTTCTATTAAATTACAGTGATTAGAATTTATCAGTCGATGAGGTTTATTTGAATCCAGTGTGAGTACAGCGTTGAACTTGAGGAGAGACACTAAACATATTCATTCCAATTAAGAAATATTCTTTTAGGAAATAAACATGATCTTATCAGTAAAATTCATGTAATCAAGTAGGAAACAAATATTAAGGCAACATTCACACTCTCGAGAGAGATTTTCCTTAAGTAAAATAAAACCAATTTCACATTTTGTTTGGATCAGGATTTGACTCGAAACATTTAGGAAAATAAGTAGTTGAAACTGTAATTTAAGCAACTCTTTTACCTAAAAGAGGCTTATCAAATCACATTTAATTGGAGTATATTAAATATTCATAGAAATCTTATGAAAATATGTGATCATCTTCTGCATAGACTGTTGCAGGTGCTTTCATAAATCCTAATGTGAAATTTATCAGATTCATAATATTTCTATCCACTCTCACAATAGTTTATAATGTAAAAATCTAAGTTTTTGTCTTTATTTCTTCAGGATCGGGTTAAAAAGGAAGAAAAAGTAGAACTATTTTCAAATTGCTTGAACTCTGTCATTTTCTTATTAAACTCGTTATCTAAGAATCATTTCCCGATTAAGAAATAACTATTATAGTTTCATTAATTTACCTTACTTAAGATAAAGAGAATAAAGTTTCGTTTAATACATAAGGTCTTTTATAAGTAGGTATGCATATAGGAATAAAACCTTTTGGTAATTATCTACTAAATTATAAGTATTGAATTTTAGCTTTGCTTCAGTGGAAAGAAAAATCGTAAGGAAAAAAATTCTTAATACTCATATTGAACAACATATAACTTTGCTATCCTCAAATCTATAATCCCTAATCATTTTCTGCTTCGATTATAGAAAATCTTTTTGATACATTATACACTACTTTTGGATTTTTATAAAGAGGTAATTATTTCTTATCCCATCCATAAGGTTCAATTCCAAATTTTTATACATCTTCTTGCATACTTTTTGCATAAGTTCTATAAGTAATTCCTAAATTTTTGTTAGTAACTTTTTTCTACAAAGTAAATTCGAAATCTGCCATTGCTACTCTGTATAAACTAATTTCTTAACCACTAACAATATGGATTATTTGTTGATATTCCAATAAAGTTCTATAGAAGTAAAAATCATCAAACTCTCCATTCAAGTGATATCCTACTAATTCTTAATTTCCAATTCAAAATTTGTCTTTAAAAGCTAATCAACTTCCTAGTCTTGTGAAAACTGTACTTTAAGTTAATCTATAAGTTCCAAATTTTTAAAATACTTAAATCCCATTCAAGTAAAAATTTATTTATTGCTGCTTTTTAGCTCCAAGAGCAGTAAATGATACAGCTAAGTGATATCAACTATTTATGTTCAACTTTTTAGATATCATATAATTTTTGCACTATTAATCACTTCCCATTTAAAAATACAAATTAGATTCATTCAAATAAATAGCATATCCCCAATGATATATTAAGTTTCCACATCCAAATAAATTATTAGCGATAATTGCCTAAATTCTTTTATCCGAATGAGTATTTAGATCATCTTAAACTTTTTTCAAAGATTCTTAGATTTTAAAATTGTACTGTTTATTATAACTTTCAGATTATTGAAATGGCTGATAAAATTTAATTCAAATCATTAAAGTAATTTCAGGATAATCATGTATTTGGTTAGTAGCAAATCTCAGTTATTTATCTCTTTACACAATGTACGTTTTAGATGGTCTAAAGTATTTTTGGAAGAATCTATTTTAGGATGCTTATATAAAAAGGGATTCATTTTATTAAAAGTACTAGCTTTAAACTCTTGTTGGATTTGTTTAGTCAAATATTTGCTATTGATAGTCCTATATATCGAAATCTTTATTTTTTCTTTTGCTAATGTCCATAAAGAAATTCTATGTTGATAATCTTTGAATTTAGTTATTTATATTTAAGTTTTCTGCTGCATATCCTAATTATTATGCCTGTTCACTTTCCGAGGACTAGATTTGATTTCTTTATTTCATTAAATAATAACGATGATCTTACTAAAAATCCTAACTAATTTAATTTTAGGTTTTGGCAATAGTGCTGAAAAGTATAAATATTAGAGTCAAAAGTAATTTCATTTATGGAATATCTAATTATAAAATGATCTTAATTTATATAAACTCTTAATTAAACTACTAGCAACTATATTATCAAAGAATCACTCAAATTCATTTATTTCATTATTCTTGCTAGAAAGATCATCAATAAAGTTAAGAAGTGTCAATACTCTATTATTTCTATTAATCTAATAAATATAGCAAATAAATATATCATTCCTACCTACTTAATTCAATCAAATACTTTTGCAAGCCTTACTTTCATAAATGAATAAAGATAAAAGATTGCTATGGTTGCAATGATTGCTTACTCCTATTACAAGCAAGTTTAAAATTTAACTGATTAATAATATAAGTATAGTTTATAGTAACTATTACCTTTAATCTTATTATTAGATTACTGTTATATATCTTAAGGAAGATCTATAATTAGTTATAAGCTTATTGCTCTTTAATTAGAAGTAGCTTAAGTTATTTACAAGTCACTATATTTTATTAGATTTCTTTATTAATTCTAAGAATATTAGCTAATTTAAGCAAATTTTATAATTTTATAGATATTTATGAATTTTGCTGGGCTTATCTTAAAAAGAATAAGATGCATAAGTGAAGGAAAATAACTACTTCTACAGATTAAGAGTTATAATGAGATATTTAATGAAGAAGTTAATATTTTTAATTAAAAATAAGCAAATCATTATAGATCCAGATCTTTTCCAAATAATTCATAAGGCTCCTACTAAGTTAAGTGAGATCTATCCCTTCCTAATTTTTTTACTTCATTTTATTACTATTCATTCTAATCAAATAACTAATAATTCTTAGTACTTTAGGCTGTTATTTTATTTTGATTATACTGATATTAGTTATTCTCACTATCGACTTAATCATTAAAAAGCTTAGGTTTTTATCGATTTGACACGTTAAATTATTAAAAATTTTCATTGTAATTTTGCTCTTTTGGCTGATTAATTTCCTTACTATAATTTTGCTATTACTAGTAGAAGTTGTATTGATTCTAGCTTGTAGAGACATCTTAATGATTAAAATTCATGTAATTATCATTATTTTAATTAACTTTCGTATCAGGATTTTCTAACTTTCTTCTTCTAGATGCTCCTATTTCCATTGTTTAAATTAATTGCTCTTGCTTTTAATCTTGCATCTGATTATTAGAATAATTATCCTATTTGCTTATAATCTATTATGCTTAGTTTTACTAAGTTTCTATCTTTTGTTTGTTAGGTTTTTGATAATGGTCATTTTAATCATTATCAAATAAAGTATAGTTATCTTGACTTTTCTCTGAAATTGAACTTTAACTTTAAATGTTTGCTTAGTTTTATAGAACTTGCTTATATTGATCTTTTGCTATTTTTAAATTAGGTTTAGTAAATTATGTTTATTAATTATTTAAAGCTGAATTTTACTGATATTGCTAATTGCTTTAGACTACAGTATTATTTTGTAAGATATTTTAAGAGCCTTATATTTTCTCTTCCTTTTCTTTTTTATTCAGATTTTCAGGCTACTAAGATTATTAATTGTTTTAATAACCTACAGTTTGAACTGACTAGATGTTATTACCTTGTTAAATAATTTCAGTGTTATTTTAATTATTTTATTTTTTTCTAAGAACAGGTTTTGAAAATGCTGTTTACTATTACTTTTCTTCTTATTATTTAGCATTCTAAATCTGGTTTTAATCAACTTCTGCAACATTTTTATCTTCAACTTTAACTTATTAGATCTTATTTTATGTCTCATTTACTAATTAGGCTTTTACTTGACTATCCTCGGTTTTTTATTTTGGAAATTAGGCAGGTTACGATTTACTAACTTCAAGTTCATTTTTAATTTAGTTTTTTTAATTAATTTGTTTCTAAACAAAATTCCCAGAAATTTTAGGAGTAGAAATTGCACTTTTCACTTACTGTGACTTTAAAGGGCTTTAACTTCTTTTAAGTTCGTATTTCAGGTTTTTCATTGATTTTTATGTTTTATGCTGATTAAGACTTTTGTTATTCTTTTCTACAAAAAGATTTGATTTTTTTAATTGTTGAGTTTTATCTCTTTTTGGCGTGCTATCATAATTTTCGTATAAAGGAAGACCAGAATTGGAATTTTTATTAATGTATTACTCTCTAAGTAATTAAAGATCTTGTTTTTCAAGTCCAAGTATTTCTATTTCTTGCTTTTTTGCTTCAAACTATGTTTTTAGTTCCTCTTACTAAGCATAAAGATCTTTTAATTATTTCAATAAACGAAATTCTGCTCTTTTTGTTTATTTTTCAGCTTCAGTTATAAGTGTTTATAAGTATTATTTTTACTTTTAAAAAGAGTCAACTTGATCATTAACTTCTTTCTACTCCTTTGAAACTTCTAAAATCCCCATTTCTCTAGCTAATTTTTCTAGTTTTTCACAATTCTTCTTCAGTTCTGGTTCCATTTCTATTTTTTTACGAAATTCGACCGTAGTTTTGTTTTGATCTTGCTACAATTTCTCAATTTTCTCCTAATAAACCAAAAGATTTTAAGTCCTTTCCTCATATTTTTTACTTTCATCATTCAACTCTTAAATTAAAATTTATTTTTCATTTGTGCACTTTTTACTCATTGATGCTTTAACGATCATTTCTATTTTCTAAATTTTTTATTTTTTTTCTTTTATTTATTTTTCTAAACTTATAGGATAAGAAATATCTGTATACTGCTAGTATTTTTAAGCGACTTTCTTATACTCATTTCTAACTCATAAAAAACTTACTCATAGTTCTTCATCTTTTTTAAAGCTATGGCTAACTACTCTTAAATAACTTTATCACTGTTATCAATTTTGACAGACTCTATATAATTAAAAGACTTACTGTTTTTTTAATCTTTTTCATAAATTTTTCCTATTTATTCACTAAGTAGCTTTAATTTTTGTTAGAGCTGATAATTCTCTTTCTTTAAACTTTCTAATTCTTGCCTTTTATCAAACTGTTCACCTATTTATGAAGAAACCTTTCTTTATCCTCTTGTTTCTTTCTTTTGACTTCTATTTATGCTTTATTAGGAATCGTATAGTTCAGAATATTGTGAAGATTCATAATTAGGATGTTTTTCTTTGCTAGTTTATCTTTAAGATAATAATTCATTTGAGTTCTATTTCTAATTTTTTTTATTTTATAGTTTGCTTTATGATTAAGTATAGAGCGATGAACTAGACTCATTGTCTTGATTATCACTTTAGTTTTATCTTAATTAATTTTTACCAGATTGTTTATAATTCTACTAGTTGGATTAATTAGGCATTAAAGGCT
Organism: Loxodes magnus; assembly: GCA_946699065.1. Taxonomy (NCBI): domain Eukaryota; phylum Ciliophora; class Karyorelictea; order Loxodida; family Loxodidae; genus Loxodes; species Loxodes magnus. The sequence continues at coordinate 400,430 of CAMPDV010000053.1, read as the reverse complement.
ATTTAGCAGTAGAAAACTCGCTATAATAATAATCTGGAGTCTTTAAATTCTATTCAGATGAGGAATCTTCATTGCTTATCTTCTCATTTTCCTTCTTTATATTTCCGCTAGAGTTTAGCTTTTCTCTTTCATCTCCGCTATAATTTTATTCTTCGAAATCTTCTGAATAATTAGACATTTTAGAAACGGTCTATAAAATGTAATACTTTAAATATAGTTGAAAATCTCAACACTTATAAACGAAATATTCAACTTAAAGAGTATTCTAATCTGCATAATGTAAGATTAAACACCATTTAATTATTAAAACTCACTACTGTTCACTTTACTTTAGTTACTATTTTAAGCTCTATTATCTATATCTTTTAAAAGCATACTTGGAGAGAGTATAAATATTGAGTACATAATTAATCTCACCTTATAATATAAATTTATATGCTAAGTCATTTAATTTACTTATGCTAGTGGTTATTTTGGCTTTACTTAAATAAAATAAGATACTAAGCATGGTTTACAATATTATGATCTTTTTCCTGTTCCTTTTTATCTTTCTTGATATTAATGAAAATACCTGCTAAGAAAGTGGATTATAATAAGATAAGCTAATTATTAAGTAAAAGAATCATTTTTTGTAGCGCATTTGCTTTCATACCGTATTATTCTAAAATAAGGGTTTTTAAAGGATGAAGTTATAAATGTTAATAATAGAGAGCTAGTAAGTCTTCTTAATGAAAGTGACATATTATGTTTAAAAGCAATTATGTTACTTTAGTTAATATCAAACCTTTAACTCCTTTTATTTTTATTCATTACCTCATTAGCTTTCTTCATTTGAAAAGGTTTACAGGAACTATTAATTTAATCTAAGTCAAACATTTCGATGAAAACTTTCACAGCCTAACGAGGTATTATTAAACAATTTGATTATTCTAAATGACTAGGGATAAAGATAAAATATGTATAGCAGCTTTAATATATAAAGATAGAGGATTTAGTAGATACTGCTAAGAAATGATTAAAAAGACTAAACTTAAGCATTTAAGCTAGGTAAATTCAATATAAAGAAGACTTATACACTTACTTGCTACCTTAAATCGATTTCTGTGAGCAATAAATAAAATTCGTAACTTGCTTTAATTTCTTAATAAATATGGGTTGTCATTGCTTATCTATTGCTAAGGAAGAAATGTCTGAAAAAGAAGAAATAGAAAAATTAGGAGATAAATGCTAGTCATCTAGATCGACTAGCTCTAGCAGGGTTTAGAAGAAGAATAAAGAAAATAGTGTAAAAGTTGAAGAAGTTTAGTTAGAGGTGTAATAGAAATAAGTATAGACTAATTCTTAAACAATTGATGAATTATGCTTATCGAAGCATTAGATGAATTATAAGTCTGATTTGATAGTTAAGTAGAACAACGGTAGATTTGAGCAGCATTATTAAATAATCCTAACATTCGAGAATGATTATGATGTAAAAGTACACTAAGTATCGAGATAAAGCGACAATGCTCAATTTATTGCTTATTAACTGATCAACAACAAATTTAATCATCATGACTCATTTTAAAACTCCCTTAAGAATCTTTATAATATTTAGCATGAAAATATTATACAAATTTATGAGTATTTCAAAGGCCCAATCAGCACATATATCATTACTGAGTATTGCAACGGTAACACTTTAAAGAAAGAGATAGAAATGCGCAAATAAAATGACATGGATTTTACGGAATATGAACTCTTATCAATCTGTAAATAGTTATTATTGGCATGTTCACATATGCATAGTTAGAATTTTATGCATCTAGAAATAAATCCATCTAACATCATAGTTATTTACGACGAGAATAAGAATATCATAGTTAAGTTATAATAAACATCAATATTGTAACTAAAGAAGCTAAGCACGCTTAGTAAACCTTAATAATTCAACATTAAATATTTGGCTCCAGAAATAGTTTTAACCCAATACGTAAATGAAAAAAGCGATGTATGAAGTATAGGAATGATCATTTTTGAGTTATTAGTTGGATGACATCCATTAGAAAAATGTAAAAACCTGGAAGAAGCATAAAATCTTCTGCGTAGCTCAAACATTTAAAACAAAATATCGGAGAATCTATAAGGATTTTCTGAAAACATATAATCAGTTGCTTTAACGCTGCTAAAATTCCAAACCGAAGAAAGAGGATCAGCTTTTGAAATAAGTCAACTTGATACTTTTAATTAGTTTTAATTTATTAAAGTTCATTTTTTAATTTAACATCAATAGTGATTATATTACAAATGTTTTATTTTGAGGATTTAATTCTAAAAACCTAAAAATTATTACTTTGATCTAACCATTGAAGCATATTAAAAAATGGGGTATAGCTGACCTTACTAAAAGTCTAAAATTTACTTTAAGAGTAATTAAACAGAAAGTAAGATATCTGGTTGAGTATTTTAAGGTATAATACTATAATTATACTTAAGCTTCTGTTAAATAAAGGTAAATGCTCTTAAGATTAATAATAAAACTAACTTGACTTTTCCAACTCCTTAGATAAAGTTGTTTTTCTTAAATTTAATTACACAAAAGTTTGTTAAAATACTATATTTGTAGTTATTTATTGATTAAAGTTGATGAAAACGCGAAAATATACCAGCAAAATAACATTGAAGTTACTTCTAAAATTTGTAAAATAAAGAAAGATTAAAATAAATGTTTACTAAATAATAGCCATATCTTAATAATATATCATGGTAATAAAGTTTGCCTTTTTGTCTTCATTAAGCATTATAATTTTTGCTTAAAAAGGAATATAGTATAAATAGAATGAAATCAAAAATTTTGCTTCTTTATTTCTAAGAGTTTTGTATTTAAAAAGCACTAGATTACTTGCTAGTAGTTTATCTTACCTTTAAAAGAATCTTACAAAACTTACTTAATCTATCACCATTTTATAGCTAAACGTTCTAGGTTATTTTAGTTCTAGTATTTTATGATGCTACACATATTAGATTAATAAAGCATAAAAAATATTTATAAGATTAAAAACTTTTATTAGAAACAAAAGATCAGTGCATCAAAGTCAGAATACGAGTAATAGAATTAACTAGAAATACTGATTTTATAAGCATATTTTAATTAAGAAACTATAGCTTCCTAAAATTATAAAACTAATTAAAATTAAAATTTGTAAGATCCATCAAATTCATATAATTACCAAATTTATTTAGAAATTAGTTATTTAGTACAAACAATTCTTTATATAAAAATCATTTCAATCTATTGTAAGATCTAATTTATAAGCTTTTATAACAAAATAAAATATGAATATGATTACTTAGCATAATGTTCTATAATTTAGATTCATTTTACTGTAATAAATTATAAATTTTTAATTTTAAATTAACTTTTACATGCAAAATAATTAAACCTATGCGTTGTTTTACTTTCTTTTTATGATGCTTAGGTTAATATGATTTATTAGAAAGAATAATTATTTACATATTTTTAAATTTTTAAATTTGATAAAAAAAGCAATGAAAAGGGATTAATTTTGATAATTATAAACAGTTTTAGAAGAATTTTTTCAATTTCTTATCTTGAGAATATCTGGATGGGATACAATGCTATATATTGCTTATGCGCACAGATCATTATTTCCTTCCTCCTTTTCTAACTCTACTAATAATTGTTCCTCTAACTCGTAAAAAGAAAATCTTATCTTTATTTCAAAATTGTCTATGATAAATTTTGCCTTTAAATCATCTCCAGTCCTCTCTATGTCGAATGCATTTTTACTTAGGAAAGAGATGAGTTCCTTCGTTAATGCTTCTAGAGATAAATCCGTCGTAAAACATGTAAACTTAGACAACAACGAAACTCCGCCCATTTATAAATCTTCTAGGCTAATTTAACTTATTTCATTGCTTGAGCATGTTTTAGACGAGCTTTAAATATCATAGACATCTGAGAAATCATCAGAAAAGAACGAATTATTACAATCTTACTTACATTATTTATTCTCCAGCATTTTCTGATTAAAATACTTTTCCAATTAGTATTTGCTATTATCTGCTATTATTGTTAGTTCTGATGCTAGTTCTTCTTAAGTTCCAATTGAGTCTATTTTAAGAAATTCATGTTTTTTAATTTGCTAAATTGTAGGTCTATCTTCAGGGTTTTCCGCTAACAATTGGTTTATTAAACTTTTAAATACTTCGTCAGTTTTTTGAACTTGCTCTCACTGTTCTCAGAACGACTTCTTATTTTTGCTAAAAATGAAATAGTCTTGATAGAAGTTTGGGAAGGGAGATTTAAAATATACGAGTTCAAATAATAAAACACCAAGAGCAAAAATTTCTGCCTTTGTGCCTTAATAATTATTCTTTTATTAAGAGCAATTCCAAATTTCTGGTGACCAATATTAGCGAGTACCTCATGGGTTTTTTAGACTTTATATATCAATACCATTAACTCCGTTTTATATTGAACATCCAAAATCTATTAACTTGAGTTATCCTGATTTATTGACTACTATATTTGATACTTTAATATCCTAGTGAATAATCCCAAGTGAATGTAAATATTCAATTCCTTCAGCAATTTGAAGAAAACACTGCTTTTTACTTCTCAGCGAAAAGCTGAGTCTGTTTTATATAACATAATCTAGAATAGTTCCATATTCTGCTAGCTCCATTATATAATAAGATACTTCGTTTTCTACACCCTCTTAATCAATATACTTCCCTTGGCTTATCATTTTGTGAAATTTAATAGTATATCTGCATTGCTATTTATCAAGAAGTTAAAGAATTCTCGCTTCATTCAGAAAACAACTCTTACGAAGATCTTTCTCTGAACCATGTTAATCTAAAATTTTAGCGGCAAATATTCTTTTTCCAGAGTCTTCCACTTTTTTTATAATTCCAAACTAGCCTTTGCCAATGGAGCTTAGAATATTGAACTAATCTAGTTTATTAGTAGCACTGTCATTTGCTTATAGCATTTTAGATGAAAGGATTTCCTCTGTGCGCTTTTCCATTTTTGCTTAGAAATGAACAGAGCTACTAATAATTATTATATATGCTCATTTTACAGTGCTAATAAATTTATTTTTATTACTTTCCATTTAATTTATACTTTTGTACCCATAATTCACTCTTTCTATTTAATATACCAGTATTCTCACCTTCTAAGCCATACTTATGTCTTTCATCAGAATACCATCATCCTTACTTATTATCCTTAGTCCTATCCTTTAATTTTCCCTCTACTATACAGAAATAATCTTTTTTAAAGAATTTTAGTTTAGAGGGATATTTTAAAGAGCTAATATTTGAAATATAAATTTAATTAAGATTAGAGAAGCAAAAATCATTAGCACGTATTTAAATAAAAGCATATAAAGGATAAATTTAATCTGATATAGCAATAAGGAATGCATATTTAAAGGTACATAGCATATGTACTTGATATACAAAAGTGTATTAAGGAATAGTATAAAAGTAATAAATAAATAGAATTGATAATATTTTATTACATAATGAGTGAAGAGATTGATGCTAGAATTTTATTAAAATACGAAATTTTACAGAAACTTGGGAAAGGAGCTTATGGAATTGTTTGAAAAGCTGTAGATAAGAAGAGAAAGAGAATTGTAGCTTTAAAGAAATGCTTTGATGCTTTCTAAAATGCAACTGATGCTTAAAGAACTTTTAGGGAGATAATGTTTTTATAGGAAATTACTTAGTATAATCATCCTAATATAGTGAAGTTATTTAATATTATAAAAGCTGAAAATGATAAAGATATTTATCTAGTAAGACTTAATTCAGATTTTTAATTTTATGGAAACTGATCTTCATATTGTTATTAGAGCTCAGATTTTAGAGGATGTTCACAAAGCTTATATAATCTATTAACTCTTAAAAGGAGTTTAGTTTTTACATTCTGGACTTATTTTGCATAGAGACTTAAAGCCAAGCAACATCTTGATAAATTAGGAGTGCTCAATTTAAATTGCTGATTTTGGACTTGCAAGATCTTTAGCATAGACTTCTTCATAATCTCCGCTTATCCTTACTGATTATGTAGCTACTAGATGATATAGATCTCCTGAAGTACTTCTAGGTAGTAATAACTATTCAGCTAAAGTAGATATGTGGTCAATTGGATGTATTCTTGGAGAACTGCTGTTAGGTAAACCTATTTTTCCAGGAACTTCCACACTTAATTAATTAGCAAGAATTATGGAACTAACTGGAAGGCCTTCCAAAGAGGATATTGAATGTATGCACAGCTCTCTCGCTTAAACTATGCTAGACAGTCTTCCCGCATAAAAGGCTAGAAATTTCAAAGAATTCTTTTCGAATCAAGAAGAAGATGCTGTTGATATGCTTTAGAACTTACTTAAATTCAATCCTGATAAAAGAATCGGCGTTGAGGATGCCTTAAATCATAGATATGTTACAAGATTCCAACAAAGTTCAACTGAAAACATTTTATGCACAGAGCCTATAAAAATAAATATGGATGATAATGTAAAATTTAGCGTACAAGAATACAGAAATCAACTCTATACATAGATCTAGAAAAGAAGAAAAGAAATGTCTAGAAGAAGGAAGAAACGTTGATTTTTATTCTGTTACACTTTAGTTATAAAGAAAATATTTTGCATATATTTTAGCATATGTAGCTTAATCTTCAATCATAAAATAGCATAAGAACTAAAGTAAATTTATATCACCATATTCATATTCAGTAAGTTAGATAACAGATAATGCTTCTTTAATAAACCTTTACTTCTTTAAAAATTCCATTTCATAACTTATTTAAATGAGAAGTATTAAAAATAATACATTACAGCTTTTCCATTAAACTATAGTTAATACATTCTTAAAACTGAATCAAACATATTTATAAATTATGGCCTCGAAGTAAAAAATGAATAGCGAGATGAGCTAGAAAAAACCTACCGAGTCAAGGTTACAAACTATTGCTCTAGCAGGTCTATCAAACATGTCAGCTGCTACCTGTACAAATTGGATTGACATTATAAAAATTAGACTATAACTGTAAGGAGAACTCCATTCTTAGAAAAAGATTAAATACAAAGGATTTTTATCAGGAGTTCGTAAAATTTAAAGGTAGGAAGGTGTAAAAGCGGTTTTTTTCAAAGGATTAGCTCCAAGTCTAATGAGAGAAGCTTCGTATAGTTCAATAAGATTAGGAACTTATGAAATATTCAAAGAGCTTTATGGAGCTACTGATGCTAGGAACACTAAACTATGGCAAAAAATAGCTGCCGGAGCAAGTTCAGGTACAATAGGTTCTTTTTTAGTGAATCCATGTGATCTCGTTAAAGTAAGATTGTAAGCAGATATTACTAAAAATGGAACTCCTCCTATTTATAAAAATACTTTTGAGGCTTTTTCCTCTATCTACAGAGAAGGAGGCATTAAAGCACTATATAAAGGAGTAGGACCTACCACTTTAAGAGCAGCTATTTTAACTGCTTCTCAAGTATCAAGCTATGATCACAGTAAACACGTAATTCTTAACCATTAATGAATGAAAGAAGGTCCATTTTTACATATTATTAGCTCAATGATTGCTGGTTTTGTTGCAGCAGTTGCGACCTCACCTATAGACGTTGTTAAATCAAGAGTTATGACTTAAGTAATATCAAAGCATGACTATAAAAATGCTTTATAATGTGCAATTAAGGCAATAAAAGCGGAAGGAATCGCAGGTCTCTACAAAGGTCTTATTCCAAACTGGCTCAGAATTGGTCCACACACAATGATCACTTTCTTCTTATTTGAATACTTAAGAAGTTTAACTGGCATTGTTCCCGTTTGATTAATTTAATCATTCAACTATTTAAATTTATTCCTTTTAATTCTCCTCTAAATATACCCTTATAATTAAAACTAACCCAGATAATATCAAGATTTGTAGAATTTAGAAGTCAGTTATCTCTTTTAGATATTTTATCCTACTTACTTAAATTTAGCGCTCCTAATATACTGTTTTATATTGACTCTGATACATTAAATGTCCTTTATAATGCTTTAATATATCTATGTCGAATTTGGGCAACTTCTTAAAGACTTTCAAACTATTGAGCAAAATGACATTAATTTTAGAAGAATTTACTTTCTGGGGTTTCAATTAAAATTAAAAAATAAAGTGTTATACTTATAAGAAAAGATAAATAGTCCTTAAAGGGAGTATAAAGAAGATTTAATTTAAAGATTAATTAAGTTTTATTTATCATAATATTGAAGCTTGTTCTCCTAGCTTTTTCATCTTAGTATAAAAATCTCTTCCTTTATTTAATCTCGAAAACTCTTCTCTATTTTTGCTTAAGGTAAAATTTTCGAAATAAGATATGTCATCCATTACCTGCTTATTCTCTTTATTCAAAGAAGGTAATTTTAATCTAAATTTTTTTTATGATTCTCGAGCTGTTTCTAAACCCACTTTATTATTAAATATCTAAGATTCTTGCAGAGATGAGAAGTTTGCTATAGTACTTGCTAATTTAACTGGAGTATTCTAAGTTTCGACTGACTTTTTTGGACTAAAATTTGATGTTATGCTTTTTTAAAAATTCTTTCAATTATTTATATTTTCAACTAGCTTCTACTCATTCTTCTGTATACCTTTGATCCTTGTGTTAAATAGAATTCTCTTTGGAGTCTATAATGCTTTTGAAAACTAAGTAAGAGCTCCTTTTTACTTTTTAAACCCTTACAGTTTTGCTTGTTTTTAATAATTTACGTAAAACTGTGATCTGTATGTTAAACCCGTTCTTCCTGATGTGAAATCATTAACTAATGATGGTTTCATAAGAGAAAACTCATCAAATCCAGTTTGAACTTTCTTATTGATATTATCAAAGTTTAATTTTGGTACTACAGGCTTGCTAAAAAAGTCATGCTAAATTGGGCTTACTAAAGACTATTTCAAATCAAAATTAATGAATTACTTCATTTCAATATGTTTAGTTCCTTATTTTCTATAAGATCTTGGTTCTTACACTGTTATATGATTAAGTTTAAACATATCTGGAGCATCTTCACTTATAGCGTTTTTATATCCTTTTTTAATAGACATATTATATAAAGAAGAATAGTGATTAATAATAACTTTAATACAAACATATTTGCTTTGATCGTTTTCAAATTCTTTTATCTAAATTAAAAACTTGTATCTAGTTCAAAGTATATTAAAAGGAACAACTTAATCTCCAAACTAAACTATCTAAAATTTAACTAAAGCATAATCAAGTCTAAATCTAGCTAATTATGCATCTTCTTTTTGTTTCTTTTATTATAGTAATCTTTCAAAATTTATTCTATGTATAGTCTAATTTGTTTTGGAGAAATAAATTTTGATTTTGTATGAATACTACTTATTGCTTCAATTTTCTAGGAAAGCTAAAGATTTAAACTTATATCAAATCCCTATTGTTTATAATCCATAATATAGAAATAATAATTTCCTATTATTTGATATTAGTACTCATATAGTTTAAAGCTTATATGCCTATGGCTACCTTTATAAACATCAGTTATATTAAACCAGCTTAAACTAGACGTTTTAATATTTTCTATTGGTAATTTTAACTATAATGCAAAATTCTTAGATGCTTATTAAGTGCTTTAATCTCTTAAAGCTTAGTAGTTAGATATTTGTTTAATTTTAGTTTATTAGCATTATATTAGCAATTTAATCCTGCAGTAAACTAGATATTACCTGATACTTTCCTTAATATAAGAAGATTATAAAGTAAATTAAAATAAAGCAATATCTTCCTTTGGAAACCCTCTCTAGACTTTAGCTAATCGTAGATTACAATAGAAAATGGTTAGGATATAGTTAATAATATTAACACTCTTATTTAAGCTTTTTTGCTTGTAATTAGTTCTAAACTAAATTATTGTTTAGCGCTCATAATTGAGTTAAGTGAATCAAAGCATCTGAGGAATAAGGAAACTAATAAAAGTTATACTTAAGTTAATAATAAAAGCGCTCAAGTAAGTATTTAAATGAATATCCTTAAATAGTAACTATAATTAAATTAAAATAAGTATGCCATTCCTTATTATTAGAAAAGATATATTATGCTTATTATATTCATTATAAAAGCTAGCTTTGTATGTTAATAGTTTGCAATGCTAATAAATTACCATTCATCAAGTATAAATTGATTAAGATTTTATATCTACTTCAAAATTACTACTAATAACTAAATAATTGGTAGTTTAGGCTTATTAAATACGTTGGTTATAAATAAAAAATCTTGCTATTTTAAATCCAAAGCAGAAAGTCCCATTAAGATAGAATCTAAGCAATCAATAAAATAAATAGGTGCTTCTTTATAAATAAGCTATAGTAACTAGAACTTCATATCATATAAGATATTTATCTAATGCTAAGTAAAAAGCTACTCATTATACCTATTCAAGATGTCATAATTAATCAGGATTAGTTAATTATTTTTTTTAAATAGCATAGCATTATTTAAATTTAACTTACAGGTACAATTTAGACTTGCTGGTATCCTTCTGAGATTGCTTCTACAATGAATAATTAAAAAGTTAAATATAGGCAAAGGATAGAAAGTGATAGGTAATTTAACTTATACGTATGGTAAATATAAAGTAGATTAATATGGTAATAATACTACTTCATATGTTATAAAGTTTAAAATAGTTCTACTTTAAATATTTTATTTATGTTTTTAGCTTTTAAATTGAAATGTCAAGTCCTAGAAATCCTACTTTTATCTAAAGAAAATAGCTAAATTAAACTAACTCTTCCTAAAGCTAGTTAAATAGAACTGTGAATGTAAACTAGAATACTCCTAAGAGTAATTTTACCTTCAGTAATAGAGCTTTGGCAATACCTAATTAAAATGGAGCTTAGAATGTTGGATCTAACTAAATGTTATCTTTATCTACCTCTCACTCTCCTCTTAAGCTTAAAAAATTCCATTTTAATGTAAAAGAGGCAACTTACTAAACCCCAAAGGACTTAAATCCTATCTAATTTTTGAGTAAATTCAATTAAATAAACAAATCACTAACAACTTCGTAATCTGATGCCTTATTGCGTAAAAAATATCCTAAAATAGTGGATTAGCAAACCCTACAAAAAGTATCGTCAATTCTAAAAGGGGATGATTTTAAGAATGAGGAAAATACAGCAGACTTAGAGTTTAAAATAATATAGCATAAAGCAACATCACAACCTACCAGTCCTAAAAATGTTTAAAATGATATGACTAAAATATCTGATAGAGGTCTTATTTTATCTAGTAAGCTAAGACACAAAAGAAAACAAATAAATCCTCTTCCTTTAATGAAACACACATCAACTAAAGGATTATCAGATGAGGATAAGGAAAGTGTAGAGCATCTTAACGAATGAACGTTTTAGAATGTTGATAAAAAGAAAAGCGAATTCTAGCAATATGTTTAGATGACTCATTCATTAAAGAAAAGAGGATCTTTATTTACTGATAATGATCAATTGAAAAACATGGAAACAAATATTACTAGTGAACTATAGCTATCTGCTGATGTAAGCTAGAATTAAGAAACCAATTAAACTTATACAAAATAAACATCCCATAGTATTATGAGAGATTAATCCAGTTAACTTACACCAATGTCAACACGACCAGCAACTACGTTTCAAAACTAAAATTTATACGTCAGAAGTTTATAAGAACTTAGAAATGTTCAAAGCGAACATCGTAATAAAAGAAAAATATCAGAAACACAACTAGCATAGAAGAGTTTAATATCCTAAAAGTTCGAATCAGAAATAGCTAATAAAAAAAATGAACTAAGTAATAAGCAATCGTAACTTGAAAAGTAGCTATAAGAACTTAGAAATATTAACTGTAAACTAAGAATCTAAATTTTTGAACTAAAGAAAAACAAAGACATGTAACTTGAAAATTTTGATAAAGAAGAAGAGAAAATAAAAGCTGATGGCAAAGAAATTTGATAAAGGTTATAAAAAAAGGGAGCAAAAATAAAATTAGATTAGATATTTTAAAATTAATAAGAGGAAAATCCTGTTCATAAGAATTGAATACTACAAAGAGCCAATAGCTCTTATGAGATTGAAATGTTCACCAAACTCGAAAACATTAAATATAAAATAATTCAAACGATGAATGACTTCCAAACTCGCATGTCAAAATTGGTAATTGAAAAAAATTAAAATTCAGAACGAATTAAGGAAATAGAAATTCAAATGTAGGAAATTGGAAAATAACTTGAAATAATCTAAGTAGAGCAATTAAACCATTACTTGGAACTGTTAAAAGAAGGTAAAGATGTAAGATTATCAGGACTAAGTTGAATAATTAAAGCAATTTGAAGATTAAATGAGGCAGTGCCGATATATTATTTCCCTGAATGGCTTGATGATTAAAGTGTTAGTTATCTTTTTTTTGTAAGTACTAATTCAGGTTGCTTAAAAGGAAATGGAACTTGAAGAATTTGAAAGCAGGTTAATGCAGATAAAAATGCAAATAAAGCATAGCAGAGAAAAAAGTTTATTTACTTTCTTCGCTTTAGGAACAAATTTAAAGCAACATATTAAATCTCAAAAGCAGAAAATACTATCAGAGAAATGAAATGATATATATAATAGAATAGCTGACATTTCTAAAACTATTATCATAAAGCATCCAATTATGAAATATGATAAAGTGAATAATTAAGCTCATATTGAATGATAAGAGTTAACACCTATGTAAGCCAAAAAGTTGGGTTTAGATATTGGAAACTAAAACTAAAATAGTGTCTTTCATATAAATAAATAAAAATCAGGATAGTAAAAAGAAGTTCTATGGATATATCAAAACATTAAAAGAATTAAGGACTAAATAGAGCAAATAAAGATCCAAGAACTGCAAAGAATTTCAAGGGAGTTTATTTCTTCTAATTATGGAGAAAGATATGAAATTAGTTAAAGACAAATGATTTCATCAATAGTAGGTAGAGATATAGCAGAAAGGGAATTAAAAAGATAAAATATGGAGCAAAGGGTAAATTTTTACTTTAGGAATACAACTCAAAACTCGACTTCACCAAGACATTTAAAATAAAGCCATAGAAGTTAAACTCTTATATAAGACCAATGACTTCACTTTGCTGTTAAAAATTTAATTTTAAGTATTCAATAATTTAATAATACCAAATAAAAAAAGCTAAAATGAAATTAATCAACTTCAGAGTGCAACCTTCAATTGATAAGATTAATCTTATAAATACATAAAACAAATATTGTATAATTCTTCTTAATGCAGCAATACAAATGACCATGTAAGCTGAATTTCATGAATTAGCTTTTAAAATTCTCTTATTTGCATTTTAAAGACTCTATTCCTATATATTAAACAGACAAGTTATGCTTTAACTTTATTTATCTAAAACTTATTTACTAATTTACGAAATGTACCTTTGGTAGACTTTATATATATAGCTATATAGCACTTAAGTTAAATGAAATAATTTTAGTAACTACTAAAGTAATAAAAGCAATGATTCTATTGAAAAGGTAAAACTTCGTATCTTAATTGTATAAAACACCTATCTTAAAGAACTAATTCATTATCTTCAATCTTTAAATCTTTTTCCAAAAAATGAGCGAAATAAGGCAGATATTTACAAAATAAACCAGAAATTTGCTATAGAAGCCTGTAAATATTTATTTATTTAGATTCAATGTAGGGTGAATGCATGCTACAAGATAGTATTACTGAATAAATATAAGCAAAGTGTATAATTAGCAATATCTTGAGTATGTTAGTAGCCTTTTAATCTTTTTAATGAATATCCTCTGTTAGAGAGTTTGAAGTTATATAACTTATTATATGCTTAAAAGTTTATGAATTAAAAGCAAAATAAAGCTTTAGATTATATTAAATCCATAATGTTGCAGTTTAATTAAGGAAGTAGGGCTTAAATATCATTGAATAAAATAAGAAATAACTTTAAAGAGATAGAGTAGTTTACTTATAAAGAATTATTATAATTAAAATGTCTCAGCAAATTTAATCTAATGAGTCTATAGTTTTTAATGAATTAAATCCTGGCTAGAATGAACAGTAATTGAAAAAGCATATACCTAGTTAAGTAATTACTCAAGAACACTCGTATGAGTAATAATTGGAAATGTAAAATTAAGAACCTGAAATGAAAAAATAATAGGTGACTCCTTAAACTGGCTAATATCAAGAAATTCAGCCAAATAAATAAGATTATTAATATCATTAATATTAGAGTACTGCAATATAACCTTAGAACAATTAAATTAACTAGATGCCTAATAAGAACTAAGAATATATAATCTCTTTGCAAATGTAGCAGCTTTAACCTAATTAAATGACATTTTAATATAATAATTAGATAAATGTTTCTTAGCAAATTAATGTTTCTTAATAAGATGCTTCTAGTCAGCATATAGTCGTTTCATAAAATAATTTAATCTAGATATAGTATCCTTAGGCATAAATTCCAGCTGAAGAAATTTAATATATGAACACTGTAATTAAGGAAAAAAGTAAGGAGGCAATAGTAGAGTGAGATTTAGAAGGAATGGGATTTTAAGAAAAAGAAATTGTTCGGTAACTTAGATTAGGATTCATTAGAAAAGTTTATGGCATTCTATCTTGTCAGCTAATTATGACAGTAGGTACTTGTGGGATTGCAACAGGATACAATAAATAGTGGTCTAATTTTGCAGAAAGTTAATATTGATTACTTGCTACTTGCTGCATTTTGGCTATTATTATAGAAATTTTACTCATATGTACTAAAAGTTTTGCGAGAAAATATCCAAGAAACTATATAGCTCTTTTCATATTTGTAATATCTTATACAGACACTTTGTGAGTCTTATATAATAGCCACAATATGCGCTTTATCACAACCCAAACTTGTTTTGCTGGCAGCTGGAATAACTCTGGGTATCGTATTAACTTTAACTGTTTATGCTCTAAAAGTACGGCTTTATACAGACAAAACGTGACTTCACAACCTATATTGGAATCATTCTTGCACTTTGCGTAGTATTATTATTTTTACTTATCTTTGGTTGGTTTATAGATTCAAGCGCATATAAGATAATAGTGATGGGTATAGTCATCCTAGTTTTTGCTATTTTTCTTGTGTATGATACACAATTAATAGCCAAAAAGGGAAAATACGGACTATCCTACGACGATTACATAGTAGGAGCTCTATTCCTTTACATAGATATAATTACATTGTTTCTCTACGTTCTCAAGTTCTTATAGAAAAGCTGATGCAAAAATTATTCTAACTATTATGTTATTTATCCCTTTTATCTTTTATTCTAACTGTTTTGATAAATGTTTATAATCCTTTAATAAAATGCCTTCATCCTAGCTTTACTAAGAATAAAAGTTATATTTGCTAATTAAATATTTATTATAAAGAACTAGTAATTTGCTTAATTTCAAATTACTTAGCTTTTATAAAAGCTTTATCTAGCTAAGGTTAATTTCTGTTGTAATAAATGATAAGAAGCAAGTAGAGTATAAGAGATTTACTTTTAGTATTTATTACTAAGGATATTAAGTTTAAGTACTTGCAGTTTAATGTCTAGCACCATAAAACTGCTATTGTGGTATTATTTATATCTTTACCTTAATCTAAAATGGATGCTTTTTTGTTGATTTTAGAATACAACATAGCATAATAAATGATTGATAGAGTCATATTTAAAAGCTATAAAAATAAGTTTCTGAAATGTTTATTTTTAAATAAATTGAATTAAAGGAATAAAAATGCTAAATGCAATATTTATAAAGCTTATCAGGTATTTATGTTAATTAATTTGAAAAGAATAAAGAAGTTAGATAAGATACAGTTGTATAAGGCTATTTAAATAAAGCAAAAAGTAAATACAAATAGCTATTTTTCAATATCTAAGCAAAGCATTTTTATAAATCTATAAGGAAATTATAATAATTTTTAGTGAGGCCAACAAGAATAATAAAAAAGAGGATTTAAATATTAAATTACTTATTTTTTAAGAATTTCACTTAACTATATGACATTAAGTACTAACGTCTTTTTTTGCTAAAAGTTGTTTAATTAGAAATATAATTTAATTTAAAAAAGAAATATTTATAAATGCAATAAGATTATGCATCTTATTTATAAATCTAATAAATATAATCTAAAGCTACTTTTACTTAAATTTCTCCAGCAATGGATATTTTAAACTTCTCTAAATTTTCATACTTAAAATATCTAAAGCCCATTTAAAGCATTAAAGCCTATGTAACTTTAAAAATTTTAATACTTAAAAAACGCTCAATTTTTTTTAATTTTCTCAAGATTTAAGGTTTAAGGAAGCTTAATTAATTTTAGATTCCCAAAGTTCTATCTTTTAAACTTAATATAGCAATACTTTAGACTAAATTAGTTGCATATAAAGATTTATATATTATCTACTTCTTCTTGGTATTTTCTTTGTCTTATATAGAAATAATTTATAACTTCTATTTAAGTGCTCTTTTAGTTCTTTCATTTTATAAAGATTTTAAAATTTAAATATTAAAATATATAAATTATAAATTCATTTAATCTTTATTTGTCCACTTAAATATTTAAAGTATAATTCTCTATCTACCTTCTTTTTATAGTATTTTTTAAATATAAATATTTAAAAGCTTTGCTGAAATAATAGCTTTTAAGCATTTTTTAAATCTAATTGATAGTAAGAAATGAATATACTTTCTTTATATCTTTTAAATAGTAATAATGCATAATGGTTATAGTAGTTTTATTATTAATCTTTTTAATTCAAAACTAATTATTTATTTTGAGCCCTTTACTTAAGATATAAGATCTTTAACTCCAATTATATTATTAGACTAGTCTAAATGTATGTATTTATAACTTATAAAGCTTACCAAGACTGTAGATTTATATGAGAACTTTTGCTAAACTGATCAAAGAGCGTAATTTAAAATGTTTGGATTAATTAGTTTTGGATAAGTTTAGGCATGGTTATTATAGAATAGCCAGAGAAGGCAAAACTTCTAAAATCCAAATAAAGAAAGATAGTTAATTAATCTCTTTGATTGTAATTTAAATTGATAGATTCTAAATAGTAGTATTACAGACATTCTAATTTATTAGAAGCCTTCAAAGATAAATTTATATAATTTATGCTTAATTTAGAACTTTAAATTACTATACTAATGTAATGAAAGATAGTTATTGATTCTCTTATTGTATGTATAAATGCATAAAATGGACGATTGGTAAATTGGATTGTTTTAATGCTGCTCAAAGCATCCAAAGCTTTCTTTTTTAATGTGTATTTTTGGTTGCTGCACAGGTTGTTGAATTACATGACAAAATTTTAAAACTGCTGATAATGCAATTGCTAAACAGAAAACTTGCCTTGTATGCTTTTTTCCTCTTTGCTGCTATCCCTTGAACCGAAAGTTAATTAGAGAAAGATTTGATATAAAAGGAAGCTGCATTCAAGACTGCTGCGCTCATCTTTGTTGTCATTGCTGTGCTATGATTCAACAATTTGATTAGTGTCATGGTAATTCTTACGCTAAACTTCCCTAACTTTCTTTATTTAAAACCATTTCTCTATTATTTCTTGACTAATTAACAACAGTACTCTTCATCTTGTCTCGATTCTTAAAATCGCTCTTTGTATAGTTTTTTTCAATCTAGAAGTGAAGTCTTTATTTAGATATATTTAGGTATAATGATAAAATAAATAGCAAATCTATTTATTTATATCTTGTACAAAGATCCTCTATAGATATTCCTTATTAAGATAAATGGATAAAACTAAAGCAAGTAGAGCTAATAGATTAAAGTAACCTAATAAAGCAAGCTATTTTAAATTTGCTTGCTTAACTAAAATAATTCTATTATCTATACATAAAATTAGTTCTTTACTTATCACTTCATTTTAGCGAAGCATAATAATTATGTTTATATCTGTTCTTTCATCAAAAGGAGCTAGAATGAATAGTAAGTTAATACTTTAATAAACTTGTAGTATGAGAGATTACTAATCATTATTGTATAAATTTGAAGATGAGAATAATAGCAATAAGATAAGAACTGAAAAGTATTTATAATTATATATATTTTATAACTTACATTATATAATGATTACTAAAATAGAAACCTAGAAACTTTTAAATAACCAACTTTTACAGTCATATTTTTGCTTTTTACATCTGTGAGTATAAGAAAATCTTAATTGTATGAATGGTATAAAATGTAAAAATCTAGATATTCTTAGTTTTAGGCTTATTGATGGAAGAATAATAAGTAAAATGCTAATTGCAGAATTGCATTAACTTGCTTATAAAAGCTTTATTTGGCTTTTCTTGTTTAGATTGTAGATAAGACTAGCATCTAAATATAAAAAAGCATTAGAAGAGCTTATTAACTAGATTCATAAATAATAGAAACTCTAAGGGAAGATAATTTTAGCATATCTTCTATTACTTTCTATATGGATGCATTATACAATTTATAAGGTTAATTGTAATTAATCTAATTTATATACACAAATAAACATTCATTTGCATCACAGTTTATAAAGCAGCTAACTTAAAAGGGATTATGATACATTGTAAGATAGAGCATGTTAGATTGAATAGTAATACTTACTTAAAAAACAAAGTTCTACTAAAAGAGAAATAGTAAAAGGGATTATATAAAGATAACTTATAGAAATACAATATATAAAGTAATAAAGTATAAATACTCATGACTAAAATCAAATTCCTAATACTCTTTATAATAATCTTTGTTAAAGTTCCAATCATTCAATCTCAAGAATCCTAAGCATCTGCTAAGCCACATAAAGGTTTAAGACCTTCTATATGAGAGGGTCTCATAGTTGTTTGAATTTTGCTGGCGATATACTTTGTAGTTTGGTATTATATAGGAAAATATGATAAAAAGCAGAATGAAATTTTCTAGGAAAAGGTAAAAAAGACTCTTGAAATGCAAGAAGAAAAATGCAGGATTTATGTAACTGAAAATCCTAATAAATATAAACTTACAGCAGCTAATGATTTTGAAAAGCTAGAATTACAAGAATTAGGATGTAACCAAGAATAACTTAACTTTAGTGGTTCAATAACCTTAAAGCGTACTGAGTAAAATTAACATCTTTACTCCTTCTAACTATCAGGTGTCGATAGTTTTGGAAGCTTTACTTCTTAAAATGGCTACCTTAAAGACGATAGAGTAGCTTTTACTAGAATTTACAAATCAGGAAAATACAGGAATTGCAAGAATGGAGTACTTAATTATTATGGCTAGTTAGTTCCTAAAAATGAATATGTTGAATTGTTTGGAGATTGAAATTACGAACTTAAAAAGGAAAATCAATTAAGTGCTAAAGGAAGTTTCTTCATGAAAATTATAAGTGCAGAGTTAGCTTAGAAACTGATTAAAGTCTAAAACTGAGATATTTAAATTAATAACTAACTTCAATTATATCATAATGATATACTATTACCACTATGTCTTTACTTTATCTAAATGCAATCACTCTCGCATAAAGATTATCTCTTATGTAAGTTAAATATTTAATACAAAAGTGAATTTTTCTTATAATTTATAAAGCAACAGTGCTAAAATAAATTAATTCTTGTAGGTTAAATATTAATCGTAAAGAGAATAAAGCATAACTGTTATACTAAACATATCTAGTAAAAGTAAGATTCAGCTAAAATAAAAAGGATATCTGTATAAACTTTAATATCTACTCTAATAATATCAATTATGAATAACTAGAAGAAAATACCTGATACTATTGTTATAAGATATTATAAAGAATATAATAATATACTAAGCTTATAAAACACTTTAGTTAATTTACTTATTTAGTTATTTTCAACTAACTATGGAGAGATATTAAAAAAATGTAGTCGAAAGAGAGTCAATTCGCGAAAATATTGTTTCTTCGTAAAATATTAAAAAAGAATTTTAATTAATATCTCCTATGAAAAATAGGTGTTCTTGTGATTAAGTATGAGGTACTTCCTAACTTATGCTACGTACTTTCTAATTATAAGTGTATCAAGTTTGATGAAAATGAAATTTATGAGTATAACATATAGAGAAATAAGTTTGCTAAAAAGGATATAATTATTGAGAGAATTGGATAACATTATAGTTACATAGAACAGATAGATAATTCAAAGCTATGCATAACAGGAAGCGATTATAATAAGAATGAGGAATAATAAAAAATGCTGTAATACGTTAATAAGGAAAACGTTTAAAAGTTTTAGATGCTTGAAAAACGTTCAGCTCATAAGACTACTTATGATAAAAAGTAAAAGCTTTATATAATTTGCGGATGAGATACTAAAACATCTGAAGTTTTTGATCTTAGTACACTCAAAACTTAAAGCTTAAGTTCTGCTCCATTAAGCAATAAACTTCTAACAAACGGTTGTGCTATGTAAAATTCTAAAATTACATCCTTTGGAGGCTGAGATGGAGTTACTCTGAAAATAATTTTGTAATATGACGTTTTTACTAACTCTTGAATCTTGATGGACACTTAATTTAAGTATTGCACAAATTTCATAACAGCAAATTTTGTACCCTATATTGGGGAAATTTTGCTTTTTAACTGCAATAAACCTGTAATTTAAACTTCAATATTTGACAATAAGAACTTATCAGAACATGGAGATCCATTTTGCGACAAACATGATGAAGATTATTAATGATACAATTGTCACCCTTACAAAAACTTTGTATTCATGTACTTGAAAAAGCATGGAATAAAGAGATATGATTGTAAAAAAGGGAAATGGATAATGATAGAATAGAAATAATTGAATTAAACTTTCTAGTCATTCATATAACTTTCTATATTCCACTTTACACTTTTAAAAGGTATTTTAAATTAAAGCCTTTGCTAGATAATTAGATATATAAATTCTTATAGAATGGATCTAATAATTATAAAATAGAATATTTAAGTAATGCCACTGGAGCAAAGCTTTGAAATAACTATTAGCATCTTTAAGTATTTTCAATACATCCTATTCTATTTATCTATTTTACTTTAGTTTATACTATCCTTATAAATTATAACCCTTTACTGTTACTCTTTTAAAAATAACTATAAGCTTAATATGATGAAGGAAAGTAACTAATAAAAAGGTAGCAAAGTGAAACGATAGTATTTTTGAATTGAGAAATGAGGAATTAGAAAAGATTTAAGAATGGAAGTTAGATATTATATTTGAATAGATTCTTAACCAATTAATAGAAATTCAAATTTTTGAATTATATTTAAACAATGGAACATAAACGTTCTGTCTAGAACTTGTTTTCCGCTCAAGTTTGGGAAGGTATTTAAAGTGCGAATATACTAGTAGTAGGTGCAGGAGGTATTGGATGTGAGCTATTAAAAAATCTAGTATTAACAGGGTTTAAGAACATAACAGTAATTGATCTTGATACTGTGGATGTATCCAATCTTAATAGACAGTTTTTGTTTAGAAAGCATCATGTTGGAAAATCTAAGGCATTGATGGCTAAAGAAACAATTGATTGCTTTAAAGAGGTTAATATAATTGCCCTTCATGATAACATAAAGAACCCAACTCTAAGTTTGGAATTCTTCAAAAAATTCGCGTTAGTTATGAATGCTTTGGATAATCAAGATGCCAGAAGATTTGTTAATAGAATGTGCATAACAGCTGATTTGCCTTTGCTAGAGTCAGGAACATAAGGTCTTAACGGATAAGTATAATCAATAATTCATGGAAAGTCTGCTTGCTATGAATGCGAATCTAAAGCAACTCCAAAATAATTCCCAGTTTGCACAATTAGAAGTACACCTGATAGACCTATTCATTGCATTACTTGAAGTAAGTACTTATATGATTTATTATTTGGACCTTAAGATGAAGGAAACTTATTAGCAGATTTAAAAGCAAATTTTTAGATGCAAACAGATTAAGAATAAAGTTACGTATTATTTGCTTAAACAATATTTGAGAAAGTCTTTAATAAAGATATTGAAGAGCAAAAAAAGCTATCTGATGATTAAAGGATTAGGAATCCAGTTTCTTTAGAATAAGCTCTATAAATTCAGGAAAACAGCATTTCAGGAACTAATAGCTCTATAGATGTAAACTTAGAAACTATGAAAACACATACAGTTGCATATTATGCCAAGTATTTCATAGACACTGTTGTATCAATACTAACACTCAACAAATCTAAAATAGGTTGGCTTACTTTCGACAAAGATGATAAACTAGCTGTATAGTTTGTAACTAGCGCTTCAAATATTAGGTCATATAATTTTAATATTCCACTTCAATCTGAGTTTAAAGTAAAAGAGATGGCAGGCAATATAGTTCCAGCTGTAGCTAGTACAAATGCAATAATAGCAGGAATACAAGTGACAGAAGCAATAAAGATTTTATCATAACAAAAGAGTTTACAAAGTTTAGATGTTTAGAACTTAAAATCAGCTTGGGCTAGTTAAGATGTTAGAGGAAACAAATTAATTTTGAGTGGAAAGTTACCACAAGCAAATTAGGATTGCTATGCTTGTAGTGGTAAGATATCAAAACTAATTCTAGAAACTAATATTCATGTTTTACGAATAAGAGAATTAGTAGAAGATGTAGCCAAAACCAGGCTTTCTTTCGTAACTCCATCCATAACTGCAGAAGGAAGAATAATATTCGAAGACGGAGAGGATTTAGATATTGAAGAGAAAGAAATGTATTAGCAGAAATTTCCTCAAACTCTTGAGCAAGCAAACCTTAAAAATGGTACTATTATTGAAATAGACGAACTGGATAAAAATTTCTAAGTTTACTTGACTGTTTAGCATAATGAAACGATAGAATAGAGTTTTGAGATACACGGATAAATCAAGAGCCAAACTAAATCTGTTGAAGTTCAGCAGCATAAGGAAGTTTTTGAGGAAGAAAAAATAGAAGTTGTAGATGAAGTTGTGGAAGTAGCGCAAACAAGTAATATTGGAGAAAAAAGAAAAGCTGATCAAGTTTCAAGCAACTTTCTTCAAAAAAAAAAGAAAAAAGCGACAGGAGACGAAGAAGATCCGATTGTACTTTGAACAAACCACTTTTACCCTTATTCATATTTAAATGTCTATCATAAATCTATTCATATTTAAAAAAATTGGAAAAAGAGGAAATCAAGAGTTTTAATTCTAACCTTTTACTTTCGACATTTGCGTTCCAAGATTAAAGAAATGTTTCTTCTCCATTTTAATTAAATTTTTTGATTTACCTCATTTTTATCATTTTTTCATTTTCATTTAAAAGCTTTTTTTAAATCTTCTATATTTGAAAAAATCTAAATAAGATGGAAGATGTTTAATTAACTTAAAACAGAGATAAATGTTTAAAATAATATTATTTAACTTTTTTTCATTCACTTCTTATAAATTTTAACTTTATTTTTAATTTTATTAAATCTTTTGAAAATTGTTCACAATTTAATATAATTTTCTATATAGCAACTTGAATAATTAAACTATGCACTAAGTTCAGTTTAGCTAAGTGAGAAGCTTTCTAAGTTATTTTTATTTTTAATATCTTTTTGCTATATAAACTCTACCTTTACAAGCAATCTTATTGATATACTTACATTTACATACTAGTCCTAATCTTAAAAGTCTTCAAGCACTGCTAATATATAAAAAGCACAACCACTTATATAGTAGTTTACACTCTTATATCTACTAAGTTAATTAAATTTAATCACATAAAAGCAAATCATGCACTTATATTCTTTCTGATTAAAAGTATTTATTTTATGAAGCTACTTTCATAAATTAAGTAAACTTTACATAGAGTATTTCAATTGTATATAATAAAGCCTATAGTAGTAAAGCAAGTATAAGTTATTTATAATCTAATAATTAATTCTAAATGTTATATGTAATAACCCAATACTTTCTTATATATTAGGAAGCGCTTTTATTAATTTATGGTCTAAGCTAGCTGTTACTGTATTATATGTTTGTAAGATTAAAATTAAGATAATCTCTTTTTATTTTCTTAATATTTCAACTTTAGGGACATCTTATATTTATATGTGCTTATAAGTTCCAACTGTATGAAAGTTACGGGATATGTTATAACGGGAATAAGAAAAAGTCCGATAAATAGAGGGATAAAAGAGGGAAAAGTAAGATAAGAAGTGAAGTCTGATAATTTATATAAATACATATTTTATCAATTAGAGTAAAAAGTTATAATTATAATACCTTTATTATGTCTCTATAGTCAAATTACATAATTATTCGTGCTTCTAGCGAAAGTAAATTTACAAAAGTATTGCTTTGCTTCTAGCTAAGTTAAGAGAATCCAAAAAGCTTATGCAATAAAAGGAAAATTGAATTAGATTGAGATACAAAATTCAAGATAATTAAATGTAACATATATTTTACAAGGTATGTACTTTAAGAAAAAATGCTATCCAATTTTTTAATATTAACTTTTCAAATTTTTGATTTTTATTAAAAGTAAGTACATATTTTTATTAAATAGATACCATTTTCACAGCTGCTTAAGAAACAACAACTATTTTTGAAATAAAATTCAACTATTAATTTTTAAATTTTTATTGGAGTTTCCATATTTGTCCTTTTTTCAAATTTTTCAGAGTTTAACGTATTTTTATTTTGTACCAATGAAAGTTGATTAGAAAGGAGTGAATTGAAAAGGAAAGTTATAAATTAGGTAGTTAAATTGAGAAAGATCTAGATAGTAAAGTAGTAGAAGTGATTGATAGAAGAATAATTAATAAAGTAACTTATTTGTTAAACCAGTTAATATATAAATTCAATTTGTAATCATTAATTAAATTTATAAATGGAGAAATAAGAAAGTCAAAGGAAAACAGAAGTGCAGGACGTTTAGCTTTCTGTTGAGTAACCTTTTTAAGCTGAATAGACATAAGAGAAAGAACTAGAATTAAAAAGAAAGAAGATAGAAGTTCATGAAGAATAGACTAATGATATTAACAAAATTCAAATGAATCTTGCGGATGTTCATGCAGATATTGATACATTAATGACGGTCTAATAGGAGGATTAGCAGGTAAAACCACTATACTCTCTTCAACTTCAAAGAACTTCAAGTTTCAGAAGTTTATTGGGAGACGCGTCATTTTATGGAGTTGTTAAGGCGAAGCCTTACAAGATGGCTATATTACTCTAAGTAATGGTTTGGGTCTGGTTCTGGATCAATATTATAATCTATCTATGCGATGTGTACATATACTATGTACTGATTCCCTTAGGTTGCTTTTATTTAGGCTATCTCTTTGAATCTTTTACGGATAAAATAAATGTCTATTTATGGAATATAGAACGAACTATGTCTTTTACTACTCACTTGAAGCAAGTATAATCGGAAAAGCCTTCTATCAAATGGAAAGTGAATGCTTTTCATTATTAAGAAAATAAAGCAAGACCAAAGGTTAAACCAAGACTTGTAGAATCAAACGTTTAGCACACTTACTTTTATTTTACTGACTGGAAAGACATGTCAGAACCAATTGAGGAAATCACAAGATAAGGTGTTGTAAGAGTTCACTTTGATGTACAAGTCGTTTGCTCAAGCAAGAAAACTTAGAAATTGTATACTAAGAAGAAGAAAGAATTTTTACTTGCTAACAAAACTGACGAAAAAATCAAGTTTGAAGAAGAAATTACTCTTCCTTCCTTCAAAGAGTTCATCCTAGCAGTTAAAGACAAAAAAAGAATTCCTTGCTGAATGAATGTTGTCGTTTATTGGATTTGCACAGTTCTAATGTTTTCATGGTTTTATAGATAGATCTTTAATTATTAGACTGGTGACTTTGCCTATACCTACTTAAAAGAAATCACTAGAGAAGAAGAAGAAATTCCAGGAATTGCTGCTCAAATAAAGCCTAAAACAAGTCCGAAGTTTATATGATTGTACTTATTAACTCAATTAAAATTTAATTTTCGCTAATTAAAAAGCTTTAAACTCTTAAATCTCCTTATACTTTCAACTTCTGCATTGCCCTATTTATTACAATTAAGTCTATTTTTCTGATAAAATCAGATAAAGTGTTCTGAAGAATTAATTTATTCTTTATTATGTTGGTTAGAAGTGATAATATAAAAGTTTCCATCCTTTTTAATATTTAAAGTTCATCAAAAATAAAGGCATAAGAGGCTTAATTTACCTATAAAGAAGAGTGAAATATATTATATATTCATAGCTTTGCTACTTAATATTATTTTGATACCTAATTAATAAAATATGACATAAATACAGGATCAAACGGTTCTCGTTATATTTAATTGCCTTATTTTAAACTTAAAGTAAACTTTCAAATTTATATTCCTAGTATAGCTAAATGTCTTCTTTCTTAGGAGTCACAAAGTTATAATATCAAGTTCTCTGATAGAGAAACTTAACTCTATTTAAGGTTTTATTTAATTATTTGGAAAGCTATCAAGATATAACTCTTTCTTGTTTATTTACTATAATGCATATTATGAGAGAGCTAAGTATTCAAATCTAAAAAGCAATTAAGTGTAAAAAGAACAATCGAAAGATTTGATAGCAAGAGCTTTAAATTAGCTAGATGTTAAATTGAAATCTTAATAAATAAACAAGAATTAGGAAAAATGAAGACACTTTAATGATTAGATAAATCAGCAATTTTGATTCCAGTTAAGAGATGAAGTGTTTAGCATGCATATTAGCTTCCTATACTTCTACAAAAGCTAAATCCCCAGTATATACTAGTCTAAGATTCCCCAGACATGCCTTATTACATCAAGACTAAGAACAACTTTGTAGCAGCCTGGAAGAGATTTATAAAAGGCTAAAAATAGTATAAGTTTCTAGTCAAAACTAGACCTGATTACTTGATGGATATTATACTTGATTAAGGAAAACTATAAATTCTCATCAATAGTTTATCAAACACTATTAACCCTGTTTAATTCGAAATTTCAGGAGATATTTTATACTCTGAGCCTACAGATTGACAATCGAGGATTGAGTCTAAAAGATAAGCAAGAAAAAAGCTAAAGGATGAAAATAAGGACATTAATTCAGTAGATGATTTCGAGCAGCTGATGCTTGAATAAGATAACAATAAAATACTCAAACCAGATGCTTTACTTTCCAGCATTGTATGAGCTTACAACAATCCAGATACAGGAACTTCATAGTTTCCTAGAGTGGTTATACCAGCAGATCTGCCTGAGTTAATATATAGAGAAAATTTAGTTTCCTAATTAACTTTCCAAGAGGTTCAAAATCTCTTGGAAATTTGTAATTATGAGTTTAAAAAGAAGAACTAAAATTTCGATGCAAGGCTAATATATCCATAAATATTTAAGAATAAAGCTTTGTATATTACAGAAGTAATAAGGCAAACTATTGAATCTTCACAATAAGATTAAAATATTGTGTGCATTGTTGAAGACGAAATAGTTCATTTAATAGAGGAGTAATGGTTAAAGTTAAGACCTTAGATATGCTCCTTGAACGATATTTAAAAACAAATAGAGCAGGAAAATCCAAGAGTTCAAGAGTCTGATAAGAAAAATATTCAAGCTAGCTAAGGATAATCGCAGTATTTTAACCCTAGTGAGTTAGAAGATTAAAACCTTTTAAATTATGTTTAAAAGCATTTTATATTGGATAAGATATTGAGCAACAACTGGCTTTATAATTACTATATTTAACACGAAGTATTTCCATTCTTACCTCCCTCCCACATTATAGATAAAGCGATGTATGGAGGAATTCTACAACTCTGGGAAATGATTTCAAAAAATTTCGGAAGGGAAGACAAATTTGATACTTTCAAAACTCAGATATGACATTTAAATTAATCTAATTTAATAAAAGAACAATGAAGAAGCTTTTACACTTCTCATTATAAACATTTACTTAATCCACATTTTAACATAAATATTAGCTAAATGAAGCTTAAATTTTGCTAGTTGATAAAAGGGGAAAGCATCGAATTAAAATTAATTATTTTAGTTTAATAGCTTAAAAGTCTAAAAGGTAGTTGAAACGAAGACTATCATTTTATGGTTTGCTACCTCTGCTCTTTTGATTTATGGTAGCAATAATAAATAACATCCAATGCAATCAATCTTTTCTATAAGGAATGCTCATCTTAACCATAAATACAGCATTTCAGCATTTTCAATTTTTACTTTATATCAACTTAAAAGGAAAACTCTAACATCGATTTGCCAGAATGGCTTAGATATATAGTGGAATCTTTAGTTTTGTAGGCGATTATATACATATTACCAAAGTTACTATTAAAATGCTCTTGTATTTGCTTATAGTAAATAACTGAAACCTCTCGATAGGGATAAATTCCTTGGAAGCTATAATTCTTAATAATAGCTCCTAATCCGCTTTATCTTGCTTTTGTCATTATGAGATTGACAAAAAATTTAAGGGCTACTGGACTGAAGCAGCATCATTTTAAATTGATGTGAAAATTAGAATTAGGCTGTACATACTTATCATACTCCATAAAGATATATTCTGTTATAGAATGAACATTGTAATTAAATTGCACTGTTTTCATGTTTTAACTACCTTAATTTTCATTTTATTATATTTCTTCTCTTTATTCTTTTTGGAATGCCATTTGAATATTCGAAATGAAATCATTTAACAACGAAAACTGAGAAGTCTCCAGTTTCTTAGTCTGGGGTTAAACTTATTGAGCATTTTCCTTAATTTTCGTTTTTTCTATACCGATTCTTTTTTTCCCTATTTTGGGTTGTGAACTTTTGAATGCATGGCTTCATTAGAAGGTTTGCAACGAAGTATCGATAAAAAGCACTGAAGGTACTTTGAAATCAATGTTTTATTTGCTAATTTTATCGATTGCTAAACTTTTCTTTGTGTTTTATGAGGAACTTAACTAGAAGCTTTGATCCTTTAAATTCTTCTTTAATTTAGGCTTAGGTGTAGCTTATACTTCAAATGATTCTTCTTCATATGTAATAAGCTAATCTATCTGTGCATGATATTCTTTTGGATTTGTTGGAAATATAATTATTTCTAACTTCTTCATGTCAAGTTCTTCGTGCATTCTATGATACCCTGCGGTTGTTTTATCCAAGAGCATTCAATTAGTTGCTTTTTAAAGTCTGAAGTTCTATTTCATTGAAATTCACTCCTATTAATCATAAAGTTAGTATTCAAACTCGTATGAAAAGCTTTCTATATCTACGTCTTTTTACGAATATCTTTGCCAAACGTTAATGGTTAGGTTGATAGAATTTAGTTCTGGAACTATTGTATGGAACAATTGCTTAGTACCAAGAGAAAGCCTATACTCTTTTAAATCCTTTTCGCTTTTTATTAATTTGAAGCCATGTTCTAATCTTAGAGCTATCATTTCCTATATTATCTGAGGAAACTTATCACTCATTCCAGGATCAGGAGCTAACTATTGATTCTAATAGTTATATGTGGGATATTTTAAAGTAGGTCAAAACGTTCCTTAAAGAGGTAAAAGAATAATCTCAATTAAGTTAATTCAATCTTATTCCACTTGCATCAAATATTGCTGTTCTTACATCTACTAAGCTTAAGGCATAGTTTATTTTTTAATCTTTTTTTTATGTCTATTTATTCAGCAATGCCATCGATTTTTACAAGACGTCATTTTGTTTATTTAAATAACGCTTTGAAATGGATTTATCTAGCTTTTCTTAAAACTGGTAGAATCAATGCAGCTTATATTATCAGACTTTTCAAAGCTTAATTTATAGTCTTTAAGATTATCTCTGTAGTCCTTTTATAGTGATAGAACTTAGTTCAAGCTATATGTTCCTTAGTCAAAGCTTTCTAGTTATTCTTCTAAGTTATTTGGTATTTAATCTTCTAGCTTGGTGCTTAGTGTCTCATTACTATTCTATTTTTTCTCTTTATTTAGGATTGAACTTAGTTTCGAAGGTTTTTTTCTAGAATCTAATTCATAACTTCCTTATTTTAGATGCATGTTTGGCTTAGAATCACTTTCTTTTAAGTTTGAAGAGAATGCTGAATCTTAATTAGCTCTAAATTTGAAGATATTAGCATCGTATGATTTGCAGAACTCTAAGAACTAGTTAGTTTCTTAACTTTTCTTCTGCTAGATTTTCTAAGCATTCAGAGGGTCTATATCTTTACGCTTGCTTTTGCTTTTTATTTGCATTTGAGGAAGAAGTTAGCTCTCAGATTTTAATTGCTACATATCATCTAGATCATAATCTTCTCCATTTAAAGCTTTTGTTTGAGTGTTAGATGGTGAAATCAGTGAAACTTTGTTAGGAGGTGTATGACTTGATTGATCATAAGTTACAAGCATGTTTGTTTTAACTTTCTTTTGGTTCTAATCAGGTGTTTTTTAGACATTAAACTCCCATGAATAATTAAGTAGGCTGCTAGAAGGAGGAGACTTAACGCTAAGTAAGGAATTCATTTTCATCACTTTGAAGTACTCTAGAGAAGGATTGATAAGAGCTTTATTGTTCTTGTATAAGAAATGCCTAAAATTATGGTATTCTGTCAAATGAGATTCGTTTACCTTCTCAAAAATCATGAAAGAGGGTAACGGAACTAATTCAACTGTAGGCCTATTAGCTAGGATCATATGAATAGCGTTTTAGATGTTAAAAATTCCTTCTTATTGAACTTAGTGATAAAAGACAGTCATATGCAGCCAATAGGGGTAACTCCATTCTTTTCCCTACTCTTTCTCATTTACTATTCTCATAGTAAACTCATCTAGTTCGTTATTAGGTATTTCTAACTCTCAATTCTTTGAATAGAGAAATAATGGAGTTAAATGTGTAGGTGGTCGCCTCATGAGAATTAAGTTGGTGAAGCAACCTTATTCCAGAATTCTAAACTTCGTCAATTTTGCTAATTACTAGTTAACTTAATAAACTCCTTATCCAGCGCTAAGGATATGAATTGCTTCTCCGGTATGTTAAATTTCAAAAGAGTTACCAATATGATTAAGACACAAATTAATGGCTTCAAGTATGCATACTTCTTTTGAATAACAAATTTGGCAAGGGGGAAATGTAGATTTAGCTTTAAATTCATTTTAGATAATTTTAGCTAATGGGGAAATGTTAATTTATCAGTTTAAAAATGAGGGAACTTTGAAAATCCATGTCTTTATTTTTTTGAAAGTTTGATCAAAGTTCTATTTATTTCCTTCAATCTCATCCACTTTCCATATTAAGCATTTATGCTTAGGATTTGGATCATTGTATAGAATTTTGGTATAGAACATAATGGTTAATAAATGATTAGTAGAAGCCTTTTGATACCTTTCAAACATCGATCTTATAAATGATATAGTGCGTCCGTAAAATGAAAAGGCATATCTATCATAGTCGAACATCTCTTTCGAGATTTCTATTAGCAAAAAGATTCTTGCTGATTTAGATCTAAATACACACTTAGTTCTGTCAGTAAATATGCCAGTACTAATATATTTTTGCTAGTAAATAAGTCTTTTTATTTAAAACTGAATTCCATTTTTAGTAATTTCTTGCAGTTTATATATAGCTTTGCCAATTAAGCTTTGCTGTAAATAGTAAAGATCTCTTCTATTTAGATGCTGGTCCTTTAGAATTATGATCTCTACTTAGTTCAACTCTCAGTCGCTCATCTTTATCTTTCTAAGTGATACTGATCACTATAATCCTAAGGAGAATTTCTTAAAGCTGTTAAATATGTTTTAATGTATTGATATAGAGAAATTTCTAGCTTAGTTTTAAATAATGCTTTCTTCACCTATTTCCATAATTAAATAGACACACTCACTTCCTATTTCTTCCTTTATTTCAATGAAATCTCCTTTCTCAAATCCTTTTAAGACTTATGCATTAATTAGAATATCAGTAGTTGATATCTTATCGTTATGAATACTTAAGTCGAACTTACTAGAAGGATCTATATGTAATCCTACTACAGGTGTAGGCTCCTGCTGCATAAATTTTGCCCATCTTGATTCAGTTTTTTTAGCTGCAGTCTTTTTGGTAAAAGCCATTTTATCAATTATGCTTTATTTTTAATCTACTAATAATTTGCTTAAATTAGCTTAATAAGCTCTAAAGCTAATTTATTATATGTAAACAATCCTATTTTTTGACTTTCAATCATATCTTACTGAAAAAATACTTCATCAGTTTATTAATCAATTGGTCAGTTAAGATAGCAAGAAAATATAAAGAACTTTCTTGTCCTTCCATTTGAAATGCGTCAGTTAAAAAAATAAAGTTGGTAGTTTATCTCCTTTTAGTAACTAAAAAGAATAATGAAATGTAAAAGTTTCTATAACTAGCTCTACTTACATAATTTAAACTAATAGCAATTATCTATGATAGTGGTATAAAGCTATTCTATAATAATTACTTTAATAATCTGCTAGCTTTTACTTATGAGAAATAGTTAATAATTAATTACTTTCTTTCTTTGCATAATTGTTATAGACTGTTATAATTTAATAAGAATCATCATAATAAGGCTATTATATATAATACCATTAATTACTATTTCAGTTACTTATTTCTTATTTATTTATTATCTTTTATACTTTTAAGAAAGTAAACGATGAGTCCTATTCAGCTCAATAGGTATTCCGGTGTAGTGTAGACTGCATTGCAATTACTCTTGTAATAGAATCCGTCACGAATAAGTATGGACATGCCTTTTGCTTGATAAGGCATACTTATTTTGGAGTTCTCTCTAGCAATACGAGAAACTGATTAGTTCTTTAGTTTTAGTGGTTGAAATAATTGGCACTGAAGTTTAGGTCTCAAAGTTCTCCTGCCTTCACATGCTGGTAATCTAGCAGGAGCTGGAAAATATCTAAAGAAATGACTTAGACCAATTAAAATTTTTACGTAGAAGAATTTAATTTATTTGTCATATTAAGCACAAAATTGGAATTTCCTTCTCTAACTTCAGCCTTCAGAAAAATTAAAGAATTTAGAGAAAAGAGATAATTATTTTGATTTTAAGTACGAAGCAAAGAAGATCTTTTGATTCAGAGAATGAAAAATAAATAAATACAAAACGGATAAAGAGCTCTAAAAGCGGAAGTAATGGTGAACCTATAAATGTTTGCATCACTTTAATTAATTAATTAATTATCTTTTTATAAGTTAGTGTCTTTATTTTAAATTTAATCATCCCTAAATTATAATTAAAGATATTTATCAAATATAGAGACAAAACATAAACTGAAACCATTATTTCGAAAGATTGTTGTAACCATTAGTAATAAAGATTTTTTTAAGTACTTGCACTATTAGTTTCAATTAACTATTTTATAATTATGAGTTTTTAAATACATCTTACTTCAGACTTTTAGAGTATGAACTATATGTAAAAAGATATAAGAAAAAGATTAAAAAATATCGAATTTGACATAATTACCTATTAAATTAAGTATCTGAAACAAAGTTTAGTTATAGATGTTAAACAAATTCTAAGAGTATTTCTAGTATTTACTTATTTAATAGCTTAATCAAAATATTTATAGCTTTGTCTAATAAATGCTTTACATCTCCAGTTCATAAGTATCTTATCAAAATTCATATGTTTTATCCTTGCTTTTCATCTCTATCAAATACTTAATTGTAGTACTGGGAATTTACAATCTTAGAGCTAGTCAAAATAGGGATAATTAAATTAAAAATGATTAAAGGTTTTTGGCAATTATTTTATTTATTAAAAGCTTTTATTAATAACTAGATATTGTAATAGAAATACAGAATTAGAAAATTTAAATTAAGTAATAGTTGAATTATTACTCTACTTTAAAAAGAAAATTAGCAATAGACTTATAATTGCTTAATATAATTATTGGAATATTAGAGCATCTAATAAGTTACTAGGAAAAATAAAAAAAATGGAAGGATTCAAAAGAGGTTTCTACACCACCTCCAAAAAGTTGGAGAGGAAGCCTGAATCCAATCTTGGATAGTCTTCTTACCCTTAACCCTAACCTTTTTCTTAATTCTAACAACCTGAAGAGGAACAGAAATAAGCTCAGAAGACAACACATAAGATAACTCCAACCTCAGAAGAGAAGCCCAGAAAGCAGATGAAGTCTGCTCTGCACCAGGAGGTCTCAAAGTTTAATCCTTCTGGCCAGATGAGCATGGAACAGCTCATCAAAGTTGTACTAAACCTCCAGGAAGAGATTAGGAAACTGAGAAAGGACAATGAGAAACTGATGGAAAAATTCAACCTAACGGAAGGAATAGAATCCAGACTTATGTCCTAAGAAAGAGAACTAAGCGCTTTCTGAAACATATCTTAAGACCAGAGTAGCTAATCCTAAAATTAGCTTCAGAAACAATCTGATATGAGTATTAGACTGGAAATACTAGAAAAGAATTAGATGAACAAAGGGGAGATCCAATGATGATTGAAGAGACCAATAGGAAGACTAAGGTTAAAATCCAAAAAGTAGTGAAGAAATGTTACTACTGCAATTCGACAGAACACTTATGAAGACGCTGCAAGGAATTCCAAAATTTCAAGACATAGTATTGGAATAAATAAAGAACCATACAAACACAGTAGAGGAAGAAAAACACAATGTAGTAGAGACAAATAAGAGAAAGATTATACTTAAATGAATAAGGATACATTTACAAGAGAAAATTTAATTAGAAATAAGGCTAGATCCGGAAATGATAAGAGTAATGGGAGGAGAGAGGAGTAGAGACATATAAAACTTTATTTTTAACACTGGAGCAATCTTGTGTCCATAATGAAGAGGTGAAAATCTTCGAAAATTGGTAAACTTAATTTATCCTATTATTACAAGTTACTAGGATGATAAGATTACATTGAATATCTCTTAATTAATAGTTTAACTTCCTCTAAATGTTCTAGCCTTATATTAATTTTTAACTTCTTTCTTTCCAAATTAATAGATTGAATTATCTTATTAGTTTGAGCTTGCAAAGTTTAATTAAATCTTTCCATTCAAAATTGCTTATTTTAAGTCTTTTGCTTAAGCTATTTTAAGATCTTCTAGATTTTTATTTCAATTATATTATCAGTATGTAGGAATTCCCAACCGAAGAGTGTGCTGAATAAAGTAAGTAGTTTCTACGAATTTAAATAAAAAGAGTAAAGAATAATAGAAAATAAATGAATGCTTTTATTAGAATTATTGCAATCAAGAAGGTTTAATCTACAGAAATAGTTCGAGTAGCGAAGAAGCTCTCTATATCTAATTAGCAGTAATTAGTTCAATAGAAAAATAATGGAATTTGATATATAGGAAAAAGTCAAGAAAGCAACCTTAAAATCATTAAGATTTATGACAATGAAGATCCAAGCAAATTTAAGTTAATAATTTTATTACACATTTAACTTTTTTACTTGGCCAAGTAAATAAAGGTAGTGCCGTATTAATATTAAGCTAAGTTATTAAACTGGTCTGAAATATGTGCTTATTAGTTATAAAACTTACCAAGACTGTAGATTTATATGAGAACTTTTGCTAAACTGATCAAAGAGCGTAATTTAAAATGTTTGGATTAATTAGTTTTGGATAAGTTTAGGCATGGTTATTATAGAATAGCCAGAGAAGGCAAAACTTCTAAAATCCAAATAAAGAAAGATAGTTAATTAATCTCTTTGATTGTAATTTAAATTGATAGATTCTAAATAGTAGTATTACAGATATTCTAATTTATTAGAAGCCTTCAAAGATAAATTTATATGATTTATGCTTAATTTAGAACTTTAAATTACTATACTAATGTAATGAAAGATAGTTATTGATTCTCTTATTGTATGTATAAATGCATAAAATGGACGATTGGCAAATTGGATTGTTTTAATGCTGCTCAAAGCATCCAAAGCTTTCTTTTTTAATGTGTATTTTTGGTTGCTGCACAGGTTGTTGAATTACATGACAAAATTTTAAAACTGCTGATAATGCAATTGCTAAACAGAAAACTTGCCTTGTATGCTTTTTTCCTCTTTGCTGCTATCCCTTGAACCGAAAGTTAATTAGAGAAAGATTTGATATAAAAGGAAGCTGCATTCAAGACTGCTGCGCTCATCTTTGTTGTCATTGCTGTGCTATGATTCAACAATTTGATTAGTGTCATGGTAATTCTTACGCTAAACTTCCCTAACTTTCTTTATTTAAAACCATTTCTCTATTATTTCTTGACTAATTAACAACAGTACTCTTCATCTTGTCTCGATTCTTAAAATCGCTCTTTGTATATCTAGAAGTGATATAGAAGTGAAGTCTTTATTTAGATATATTTAGGCATAATGATAAAATAAATAGCAAATCTATTTCTTTGTATCTTGTACAAGGATCCTCTATAGATATTCCTTATTAAGATAAATGGATAAAACTAAAGCAAGTAGAGCTAATAGATTAAAGTAACCTAATAAAGCAAGCTATTTTAAATTTGCTTGCTTAACTAAAATAATTCTATTAATATAAATATTAAAAATGGTTAGCTTCAAGAAAGGTTTTTATTCACCTCTTCAGAGTAGGAGAGAAAACTTGAAGCATTTTCTACTACTACCACGTCTTAGCTTTAATAAGTCTATTCTTCTTATTTATTACAAATGGAAGACAGACTCACAATACAAGTACTCAGACTACACAGAACCAAATTCACTGATCGAACGAACATGAAATAATAATACGCTCAACGGGAAAAGGATATCAATATATCTATGATTGGCAAATTTCACTAAAAGGAGGAGCATAAAATAAGAAAGGAATGAAGTAGTTAAAAAGGTACACAACTCAAGCAGTAATTTAAAAAAGAATAAACAACTTGATTCTACCAACGTCCTTGAGGATTAAATGGAAAGAGTCTACTAAAATATCAATGGTGAGCTATAAAATATTGTAGCTGCAGTGTATTTTAACCATGATCTGGAAAAAAATTATTTAGTAGAGAGAAAGAAAATATACTAAGAAGTTATATAAATGTTTAGGAATCAAATATAGAACGAATACGAACAAGCGTATGCCAAATAAAGCGGAATAGTATATTTGGTCTTCAACAATGAAGGAAGATCCTACAATTCGCATAATTAAGGGAATTATAATTCTAAAGCGTTAGAATTCCTATCTAGGCAAGAAACTTATTAGAATATTTTGATGCTCATAATTACTCAGTATATTTCTTGATAAAAAATATCCAAGCATGAAGGAAGTAATGGAATTAATGTGTAAAAAGTAAAACATCAAGGAAAAATTTAGTATACATACCAAAACAATACAATGCTAATAGTTAGCATTGTAATATCCCTAGACTTAAAGGATTAAGTAGAAGCAAAGAGGATATTAGAAGTAATGGGCCTGATCGGAAACTAAATGATGAATACAACACCCAACAAATTTTTTTGCTGCCTACGTAAATTGAAAGGACACATAAATCGATTATGGAGAAGGGTGGAAGCAGCAAAATGAAAAACTACATATAAGAGAATTAGAGAGGTTTGAAAGAGAAGCTAAATTATACAATAAGCAAACCAAATTTAAAAGAAATTAAGAAAATAAGAGAATAATTGAAGAAGAATAAATGATTATAGAGAAAGCAACGAAAGAAGAGAATGAAATAAAACGAGGATAATAGAAAAATAATAAAAACAACTAAACAATTAAATAATTAAAAATTTTTTATGCTAAAAGTATAAATATGAATTATTTTTCATCAAAATGGAATTTTACATATATAAGGCAGAGAGACAGAGAAATTCTCAAAGAATTAAATTAAAAAAAAAGCAATCAACTAAAGAATAAGATATAATATAATACAAATCGGAGAAAGGATAGAATAAGTGATGATAAAAAAGTTAAACCCTAACAGAACAAAAAAGAAAGAAACAAATTATTATAATGGAGTATGCAAGGAAAAGCGAAAATAAAGAAAAAAGGTAAAAAGAAATAGAACAAACTCAAGAAAAAAGAGAATAAAATGCAAGATAAAAGTGGGAAGTAAGAAGCAAACTGAAATTAGCTTTAATTAGAAACCTAAAGACAAAAATGAACAATTATCCAACAAAAATTAATAGGAAAAGGCAAAAAAGAAGAAAAAGATAGGTAAGAAGAAGAATAAGATAAATAAATAAATAAAGATGATTATAGAGCGCG
This sequence comes from Loxodes magnus, assembly GCA_946699065.1. Classification (NCBI taxonomy): domain Eukaryota; phylum Ciliophora; class Karyorelictea; order Loxodida; family Loxodidae; genus Loxodes; species Loxodes magnus. Next base: position 362,177 of record CAMPDV010000053.1, on the reverse strand, counting down.
TAGCATCTCGTTAGCGCGTAACTTTTTCAATATTAATATTTAATATTAAGAAAAAATGTTCTTATGCTTCATGTTAAAATTCTAGTAGTCCAATGAGTCATGTCAGCTTCTCCAAATAGGGAATTTACTTATTAAAGATTATTATCGAATTATGAATCAAATGCTCCAGTATTCTTGAACAAAATCCAAATAAAATTAATTATTAAGTTATTAATTAGAAGGCCCATCAATCAAAGGTTCATAATGCTAGTGAGAATTCTCTGGCAAGTTAGGCTTGTCTCTTCCGAGCTTTTCCATCTTTCCCCGTGGTGGCATCTAGCGCGAAATTACTCGCAATAGAGTAAACACTGCACCAGATTGCCTACTAGTTCCCCTTACCGCAACCGACATCCATTTTTTCTGATAAATATAAAAAGATAAACAAGGGGAAGAACTAATAATTAAAAGAATAAGGAAGCAGGAAGCAGGAAATAATTGATAAGAAGAAGGAAAGGCGGAGAAGGAAGATGAATGAAAAAAAGAAAGTGGTGAAGAGGAAGAAGAAAGAATGGATGAAAAGAAAAAGAAGAATATGTCATAAAATTAGGGACAGCAAATGTTAGGGGAGTTAAAAATCAAAGGAGGCACTTGTCAATCTAAGGACTAAAAAAAGTATTCACATAATGGCAATATAGAGATTTAGATAGAAAACTAAAAAGATATGTGTAATATAGCAGGATTTGAAGGCTTAATAAATGTTGAGTCAAAAAAAGAAAAAGAAGTAGCATTCTATTTAGAAAAAACATATTTAATGAGATTAGAGAAATATAGAATGAAGTTAATTAAATGACCTTTTTGGAGGTGCGAGAGTGATTACCATTGAAGTAATGAAAAAGCTGGCAATAATAAATTTATATGTCCTTATTGCAAATGACAATGAGTAATATGAACCTTTTTTGTAATTTAGTGAATGAATTTAAACTTTTGCCATTGAAAAAGGACTTAATGTAATGCTCATAGGAGATTGAAATTCGCACATAGAGAAATAGCTACCAAAGAAAACAAACTACCTGAAAAGAGAATGCTACAGTTCATGGAACAAAATAATTTAATATGCATAAAGCCAACTGAAATACGTATTTTTGCTACTTAAAGCAATGAATATAAAATAGATTATTATTTTATTGAAAAGATAATGAGAGAAAAGGTGATAAAAAATGATTTTCATCACTCATACGTAATAGGGGAACATAGGTTTGGTTATTTAGATAAAGATTAGAAAAGAATTTATAAAATCATAAAAGATAAATAAATAAATTAGCTACTATTAAAGAAAAATAGATCTAAGAATAATTTGAAAGATTCATGCAAGAAAATGTCAAAGAAGAAGAAATTAATAGCCTAAACGATAAATAGACTTATAAATGATGAAAGAAAACGATATAAGAAGGAGTTTAAATGGTATATGGAACGGCCAAAGCATAAAACATAAAGATATATAAATACTCTGAAATAAAAAAATAGTGTAATAAAATTTTAAGAAAATGCAGCAAACAGTTAAAATAAAGGGTAAAGAACAACAAAGAAATATATTAAAAGCAATAAAACTAGTAATATAAAGAATACAGCAAGAAAAAAATACATTTATTCAAAGATAAAAGGTTAAAGAGACTGATTTAGCCTATTTATGGACAATGTAAATAAATGAAACCTGACAGAAATGTGGAGGAAACTAAAAAACCTGCTTAATAGAAAAAATAATTAATGAGCACCCTTATAGAAAGGGGATGTTAAAACTTTCAGGGATGAATGATAGTAGTTTTATGAAGATAGCTATAATACGTTATCAATTAAATTATTAAGCAAGGTAAACGAGTATGAAATTTGAGAAAGTATTAACTAATTGGCGAAATGTAAAGCAGTAGGACCCGATGAATTAAAAGTAGGAGCAATTTTAGCATGTGGAAAAAATTAAATGAAAAAACATTAAAATTGATAGAAAAGATGATTTAAGAGAGATTAATATCTTAGGAGATGAAATAACAATATATAACATTAATATACAAAAAAGGAGGATAGATGAATCGATGAACTATAGACCAATCTCTTTATTAAATCATGCTTAAAAATTGTAGATCTATGCATTTTCTAGCAATTGTAAGGATATCTAAATAATGATGAAAGAGACTACTAATATGGTTTCAAAAAAGGTAAATTGCTCAATATTAATCTAAAATCTAAGAGCAGTTTAGGAATGATTAATGCGGAATAAAAAAGATGTTTTTGTGATATTTCTTGATATTAAGAAAGCTTATAACTCAGTACAAAGGAAAGATATATGAAAAATCCTAAATGATCTAAAAGTACCGGAATAGATAATTAAACTTCTAACAAACTTCTATTTTGAAGAATAGATTAAACTGAAAATCATTGATTAAATAGTAAAATCATTTGTGACAAATAAAGGGCCAAAATAGGTAAACATAACGTCGCCGAGACTGTTTATCTTGATATTAGCAAGACTTCTTCATTTTCTCGAAGATTTAAAGCTAGAAATTATGATAAACTATAAAAACGAAGAGGGATGTACATTAGAAATAAATGTAGGATGCTTTACATATGCAGATGGTCTAGCCTTAATAAGTGAATGGGAATAATTAGAGGAAGTAATTGAAAACTTAACATCATGGGTAGAAAAATATAAATTGGAAATTACAGATAAAACAAAATAAATGCTATGAAAAGCAGCAGAAAATAGTAACTGAGAAAATATTGAAAATACTATAGAGGTGAGAAATTTAAGGATCGAAAGAGTAACTACCTTTTAATATCTAGGTCATATAATAGAAGAGAATATTATTTTCGAAAAAAACACGGAAAATAGACTAGTACCAGTATAAAAATGCAAATATGAAATTGGGAAAAATAATAATGAATAAGGGAATAACGCAATATAACATAGAAATGATGATAAAAGCTTTCGTACCTCAGTTTTCAGCTATGGAACAAAAATGATTCCATATTGCGAATAATTAGTAGAAAAATAAGAGATAAAGCAATTAAAAATAATATAAAAAAGATCTTTATGAACATAGATACCTCTTTTTAAGTGAAAAATGAGATGTTAGAACATGAACTTTAGTTTATGAAATTTACACACTACCTAAAATAGAAAACGTTGAAATTAAGAGTTTGATTAATAGGTAATTAAAGAAAAAAAGTAGATGGATTTAAGTTAGACAAGTAAAAAAGAGAACTTAATATCTGAATAATATTGCAGGCACTAAAATTAGAATTAAAATTGAGGACAAAGATATATTTATAGATGAAGGTAATAATAATTAAAAAGGGAAGAAAACATTAATTGTGTAATTTGAGAATTTAGAGTATACTTAGAAGATAGAGAAATAATGGAGTAAATAATAATAATATTAAACTATAGAAACGCATGATTTGATGAAAATATAGTAGGACCACCCAACTACCTGAAATACAATAAAAATAGAAAAAAAAATGCTACATATATAGAATAAGAACGAGATGTATTGGGAGCTAGGATTACTTAAAAGAAAGACACTTAGTTATGACAAGCAAATTTCCTTTCTACAATGACGCAAGAGAAAATGAAAGATATATCATAGAAAAGTGTGTAGAATACAAAGATGGAAGATATATATGAATATGAAAACTAAGAGCAATAGGGATAGAGAGATAAGGGATGAAACTATTTGATGAAATATGAGGTGCGTTCAAATTCGATAAATTCATTAGAAAATAAGAAGAATAAAAAATATCTAAAGTGATTTGATAATAAAAATTTATACTAAAAAAGGAAAAAAGAATGCATAGAAATTAAATGAGAAAAAGAGATAGGACAAGACTATAGAGCAGGAAAAGGGTAATTTTATGAGTTTATAAAAGCTTGATTAAGAAGAAAAGAATTAGAAATGAAAATTAGCAAGATATAAAAAAATAAAGATAGATTGCAATAAAGATCTAATAAAGTGTAGATAGGAAGAAGAAATAAGAACAAGAGATAATGTAGGGAAAATTGACGAAGATAGGCAACAAGAGAGAATTTCTATTACCTGAAGATTTACTTGAAGAAACGGACATTTATTGAAGTATGGAAAGAACTGCGCGACATTTGAGTTGCTACTCGCTCTCTAATCTTATCTATTCCATAAAATTAATCTACAGCTCTATAATTATCACTGCATTTTAGCGAAGCATAATAGTTATGTTTAGTATTTATTCTTTCGTCAAAATGAGATAGAATGAATAGTGAGTTTATTACTTTACTACATTTGTTATATGAGAGATTACTAATCATTATTGTATAAATTTGAAGATGAGAATCCTTAAAATAGGATAGGAACTGAAATTCTTTTATAATTATATAGAAATTTAAAAATTTACATTATATATAATGCTAAAATGCAAATCTATAAAACTTTAAATTAGCATCTTTTACAGTCATATTTTTGCTTTTTACATCTATGAGTATAAGTAAATTCTAATTGTATGAATGCTATAAAATGTAAAGATCTAGATATACTTAATTTTAGGTTTATTGATAGAAGAATAAAAATAAATAAATTAATTAAATTAGCGTGGTACCACCATTGTTTGGTTCACCACGAAAAAATAAAGAAACAAATTTAGTTATTAATAATAGGCTAGAAATGTTTCTAGCTCCATCTGGTCACTTTGCTTCTTGTCTTCTTCTCTCCGTTTTTATAATCAAAATTAATTGTCTTCATTCTTCAAATTCTTGCAATTCTTTCTGAGGCTGGAGTTAGAAGGGGTTTGAGAACATTCAAATATTAGTGTTAAATGACTCAATTAGGTTAATTTTTCTAAGTAATAATTATTTTAATTTCAGTCATTTCTTTGTTGTTTTCTATTTCCTGATCAGAATAGTGACATGTAGAATCAGTATAACTCTGAGATCTGGATTTAAGTTCCCTCTAGTTGACCTCTCGTACTCGATAAAGAACCCTCAAACAGGTAAGGCTTATCACACAATGGGTCCGTCCTTGCTTGTTTGTGGTGGCATCTATTGCAAGAGTACTTGCAATGCAGACATGACTGCACCGGATTACCTACTCGGTTGACTAGAAACATTAATTAATTTTAAAAATGAATATATGATGATAAATAAAATGCTAATTGTAGAATTGCATTAGCTTCTTAAGAATAAAGAATTTAAAAGTTAGAAATGCTTCTAGGATATTTCATCTCTGATCGTTTTATATCTATTCTAGCCATTGACAGAAGGATTTTACTAATAATCCAACCAGGTGGATAAATTATCCTCGAAGTAACGCATTTCTCATAATTACTCTATTCCATTATTGCTTATTAGCTGGCTTATAAAATTTTAACTTAGCTTTTTTGCTTCTTTTTGTAGATTTTATTAAAGTCCAAACATAAAAAGCATTAGAAAAGCTTTTATATAGACTCAAAAATAATAAAAAGCATAAAGAGCAATTAATTTGAGCATACCCTCTATTACTTAATTATAGATGTAGCATACTATCTATATGGTTAGTTATTAATAATCTTATTAATAAATATTAATATCAACTAATATACAATTATAAACTGTCATTAGCATCACTATTTATAAAGCAGCTAACTTAAGATGCAATTGTAAATATATTAAAAGACAGAGCAGGTTAGATTTAATATGTATACTTAATTAAAAACAAAAAGCTCTAATAATAGAGAAACAGAAAAGGCTTTTATATAATAGATAACTTATAAAAATTTAAAATGCCAAAAGTAATTAAGTATTAATACTCATGACCAAAATAAAATTCTTACTCTTTTTAACATAACATAATAGATTAATGTGACGTCGCTTTTTTTTGGTTTGCCATTAATCAAAGAGTTTGCTGTTAGATAAAAATTTTCACACTAAACTTGCTTGGATTTTTACTTTCATGTGTCTTGATGATTTTAAATTATTTTTCTTGATATTTTCTGATAGTTCAAATCCCAATCATTTTCTATTGAATTTATTGACTGCTTATTAGATATAGGGAGCTTCTTTTTTTAGTTGGAGTATTTTTCTATAAAGTAAACCTACGCTTGTGCAGCATATTTTAAATATATATTACCATTATTTTCCTATTATTCTTTTTTTATTTTATTAGAATTGGTCACAACTCCGAACTTTATGCCTTGGCCGCTTGCAATACCAGCATATCATTATTTTGTGTTAGGAAATCATTCATATTGGGGTTATTATTCTATATCCATTGGGTCATTGAGTTATTAGGGTTGTTTTTACTTAGATTTCCTGGAATTTAAAAATTTTTCATTAAAAAATGGTTGAAGGTTTCAAGTCAGGCTTCTATACCACCACTTCCTAAGCCAAAAAGGAAGAGAGGAAGCAAGAAACCAAGTCTTAATAATCTAAACAATCTTCTCTATCAAAAACTTAACCAAAACTGAAGTAACAACTTGGAATCTAACAAAACGAATGAAAGTCAACCTTGAGAATATACACACGGAAACTTCAACCTCAAGCGAGAAACCGAGGAAACAGATGAAATCTGCTCTCCACCAGGAGGTATCAGTTTTCAACCCTTCTGGCCAGATGAGCATGGAATAGCTCATCAAAGTGGTACTGAACCTCCAGGAAGAGGTCAAGAGATTGAAGAAGGACAATGATATGCTGATGGAAAAGCTAGACCTAGCAGAAGGAATTGAGTCAAGACTTATGTCCTAGGAAAGAGATCTTAACGCCTTTTGGAATATCTCGCAAAGTCAGACTAACGAATCCTAAAATTAGCTTTAGAAACAGACTGAATTTGATAACAGACTCGGAAAAGTAGAAGAGAAATTTTAAACTTTTAAGAAAGATTAAAGCGAAACCGGAGCTATAAAAATGGAAATCGAAGTCTAGAAAGAGCAAACAAATCAAGGAAAATAATTCAAAATAAAAAAGAAATGTTTCTACTGAGAAAGTGTATGACATTTCTATCGGAAGTGTTAGAAATTATAATAGAAATAAAGAAACTATTGGATAAAAGAACAAAAAAAGTAGAAAAAAGAAAAGTCAAGAATGACAAGAATGCATTGCAATCCGGATGGTTCAATATACAAGATTAAGATGGAACCAAGGCAAGTTAAAGGAGGGAAAACATGGAAAAATTCGAGTTCCCAATCTCACTAAAATTGGGCTACCAGAATTTTTATATTTAACAGCAGGGAGCATGAACTGTTGTCTTCCTGACGGGGTTGGAAATCCCTAAAACGGAAAACTTAAAATTAATATTATTATTAATTAATTTCCTGGAATTTACTTTACGATATATTCTGTTTATGAGATTCTTCCTTAAATTTGCTACAGAGAAGGGCTTAAAGCTAATTCCTATCTTAAGTTTTCTGATTTTAAAATTTCCATATAGTTGATTAAATAGTTATTTGTTAATAAAATTACCTAATAGTCTTGTAAATTATTAGTTCTCCATCTTAAGGAGGTAAAAATTGTTGACCATATCCTGATTTTAGTTATTATTTTTTGTTGGATATATTTAATATTATATCGAAAAAAAATGGAATAATAGGTCCGTCTTTCAAAAAACTAAATAAGGAAAGCAAGAAAACAAGTGACGAAAGAAAAACTAAAAAAATAAAGACAATAGTAAGAATCTAGATCTTCACCTGAAGGAAAAATATCGATAGGTCCAGCTGAGTCAGTTAATCCACAAATTTAGAGTAACAATTTTCTTCAAATTAAATTGAAAAAATGAAAGCAATGATCACTAAATAAGATTAAATGATATTCAATTACGGAGATCGAATTCGAGAACTTATGGATTGCATCGAAGATTAAAACAACGAATTAAAAATATTGAGAAGCTAGCTAATAAAAAGTAGTTTAGTTACAGAATAGTAATTATGAGAAATTTCATAATCAAATTTTAAATAATCTCAATGCATGATTATAGAAGAAACTCCAGCCCAATTTTAGAATACAGAATAAAATAAACCTAGCTAAGAATAGGCAAGCACGGATTTAACTAAAATAATTGAACAGCTGGAAAATAAAATATTTAAAAAGAAGAACACTGAAAAATAAATAAAAAATTGTTGGTATTGCTACTCACGGAATCACTTACTAAGACACTGCAAAGAATGAAAGAATTTACAGATAAGATAAGAGCAGAAAACATGAAGAGCTTTAAATAAATTATGGATCACTGAAAATGGAGTTTACAGACAAAAACTTTTAATACGCAACAAAGAAAATTAACAGTGATAACCATCCACTTACAAAAAAGGTTGGGGAAGACTTACCACGTAAAAAAATTGGTCTGCAGGTACCTGGTTGAAAGCCCAGAGATAGCAAACTTTTATTTAACATTAAGTCCATTTTTATTATTATTATTATTATTTTTTGTTGGAGAAGTCTGTTATTTCTTAGGTATTATTTTATATTTATTTGAATAATCTTCGATAAAGTTCCAATCATTTAGTCTCAAGAGCCTAAGTACCTATAGAATTATATATAAGTTTAAGAACTGCTAAATGTGAGGATTTCATATTTGTTTGATTTTGCTTGCGATACTCTTCGTAGTTTGGTATTTTATAGGAAAATGTGATAAAAATTAGAACGAAACTTTTTAGGAATAAGTAAAAAAGACTCTTGAAATGTAAGAGAAGAAATGCAGCTCTCTTTATATTTAATTGCCTTATTTTAAACTTAAAGTAAACTTTCAAATTTATATTCCTAGTATAGCTAAATGTCTTCTTTCTTAGGAGTCACAAAGTTATAATATCAAGTTCTCTGATAGAGAAACTTAACTCTATTTAAGGTTTTATTTAATTATTTGGAAAGCTATCAAGATATAACTCTTTCTTGTTTATTTACTATAATGCATATTATGAGAGAGCTAAGTATTCAAATCTAAAAAGCAATTAAGTGTAAAAAGAACAATCGAAAGATTTGATAGCAAGAGCTTTAAATTAGCTAGATGTTAAATTGAAATCTTAATAAATAAACAAGAATTAGGAAAAATGAAGACACTTTAATGATTAGATAAATCAGCAATTTTGATTCCAGTTAAGAGATGAAGTGTTTAGCATGCATATTAGCTTCCTATACTTCTACAAAAGCTTAATCCCCAGTATATACTAGTCTAAGATTCCCCAGACATGCCTTATTACATCAAGACTAAGAACAACTTTGTAGCAGCCTGGAAGAGATTTATAAAAGGCTAAAAATAGTATAAGTTTCTAGTCAAAACTAGACCTGATTACTTGATGGATATTATACTTGATTAAGGAAAACTATAAATTCTCATCAATAGTTTATCAAACACTATTAACCCTGTTTAATTCGAAATTTCAGGAGATATTTTATACTCTGAGCCTACAGATTGGCAATCGAGGATTGAGTCTAAAAGATAAGCAAGGAAAAAGCTAAAGGATGAAAATAAGGACATTAATTCAGTAGATGATTTCGAGCAGCTGATGCTTGAATAAGATAACAATAAAATACTCAAACCAGATGCTTTACTTTCCAGCATTGTATGAGCTTACAACAATCCAGATACAGGAACTTCATAGTTTCCTAGAGTGGTTATACCAGCAGATCTGCCTGAGTTAATATATAGAGAAAATTTAGTTTCCTAATTAACTTTCCAAGAGGTTCAAAATCTCTTGGAAATTTGTAATTATGAGTTTAAAAAGAAGAACTAAAATTTCGATGCAAGGCTAATATATCCATAAATATTTAAGAATAAAGCTTTGTATATTACAGAAGTAATAAGGCAAACTATTGAATCTTCACAATAAGATTAAAATATTGTGTGCATTGTTGAAGACGAAATAGTTCATTTAATAGAGGAGTAATGGTTAAAGTTAAGACCTTAGATATGCTCCTTGAACGATATTTAAAAACAAATAGAGCAGGAAAATCCAAGAGTTCAAGAGTCTGATAAGAAAAATATTCAAGCTAGCTAAGGATAATCGCAGTATTTTAACCCTAGTGAGTTAGAAGATTAAAACCTTTTAAATTATGTTTAAAAGCATTTTATATTGGATAAGATATTGAGCAACAACTGGTTTTATAATTACTATGTTTAGGAAGAACTAATTTTAAAGCTTATTCAAAGCACCTATTTACTACCCTTATACATGTAGAAAAGATGTTTGATACTTTTAATAGAAGATTGTAGTTTAATCATTTACGGAGAATAAAAATACCTCTCAACTTAATAAATCACATTCTGCCTTTATTTTGCTAGAGTTTGGAATAGACAAGCTTTCGTTAAATTTTTTATAATCACATTTTGTTTCTAGTCCTAGTATTTCACAATACTTACTACACTAAAAATCAAGAATTAAATCTTATCTTAAAGTTTTATTACAGTATCTGGATTTGTATTATCAGAATTCATTAAATAACGAAGTTTCCTAGCATTACTGTTAATCCTTATAATCTAAATAATCCATAAGGTAGCATCTAGATTTAAACTAGTTACTACAAAAAGGACAAAATACATTATGGACTAATTTTAAGAAAGTAAGTAGCAATAGGAATCTCTTTTTCATTATTCATTGACACATCTCCATTAAGGACAAGAAGAGGCAATAAAAATAAAAAAATGCAGAATGGCGATGATGTTATTAACTGGTTGCATTTATTTATAATGAAAGTGACAAAAGAATAAATAGAAAAGTACTAAGAATTAATTTAAAACTATTAGCTAAATAATAAATACATTTCAATACATCTAATTACAATTTCTTTATTATCACATCTAAACAGTAGTTATAATAGACGCTTATATTTATTTTTAAATTATTAAGCATTTTATGACTACTCTTCAAACATATGTTTATTTTAATTAAGATACTTGAAAATTAAAGCAATATATTATAAAATCTTAAGTAGGGAAAGTCAAAAAGCTATGATGAGATAGTTAATAAAATTTTGTAGATTTCTGAATTTTTATAAATAGAAGATCTAACTAATCATAAAGATTAAAATAGAAATATATTAGCAGGAAAGCGCTAAATTGAAGTTCTTTTATTTGAAAATTATACATTTCTAGTTTAAACTCATTTTGTGTTCTATTTAAACCAAAATTTTTTGATTTTCTATCGTTTAGCTAAATATATGATTATAAGACTTAATTTTATTTATTATACTTAAAAATATCTATGGTTATAGATTATGATATTAAAAGCATAAGCTTAAGTATAAGACTTGTCTAATAATTTTAAAAATCAACGTGATTTTCTTCTTATCAATAATCAAAATGCTTATATTTCATTTTTTCGAAAAAAAATTGATTGAAAACTCAAGTATGCTTAGAAAATCGTTTTGGTTATTGTTAGCAAGAGAAATAAGGACTTAGAATAATTAAGTGAATTATCAAAAATAGATCTGTTAATTAAAACTTTAATTTAATAAAAATTCTATTTTAGTCAAACTAATTTTAATTTACTTAAAAATCAATTTCAGTCAAACTGATTTTAATTTACTTAAAATTATATTTCAGTCATACTTATTTTAATTTACTTAAAATTCAATTTCAGTCAAACTAATTTTAATTTACTTAAAATTCTATTTCAGTAAAACTTATTTTAATTTACTTAAAATTCTATTTCAGTAAAACTTATTTTAATTTACTTAAAATTCTATTTCAGTCAAACTTATTTTAATTTACTTAAAATTCTATTTCAGTCAAACTGATTTTAATTTACTTAAAATTCTATTTCAGTCAAACTTATTTTAATTTACTTAAAATTCTATTTCAGTCAAACTTATTTTAATTTACTTAAAATTCTATTTCAGTCAAACTTATTTTAATTTACTCAAATTTCGATTTCAGTCAAACTAATTTTAATTTACTTAAAATTCTGATTCAGTCAAACTTATTTTAATTTACTTAAAATTCTGATTCAGTCAAACTTATTTTAATTTACTTAAAATTCTGATTCAGTCAAACTTATTTTAATTTACTTAAAATTCTATTTCAGTCAAACTTATTTTAATTTTCTTAAAATTCTATTTCAGTCAAACTTATTTTAATTTACTTAAAATTATATTTCAGTCTCACTTATTTTAATTTACTTAAAATTCTATTTCTATCAAACTTATTTAATTTACTTGAAATACTAATTCAGTCACACCTGTTTTAATTTACTTAAAATTCTATTTCAGTCACACTTATTTAATTTACTTAAAATTCAATTTCAGTCAAACTTATTTTAATTTACTTAAAATTCTATTTCTGTCACACTTATTTTAATTTACTCAAAATTCAATTTCAGTCAAACTTATTTTAATTTACTTAAAATTCTATTTCATTCAAACTTATTTTAATTTACTCAAAATTCTATTTCAGTCAAACTTATTTTAATTTACTTAAAATTCTATTTCAGTCAAACTTATTTTAAATTTACTTAAAATTCTATTTCAGTCAAACTTATTTTAATTTACGTAAGATTCTAGTTCAGTCAAACTTATTTTGATTTTCTTAAAATTCTATTTCAGTCAAACTGATTTTAATTTACTTAAAATTCTAGTTCTATCAAACTTATTTTAATTTACTTAAAATTCAATTTCAGTCACACTTATTTTAATTTACTTGAAATTCTATTTCAGTCACACTTATTTTAATTTACTTAAAATTCTATTTCAGTCAACTGATTTTAATTTACTTAAAATTCTATTTCAGTCAAACTTATTTTAATATACTTAAAATACTTTTTCAGTCACACTTATTTTAATTTACTTAAATTTCTATTTCAGTCACACTTATTTTAATTTACTTGAAATTCTATTTCAGTCACACTTATTTTAATTTACTTAAAATTCTATTTCAGTCAACTGATTTTAATTTACTTAAAATTCTATTTCAGTCAAACTTATTTTAATATACTTAAAATACTTTTTCAGTCACACTTATTTTAATTTACTTAAATTTCTATTTCAGTCACACTTATTTTAATTTACTTAAAATTCTATTTCAGTCATATTTATTTTAATTTACTTAAAATTCTATTTCAGTCAAACTTATTTTAGATTACTTAAAATTCTATTTCAGTCAAACTTATTTTAATTTACTTAAAATTCTATTTCAGTCACACCTATTTTAATTTACTTAAAATTCTATTTCTGTCACACTTATTTTAATTTACTCAAAATACTTTTTCAGTCACACTTATTTTAATTTACTTAAAATTCTATTTCAGTCAAACTTATTTTAATTTACTTAAAATTCTATTTCAGTCACACTTATTTTAATTTACTTAAAATTCTATTTCAGTCAAACTTATTTTAATTTACTCAAAATTCTATTTCAGTCACACTTATTTTAATTTACTCAAAATTCTATTTCAGTCAAACTAATTTTAATTTACTTAAAATTCTATTTCAGTCAAACTGATTTTAATTTACTTAAAATTCTATTTCTGTCAAACTTATTTTAATTTACTTAAAATTCTATTTCTATCAAACTTATTTAATTTAGTTGAAATTCTATTTCAGTCAAACTTATTTAATTTACTTAAAATTCTATTTCAGTCAAACTAATTTTAATTTACTTAAAATTCTATTTCAGTCAAACTTATTTAATTTACTTAAAATTCTATTTCAGTCAAACTAATTTTAATTTACTTAAAATTCTTTTTCAGTCAAACTGATTTTAATTTACTTAAAATTCTATTTCAGTCACACTTATTTTAATTTACTTAAAATTCTATTTCAGTCAAACTTATTTAATTTACTTGAAATTCTATTTCAGTCACACCTATTTTAATTTACTTAAAATTCTATTTCAGTCAAACTTATTTTAATTTACTTAAAATTCGATTTCAGTCAAACTTATTTTAATTTACTTAAAATTCTATTTCTGTCATACTTATTTTAAATTTACTTAAAATTCTATTTCTGTCACACTTATTTTAATTTACTTAAAATTCTATTTCAGTCAAACTTATTTTAAATTTACTTAAAATTCTATTTCAGTCAAACTAATTTTAATTTACTTAAAATTCTATTTCAGTCACACTTATTTTAATTTACTTAAAATTCTATTTCAGTCAAACTAATTTTAATTTACTCAAAATTCTATTTCAGTCAAACTTATTTTAATTTACTTAAATTTCTATTTCAGTCACACCTATTTTAATTTACTTAAATTTCTATTTCAGTCAAACTAATTTTAATTTACTTAAAATTCTATTTCAGTCATATTTATTTTGATTTACTTAAAATTCTATTTCAGTCACACTTATTTTAATTTACTTTAAATTCTATTTCTGTCAAACTTATTTTAATTTACTTGAAATACTATTTCAGTCACACCTATTTTAATTTACTTTAAATTCTATTTCAGTCAAAGTTATTTTAATTTACTTAAAATTCTATTTCAGTCAAACTAATTTTAATTTACTTAAAATTCTATTTCAGTCAAACTTATTTTAATTTTCTTAAAATTCTATTTCAGTCAAACTTATTTTAATTTACTTAAAATTCTATTTCAGTCACACTTATTTTAATTTACTTAAAATTCTATTTCAGTCAAACTGATTTTAATTTATTTAAAATTCTATTTCAGTCACACCTATTTTAATTTACTTAAAATTCTATTTCAGTCACACCTATTTTAATTTACATTAAATTCTATTTCAGTCACACTTATTTTAATTTACTTAAAATTCTATTTCAGTCAAACTGATTTTAATTTACTTAAAATTCTATTTCAGTCACACTTATTTTAATTTAATTAAAATACTTTTTCATTCATACTTATTTTAATTTACTTAAAATTCTATTTCAGTCAAACTAATTTTAATTTACTTAAAATTCTATTTCAGTCACACCTATTTTAATTTACTTAAAATTCTATTTCAGTCACACTTATTTTAATTTACTCAAAATTCTATTTCAGTCAAACTTATTTTAAATTTACTTGAAATTCTATTTCAGTCACACCTATTTTAATTTACTTAAATTTCTATTTCAGTCAAACTAATTTTAATTTACTTAAAATTCTATTTCAGTCATATTTATTTTGATTTACTTAAAATTCTATTTCAGTCAAACTTATATTAATTTACTTAAAATTCTATTTCAGTCACACTTATTTGAATTTACTTAAATTTCTATTTCAGTCACACTTATTTTAATTTACTTAAAATTCGATTTCAGTCAAACTTATTTTAATTTACTTAAAATTCTATTTCTATCAAACTTATTTTAATTTACTTAAAATTCTATTTCAGTCATATTTATTTTAATTTACTTAAAATTCTATTTCAGTCAAACTTATTTTAGATTACTTAAAATTCTATTTCAGTCACACTTATTTTAATTTACTTAAAATTCTATTTCTATCAAACTTATTTAATTTACTTGAAATACTATTTCAGTCACACCTATTTTAATTTACTTAAAATTCTATTTCTATCAAACTTATTTAATTTACTTGAAATTCTATTTCAGTCAAACTTATTTTAATATACTTAAAATACTTTTTCAGTCACACTTATTTTAATTTACTTAAATTTCTATTTCAGTCACACTTATTTTAATTTACTTAAAATTCTATTTCAGTCATATTTATTTTAATTTACTTAAAATTCTATTTCAGTCAAACTTATTTTAGATTACTTAAAATTCTATTTCAGTCACACTTATTTTAATTTACATAAGATTCTATTTCAGTCACACCTATTTTAATTTACTTAAAATTCTATTTCAGTCATATTTATTTTGATTTACTTAAAATTCTATTTCAGTCAAACTTATTTTAATTTACTTAAAATTCTATTTCAGTCACACCTATTTTAATTTACTTAAAATTCTATTTCTGTCACACTTATTTTAATTTACTCAAAATACTTTTTCAGTCACACTTATTTTAATTTATTTAAAATTCTATTTCAGTCACACTTATTTTAATTTACTTAAAATTCTATTTCAGTCAAACTGATTTTAATTTACTTAAAATTCTATTTCATTCAAACTTATTTTAATTTACTTAAAATTCTATTTCAGTCAAACTTATTTTAATTTACTTTAAATTCTATTTCAGTCACACTTATTTTAATTTACTTAAAATTCTATTTCTGTCAAACTTATTTTAATTTACTTAAAATTCTATTTCAGTCAAACTTATTTTAATTTACTTAAAATTCGATTTCAGTCAAACTTATTTTAATTTACTTAAAATTCTATTTCAGTCACACTTATTTTAATTTACTCAAAATTCTATTTCAGTCAAACTAATTTTAATTTACTTAAAATTCTATTTCAGTCAAACTGATTTTAATTTACTTAAAATTCTATTTCTGTCAAACTTATTTTAATTTACTTAAAATTCTATTTCTATCAAACTTATTTAATTTAGTTGAAATTCTATTTCAGTCAAACTTATTTTAAATTTACTTGAAATTCTATTTCAGTCACACCTATTTTAATTTACTTAAATTTCTATTTCAGTCAAACTAATTTTAATTTACTTAAAATTCTATTTCAGTCAAACTTATTTTGATTTACTTAAAATTCTATTTCAGTCAAACTTATTTTAATTTACTTAAAATTCTATTTCAGTCACACTTATTTTAAATTACTTAAAATTCTATTTCAGTCAAACTTATTTTAATTTACTTAAAATTCTATTTCAGTCACACTTATTTTAATTTACTTAAAATTCTATTTCAGTCAAACTAATTTTAATTTACTTAAAATTCTATTTCAGTCAAACTGATTTTAATTTACTTAAAATTCTATTTCTGTCAAACTTATTTTAATTTACTTAAAATTCTATTTCTATCAAACTTATTTAATTTACTTGAAATTCTATTTCAGTCAAACTTATTTTAAATTTACTTAAAATTCTATTTCAGTCAAACTAATTTTAATTTACTTAAAATTCTATTTCAGTCACACTTATTTTAATTTACTTAAAATTCTATTTCAGTCAAACTAATTTTAATTTACTCAAAATTCTATTTCAGTCAAACTTATTTTAATTTACTTAAATTTCTATTTCAGTCACACCTATTTTAATTTACTTAAATTTCTATTTCAGTCAAACTAATTTTAATTTACTTAAAATTCTATTTCAGTCATATTTATTTTGATTTACTTAAAATTCTATTTCAGTCACACTTATTTTAATTTACTTTAAATTCTATTTCTGTCAA
This sequence comes from Loxodes magnus, assembly GCA_946699065.1. Taxonomy (NCBI): domain Eukaryota; phylum Ciliophora; class Karyorelictea; order Loxodida; family Loxodidae; genus Loxodes; species Loxodes magnus. Next base: position 345,014 of record CAMPDV010000053.1, on the reverse strand, counting down.
ACTTATTTTAATTTACTTAAAATTCTATTTCAGTCACACCTATTTTAATTTACTTTAAATTCTATTTCAGTCAAAGTTATTTTAATTTACTTAAAATTCTATTTCAGTCAAACTAATTTTAATTTACTTAAAATTCTATTTCAGTCAAACTTATTTTAATTTACTTAAAATTCTATTTCAGTCAAACTGATTTTAATTTACTTAAAATTCTATTTCAGTCAAACTTATTTTAATTTACTTAAAATTCTATTTCAGTCAAACTGATTTTAATTTACTTAAAATTCTATTTCAGTCACACCTATTTTAATTTACTTAAAATTCTATTTCAGTCACACCTATTTTAATTTACATTAAATTCTATTTCAGTCACACTTATTTTAATTTACTTAAAATTCTATTTCAGTCAAACTGATTTTAATTTACTTAAAATTCTATTTCAGTCACACTTATTTTAATTTAATTAAAATACTTTTTCATTCATACTTATTTTAATTTACTTAAAATTCTATTTCAGTCAAACTAATTTTAATTTACTTAAAATTCTATTTCAGTCACACCTATTTTAATTTACTTAAAATTCTATTTCAGTCACACTTATTTTAATTTACTCAAAATTCTATTTCAGTCAAACTTATTTTAAATTTACTTGAAATTCTATTTCAGTCACACCTATTTTAATTTACTTAAATTTCTATTTCAGTCAAACTAATTTTAATTTACTTAAAATTCTATTTCAGTCATATTTATTTTGATTTACTTAAAATTCTATTTCAGTCAAACTTATATTAATTTACTTAAAATTCTATTTCAGTCACACTTATTTGAATTTACTTAAATTTCTATTTCAGTCACACTTATTTTAATTTACTTAAAATTCGATTTCAGTCAAACTTATTTTAATTTACTTAAAATTCTATTTCTATCAAACTTATTTTAATTTACTTAAAATTCTATTTCAGTCATATTTATTTTAATTTACTTAAAATTCTATTTCAGTCAAACTTATTTTAGATTACTTAAAATTCTATTTCAGTCATATTTATTTTAATTTACTTAAAATTCTATTTCAGTCAAACTAATTTTAATTTACTTAAAATTCTATTTCAGTCATATTTATTTTGATTTACTTAAAATTCTATTTCAGTCAAACTTATTTTAATTTACTTAAAATTCTATTTCAGTCAAACTTATATTAATTTACTTAAAATTCTATTTCAGTCACACTTATTTTAATTTACTCAAAATTCTATTTCTATCAAACTTATTTAATTTACTTGAAATACTAATTCAGTCACACCTATTTTAATTTACTTAAATTTCTATTTCAGTCAAACTAATTTTAATTTACTTAAAATTCTATTTCAGTCATATTTATTTTAATTTACTTAAAATTCTATTTCAGTCAAACTTATTTTAATTTACTTAAAATTCTATTTCAGTCAAACTTATTTTAATTTACTTAAAATTCCATTTCAGTCAAACTAATTTTAATTTACTTAAAATTCTATTTCAGTCAAACTTATTTTAAATTTACTTAAATTTCTATTTCAGTCAAACTTATTTTAATTTACTTAAAATTCTATTTCAGTCATATTTATTTTAATTTACTTAAAATTCTATTTCAGTCACACTTATTTTAGATTACTTAAAATTCTATTTCAGTCACACTTATTTTAATTTACTTAAAATTCTATTTCAGTCAAACTTATTTTAATTTACTTAAAATTCTATTTCAGTCAAACTAATTTTAATTTACTTAAAATTCTATTTCTATCAAACTTATTTAATTTACTTGAAATTCTATTTCTATCAAACTGATTTTAATTTACTTGAAATTCTATTTCAGTCACACTTATTTTAATTTGCTTGAAATTCTATTTCAGTCACACCTATTTTAATTTATTTAAAATTCTATTTCAGTCACACTTATTTTAATTTACTTTAAATTCTATTTCAGTCAAACTTATTTTAATTTACTTATAATTCTATTTCAGTCAAACTAATTTTAATTTAATTAAAATACTTTTTCAGTCACACTTATTTTAATTTATTTAAAATTCTATTTCAGTCAAACTGATTTTAATTTACTTAAAATTCTATTTCAGTCAAACTTATTTTAGTTTACTTGAAATTCTATTTTAGTCACACTTATTTTAATTTACTTAAAATTCTATTTCAGTCAAACTAATTTTAATTTACTTAAAATTCTATTTCAGTCACACTTATTTTAATTTACTTAAAATTCTATTTCATTCAAACTTATTTTAATTTACTCAAAATTCTATTTCAGTCACCTTATTTTAATTTACTCAAAATTCTATTTCAGTCACCTTATTTTAATTTAATTAAAATTCTATTTCAGTCAAACTAATTTTAATTTACTTAAAATTCTATTTCAGTCTTATTTTGTTTAATTTAATTAAAATACTTTTTCAGTCAAACTTATTTTAATTTACTTAAAATTCTATTTCAGTCAAAATTATTTTAATTTACTTAAAATTCCATTTCAGTCAAACTAATTTTAATTTAATTTAAATACTTTTTCAGTCACACTTATTTTAATTTATTTAAAATTCTATTTCAGTCAAACTGATTTTAATTTACTTAAAATTCTATTTCAGTCAAACTTATTTTAGTTTACTTGAAATTCTATTTCAGTCAAACTGATTTTAATTTATTTAAAATTCTATTTCAGTCAAACTGATTTTAATTTACTTAAAATTCTATTTCAGTCAAACTTATTTTAGTTTACTTGAAATTCTATTTTAGTCACACTTATTTTAATTTACTTAAAATTCTATTTCAGTCAAACTGATTTTAATTTACTTAAAATTCTATTTCAGTCACACTTATTTTAATTTACTTAAATTCTATTTCAGTCAAACTTATTTTAATTTACTCAAAATTCTATTTCAGTCACCTTATTTTAATTTAATTAAAATTCTATTTCAGTCAAACTAATTTTAATTTACTTTAAATTCTATTTCAGTCACACTTATTTTAATTTATTTAAAATACTTTTTCAGTCACACTTATTTTAATTTATTTAAAATTCTATTTCAGTCAAACTGATTTTAATTTACTTAAAATTCAATTTCAGTCAAACTTATTTTAGTTTACTTGAAATTCTATTTTAGTCACACTTATTTTAATTTACTTAAAATTCTATTTCAGTCAAACTTATTTTAATTTACTTAAAATTCTATTTCTGTCATACTTATTTTAATTTACTTAAAATTCTATTTCTGTCATACTTATTTTAAATTTACTTAAAATTCTATTTCAGTCATATTTATTTTTATTTACTTAAAATTCTATTTCAGTCAAACTTATTTTAATTTACTTAAAATTCTATTTCAGTCACACTTATTTTAATTTATTTAAAATACTTTTTCAGTCACACTTATTTTAATTTATTTAAAATTCTATTTCAGTCAAACTGATTTTAATTTACTTAAAATTCAATTTCAGTCAAACTTATTTTAGTTTACTTGAAATTCTATTTTAGTCACACTTATTTTAATTTACTTAAAATTCTATTTCTGTCACACTTATTTTAATTTACTTAAAATTCTATTTCAGTCAAACTAATTTTAATTTACTTAAAATTCTATTTCAGTCTTATTTTGTTTAATTTAATTAAAATACTTTTTCAGTCAAACTTATTTTAATTTACTTAAAATTCTATTTCAGTCAAACTTATTTTAATTTACTTAAAATTCTATTTCAGTCAAACTAATTTTAATTTAATTAAAATACTTTTTCAGTCACACTTATTTTAATTTATTTAAAATTCTATTTCAGTCAAACTGATTTTAATTTACTTAAAATTCTATTTCAGTCAAACTTATTTTAGTTTACTTGAAATTCTATTTCAGTCAAACTGATTTTAATTTACTTAAAATTCTATTTCTATCAAACTTATTTAATTTACTTGAAATACTATTTCAGTCACACCTATTTTAATTTACTTAAAATTCTATTTCAGTCACACTTATTTTAATTTACTTAAAATTCTATTTCAGTCACACTTATTTTAATTTATTTAAAATTCTATTTCAGTCACACTTATTTTAATTTATTTAAAATTCTATTTCAGTCAAACTTATTTAATTTACTTGAAATTCTATTTCTATCAAACTGATTTTAATTTACTTAAAATTCTATTTCAGTCACACTTATTTTAATTTACTTAAAATTCTATTTCAGTCAAACTTATTTTAATTTACTTAAAATTCGATTTCAGTCAAACTTATTTTAATTTACTTAAAATTCTATTTCTGTCATACTTATTTTAAATTTACTTAAAATTCTATTTCAGTCACACCTATTTTAATTTACTTAAAATTCTATTTCAGTCATACTAATTTTAATTTACTCAAAATTCTATTTCAGTCAAACTAATTCTAATATATTCAAAATTCTATTTCAGTCACACTTATTTTAATTTACTTAAAATTCTATTTCAGTCAAACTGATTTTATTTTACTTAAAATTCTATTTCAGTCAAACTTATTTTAATTTACTTAAAATTCTATTTCAGTCAAACTGATTTTAATTTACTTGAAATTCTATTTCAGTCACACTTATTTTAATTTACTTAAAATTCTATTTCTATCAAACTTATTTAATTTACTTAAAATTCTATTTCAGTCAAACTGATTTTAATAGTTAAAATTCTATTTCTATCAAACTTATTTAATTTACTTAAAATTCTATTTCAGTCAAACTTGTTTAATTTACTTGAAATTCTATTTTAGTCACACTTATTTTAATTTACTTAAAATTCTATTTCAGTCTTATTTAGTTTAATTTACTTAAAATTCTATTTCAGTCAAACTTATTTTAATTTACTTAAAATTCTATTTCAGTCAAACTAATTTTAATTTACTTGAAATTCTATTTCAGTCAAACTAATTTTAATTTACTTAAAATTCTATTTCAGTCAAACTTATTTTAATTTACTTAAAATTCTATTTCAGTCAAACTAATTTTAATTTACTTAAAATTCTATTTCTATCAAACTTATTTAATTTACTTGAAATACTATTTCAGTCACACCTATTTTAATTTACTTGAAATACTATTTCAGTCACACCTATTTTAATTTACTCAAAATTCTATTTCTGTCACACTTATTTTAAATTTACTTAAAATTCTATTTCAGTGAAACTAATTTTAATTTACTTGAAATTCTATTTCAGTCACACTTATTTTAATTTACTTAAAATTCTATTTCTATCAAACTTATTTAATTTACTTAAAATTCTATTTCAGTCAAACTTATTTTAATAGTTAAAATTCTATTTCAGTCACACCTATTTTAATTTACTTAAAATTCTATTTCTATCAAACTTATTTAATTTACTTGAAATACTATTTCAGTCACACCTATTTTAATTTACTTAAAATTCTATTTCAGTCACACTTATTTTAATTTACTTAAAATTCTATTTCAGTCAAACTAATTTTAATTTACTCAAAATTCTATTTCAGTCACACTTATTTTAATTTACTTAAAATTCTATTTCTATCAAACTTATTTAATTTACTTAAAATTCTATTTCAGTCACACCTATTTTAATTTACTTAAAATTCTATTTCAGTCTTATTTAGTTTAATTTACTTAAAATTCTATTTCAGTCAAACTTATTTTAATTTACTTAAAATTCTATTTCATTCTTTTTTAGTTTAATTTACTTGAAATACTATTTCAGTCACACCTATTTTAATTTACTTAAAATTCTATTTCAGTCAAACTAATTTTAATTTACTTAAAATTCTATTTCTATCAAACTTATTTAATTTACTTGAAATACTATTTCAGTCACACCTATTTTAATTTACTTAAAATTCTATTTCAGTCTTATTTAGTTTAATTTACTTAAAATTCTATTTCTATCAAACTTATTTAATTTACTTAAAATTCTATTTCAGTCACACCTATTTTAATTTACTTAAAATTCTATTTCAGTCACACTTATTTAATTTACTTAAAATTCTATTTCAGTCACACTTATTTTAATTTACTTAAAATTCTATTTCAGTCAAACTAATTTTAATTTACTCAAAATTCTATTTCAGTCACACTTATTTTAATTTACTTAAAATTCTATTTCTATCAAACTTATTTAATTTACTTAAAATTCTATTTCAGTCACACCTATTTTAATTTACTTAAAATTCTATTTCAGTCTTATTTAGTTTAATTTAATTAAAATACTTTTTCAGTCACACTTATTTTAATTTACTTAAAATTCTATTTCTATCAAACTTATTTAATTTACTTGAAATACTATTTCAGTCACACCTATTTTAATTTACTTAAAATTCTATTTCAGTCACACTTATTTAATTTACTTAAAATTCTATTTCAGTCACACCTATTTTAATTTACTTAAAATTCTATTTCAGTCACACTTATTTAATTTACTTAAAATTCTATTTCAGTCACACTTATTTAATTTACTTAAAATTCTATTTCAGTCACACTTATTTTAATTTACTTAAAATTCTATTTCAGTCAAACTAATTTTAATTTACTCAAAATTCTATTTCAGTCACACTTATTTTAATTTACTTAAAATTCTATTTCTATCAAACTTATTTAATTTACTTAAAATTCTATTTCAGTCACACCTATTTTAATTTACTTAAAATTCTATTTCAGTCTTATTTAGTTTAATTTAATTAAAATACTTTTTCAGTCACACTTATTTTAATTTACTTAAAATTCTATTTCTATCAAACTTATTTAATTTACTTAAAATTCTATTTCAGTCACACCTATTTTAATTTACTTAAAATTCTATTTCAGTCACACTTATTTAATTTACTTAAAATTCTATTTCAGTCAAACTTATTTTAATAGTTAAAATTCTATTTCAGTCACACCTATTTTAATTTACTTAAAATTCTATTTCTATCAAACTTATTTTAATTTACTTAAAATTCTATTTCAGTCTTATTTAGTTTAATTTACTTAAAATTCTATTTCAGTCAAACTTATTTTAATTTACTTAAAATTCTATTTCAGTCAAACTAATTTTAATTTACTTGAAATTCTATTTCAGTCAAACTAATTTTAATTTACTTAAAATTCTATTTCAGTCAAACTTATTTTAATTTACTTAAAATTCTATTTCAGTCAAACTAATTTTAATTTACTTAAAATTCTATTTCTATCAAACTTATTTAATTTACTTGAAATACTATTTCAGTCACACCTATTTTAATTTACTTAAAATTCTATATCAGTCAAACTGATTTTAATTTACTCAAAATTCTATTTCTGTCACACTTATTTTAATTTACTTAAAATTCTATTTCTATCAAACTTATTTAATTTACTTAAAATTCTATTTCAGTCACACCTATTTTAATTTACTTAAAATTCTATTTCAGTCAAACTAATTTTAATTTACACAAAATTCTATTTCAGTCACACTTATTTTAATTTACTTAAAATTCTATTTCTATCAAACTTATTTAATTTACTTAAAATTCTATTTCAGTCACACCTATTTTAATTTACTTAAAATTCTATTTCAGTCTTATTTAGTTTAATTTACTTAAAATTCTATTTCAGTCAAACTTATTTTAATTTACTTAAAATTCTATTTCATTCTTTTTTAGTTTAATTTACTTGAAATAATATTTCAGTCACACCTATTTTAATTTACTTAAAATTCTATTTCAGTCAAACTAATTTTAATTTACTTAAAATTCTATTTCTATCAAACTTATTTAATTTACTTGAAATACTATTTCAGTCACACCTATTTTAATTTACTTAAAATTCTATTTCAGTCTTGTTTAGTTTAATTTACTTAAAATTCTATTTCTATCAAACTTATTTAATTTACTTAAAATTCTATTTCAGTCACACCTATTTTAATTTACTTAAAATTCTATTTCAGTCACACTTATTTAATTTACTTAAAATTCTATTTCAGTCACACTTATTTTAATTTACTTAAAATTCTATTTCAGTCAAACTAATTTTAATTTACTCAAAATTCTATTTCAGTCACACTTATTTTAATTTACTTAAAATTCTATTTCTATCAAACTTATTTAATTTACTGTAAATTCTATTTCAGTCACACCTATTTTAATTTACTTAAATTTCTATTTCAGTCTTATTTAGTTTAATTTAATTAAAATACTTTTTCAGTCACACTTATTTTAATTTACTTAAAATTCTATTTCTATCAAACTTATTTAATTTACTTAAAATTCTATTTCAGTCAAACTAATTTTAATTTACTTAAAATTCTATTTCAGTCAAACTGATTTTAATTTACTTGAAATTCTATTTCTATCAAACTTATTTAATTTACTTGAAATACTATTTCAGTCACACCTATTTTAATTTACTTAAAATTCTATTTCTATCAAACTTATTTTAATTTACTTGAAATACTATTTCAGTCACACTTATTTTAATATACTTAAAATTCTATTTCTATCAAACTTATTTAATTTACTTAAAATTCTATTTCAGTCAAACTAATTTTAATTTACTTAAAATTCTATTTCAGTCACACCTATTTTAATTTACTTAAAATTCTATTTCTATCAAACTTATTTAATTTACTTGAAATACTATTTCAGTCACACCTATTTTAATTTACTTAAAATTCTATTTCAGTCACACTTATTTAATTTACTTAAAATTCTATTTCAGTCTTATTTAGTTTAATTTACTTAAAATTCTATTTCAGTCATATTTATTTTTATTTACTTAAAATTCTATTTCTGTCACACTTATTTTAATTTACTTAAAATTCTATTTCAGTCAAACTAATTTTAATTTACTTAAAATTCTATTTCAGTCATATTTATTTTTATTTACTTAAAATTCTATTTCTGTCACACTTATTTTAATTTACTTAAAATTCTATTTCAGTCAAACTAATTTTAATATACTTAAAATTCTATTTCAGTCACACCTATTTTAATTTACTTAAAATTCTATTTCAGTCACACTTATTTAATTTACTTAAAATTCTATTTCAGTCACACTTATTTAATTTACTTAAAATTCTATTTCAGTCACACTTATTTTAATATACTTAAAATTCTATTTCAGTCAAACTAATTTTAATTTACTCAAAATTCTATTTCATTCTTTTTTAGTTTAATTTACTTGAAATACTATTTCAGTCACACCTATTTTAATTTACTTAAAATTCTATTTCAGTCAAACTAATTTTAATTTACTTAAAATTCTATTTCAGTCAAACTAATTTTAATTTACTTGAAATACTATTTCAGTCACACCTATTTTAATTTACTTAAAATTCTATTTCAGTCAAACTGATTTTAATTTACTTAAAATTCTATTTCAGTCACACCTATTTTAATTTACTTAAAATTCTATTTCAGTCAAACTAATTTTAATTTACTTAAAATTCTATTTCTATCAAACTTATTTAATTTACTTGAAAACTATTTCAGTCACACCTATTTGAATTTACTTAAAATTCTATTTCAGTCAAACTTATTTTAATTTACTTAAAATTCTATTTCTGTCACACTTATTTTAATTTACTTAAAATTCTATTTCAGTCAAACTAATTTTAATTTACTTGAAATTCTATTTCTGTCATACTTATTTTAAATTTACTTAAAATTCTATTTCAGTCATATTTATTTTTATTTACTTAAAATTCTATTTCAGTCAAACTAATTTTAATTTACTTAAAATTCTATTTCAGTCACACTTATTTTAATATACTTAAAATTCTATTTCTATCAAACTTATTTTAATTTACTTAAAATTCTATTTCTGTCAAACTTATTTTAATTTACTTAAAATTCTATTTCAGTGTAACTAATTTTAATTTACTCAAAATTCTATTTCAGTCAAACTTATTTTAATTTACTTAAAATTCTATTTCAGTCAAACTTTTTTAGTTTACTTGAACTTCTATTTCAGTCACACTTATTTTAATTTACTGTAAATTCTATTTCAGTCAAACTTATTTTAATTTACTTAAAATTCTATTTCAGTCAAACTTATTTTAATTTAATTAAAATACTTTTACAGTCACACTTATTTTAATTTACTTGAAATTCTATTTCAGTCACACTTATTTTAATATACTTAAAATTCTATTTCAGTCAAACTAATTTTAATTTACTTAAAATTCTATTTCAGTCACACTTATTTTAATTTACTTAAAATTCTATTTCTATCAAACTTATTTAATTTACTTAAAATTCTATTTCAGTCACACCTATTTTAATTTACTTAAAATTCTATTTCAGTCACACTTATTTTAATTTAATTAAAATACTTTTTCAGTCACACTTATTTTAATTTACTCAAAATTCTATTTCAGTCACACCTATTTTAATTTACTTAAAATTCTATTTCAGTCAAACTAATTTTAATTTACTTGAAATTCTATTTCTGTCATACTTATTTTAAATTTACTTAAAATTCTATTTCTATCAAACTTATTTAATTTACTTGAAATACTATTTCAGTCACACCTATTTTAATTTACTTGAAATACTATTTCAGTCACACCTATTTTAATTTACTCAAAATTCTATTTCTGTCACACTTATTTTAAATTTACTTAAAATTCTATTTCAGTGAAACTAATTTTAATTTACTTGAAATTCTATTTCAGTCACACTTATTTAATTTACTTGAAATACTATTTCAGTCACACCTATTTTAATTTACTTAAAATTCTATTTCAGTCACACTTATTTAATTTACTTAAAATTCTATTTCAGTCTTATTTAGTTTAATTTACTTAAAATTCTATTTCAGTCATATTTATTTTTATTTACTTAAAATTCTATTTCTGTCACACTTATTTTAATTTACTTAAAATTCTATTTCAGTCAAACTAATTTTAATTTACTTAAAATTCTATTTCAGTCATATTTATTTTTATTTACTTAAAATTCTATTTCTGTCACACTTATTTTAATTTACTTAAAATTCTATTTCAGTCAAACTAATTTTAATATACTTAAAATTCTATTTCAGTCACACCTATTTTAATTTACTTAAAATTCTATTTCAGTCACACTTATTTAATTTACTTAAAATTCTATTTCAGTCACACTTATTTAATTTACTTAAAATTCTATTTCAGTCACACTTATTTTAATATACTTAAAATTCTATTTCAGTCAAACTAATTTTAATTTACTCAAAATTCTATTTCAGTCACACTTATTTTAATTTACTTAAAATTCTATTTCTATCAAACTTATTTAATTTACTTAAAATTCTATTTCAGTCACACCTATTTTAATTTACTTAAAATTCTATTTCAGTCTTATTTAATTTAATTTAATTAAAATACTTTTTCAGTCACACTTATTTTAATTTACTCAAAATTCTATTTCATTCTTTTTTAGTTTAATTTACTTGAAATACTATTTCAGTCACACCTATTTTAATTTACTTAAAATTCTATTTCAGTCAAACTAATTTTAATTTACTTAAAATTCTATTTCTATCAAACTTATTTAATTTACTTGAAAACTATTTCAGTCACACCTATTTGAATTTACTTAAAATTCTATTTCAGTCAAACTGATTTTAATTTACTTAAAATTCTATTTCTGTCACACTTATTTTAATTTACTTAAAATTCTATTTCAGTCAAACTAATTTTAATTTACTTGAAATTCTATTTCTGTCATACTTATTTTAAATTTACTTAAAATTCTATTTCAGTCATATTTATTTTTATTTACTTAAAATTCTATTTCAGTCAAACTAATTTTAATTTACTTAAAATTCTATTTCAGTCACACTTATTTTAATATACTTAAAATTCTATTTCTATCAAACTTATTTTAATTTACTTAAAATTCTATTTCTGTCAAACTTATTTTAATTTACTTAAAATTCTATTTCAGTGTAACTAATTTTAATTTACTCAAAATTCTATTTCAGTCAAACTTATTTTAATTTACTTAAAATTCTATTTCAGTCAAACTTTTTTAGTTTACTTGAACTTCTATTTCAGTCACACTTATTTTAATTTACTGTAAATTCTATTTCAGTCAAACTAATTTTAATTTACTTAAAATTCTATTTCAGTCAAACTTATTTTAATTTAATTAAAATACTTTTACAGTCACACTTATTTTAATTTACTTGAAATTCTATTTCAGTCACACTTATTTTAATATACTTAAAATTCTATTTCAGTCAAACTAATTTTAATTTACTTAAAATTCTATTTCAGTCACACTTATTTTAATTTACTTAAAATTCTATTTCTATCAAACTTATTTAATTTACTTAAAATTCTATTTCAGTCACACCTATTTTAATTTACTTAAAATTCTATTTCAGTCACACTTATTTTAATTTAATTAAAATACTTTTTCAGTCACACTTATTTTAATTTACTTAAAATTCTATTTCAGTCACACCTATTTTAATTTACTTAAAATTCTATTTCAGTCAAACTAATTTTAATTTACTTGAAATTCTATTTCTGTCATACTTATTTTAAATTTACTTAAAATTCTATTTCAGTCATATTTATTTTTATTTACTTAAAATTCTATTTCAGTCAAACTAATTTTAATTTACTTAAAATTCTATTTCTATCAAACTTATTTAATTTACTTGAAATACTATTTCAGTCACACTTATTTTAATTTACTTAAAATTCTATTTCAGTGTAACTAATTTTAATTTACTCAAAATTCTATTTCAGTCAAACTTATTTTAATTTACTTAAAATTCTATTTCAGTCAAACTTATTTTAGTTTACTTGAACTTCTATTTCAGTCACACTTATTTTAATTTACTGTAAATTCTATTTCAGTCAAACTAATTTTAATTTACTTAAAATTCTATTTCAGTCAAACTTATTTTAATTTAATTAAAATACTTTTACAGTCACACTTATTTTAATTTACTTGAAATTCTATTTCAGTCACACTTATTTTAATTTACTTAAAATTCTATTTCAGTCACACTTATTTTAATTTACTTAAAATTCTATTTCAGTCAAACTTATTTTAATTTACTTGAAATTCTATTTCAGTCAAACTAATTTTAATTTACTTAAAATTCTATTTCAGTCAAACTTATTTTAATTTACTTAAAATTCTATTTCAGTCAAACTGATTTTAATTTACTTAAAATTCTATTTCAGTCACACTTATTTTAATTTACTTAAAATTCTATTTCAGTCAAACTTATTTTAATTTACTTGAAATTCTCTTTCAGTCAAACTAATTTTAATTTACTCAAAATTCTATTTCAGTCAAACTTATTTTAATTTACTTAAAATTCTATTTCAGTCACACTTATTTTAATTTACTTAAAATTCTATTTCAGTCAAACTTATTTAATTTACTTGAAATTCTATTTCAGTCACACCTATTTTAATTTACTTAAAATTCTATTTCAGTCAAACTTATTTTAATTTACTTAAAATTCGATTTCAGTCAAACTTATTTTAATTTACTTAAAATTCTATTTCTGTCATACTTATTTTAAATTTACTTAAAATTCTATTTCTGTCACACTTATTTTAATTTACTTAAAATTCTATTTCAGTCAAACTTATTTTAATTTACTTAAAATTCTATTTCTGTCATATTTATTTTTATTTACTTAAAATTCTATTTCTGTCACACTTATTTTAATTTACTTAAAATTCTATTTCAGTCAAACTTATTTTAATTTACTTAAAATTCTATTTCAGTCTTATTTTGTTTAATTTAATTAAAATACTTTTCAGTCAAACTTATTTTAATTTACTTAAAATTCTATTTCAGTCAAACCTATTTTAATTTACTTGAAATTCTATTTCTATCAAACTTATTTAATTTACTTGAAATTCTATTTCAGTCAAACTGATTTTAATTTACTTAAAATTCTATTTCAGTCAAACTTATTTTAATTTACTTAAAATTCTATTTCAGTCAAACTTATTTTAGTTTACTTGAACTTCTATTTCAGTCACACTTATTTTAATTTACTGTAAATTCTATTTCAGTCAAACTAATTTTAATTTACTTAAAATTCTATTTCAGTCAAACTTATTTTAATTTAATTAAAATACTTTTACAGTCACACTTATTTTAATTTACTTGAAATTCTATTTCAGTCACACTTATTTTAATTTACTTAAAATTCTATTTCAGTCAAACTTATTTTAATTTAATTAAAATACTTTTTCAGTCAAACTGATTTGAATTTACTTAAAATTCTATTTCAGTCAAACTGATTTTAATTTACTCAAAATTCTATTTCATTCTTTTTTAGTTTAATTTAATTAAAATACTTTTTCAGTCAAACTGATTTTAATTTACTTAAAATTCTATTTCAGTCAAACTTATTTAAATTTACTTAAAATTCTATTTCAGTCACACTTATTTTAATTTACTTAAAATTCTATTTCTATCAAACTTATTTAATTTACTTAAAATTCTATTTCAGTCACACTTATTTTAATTTACTTAAAATTCTATTTCAGTCAAACTTATTTAATTTACTTGAAATTCTATTTCAGTCACACCTATTTTAATTTACTTAAAATTCTATTTCAGTCAAACTTATTTTAATTTACTTAAAATTCTATTTCTGTCATACTTATTTTAAATTTACTTAAAATTCTATTTCAGTCATATTTATTTTTATTTACTTAAAATTCTATTTCTGTCACACTTATTTTAATTTACTTAAAATTCTATTTCTGTCACACTTATTTTAATTTACTTAAAATTCTATTTCAGTCAAACTAATTTTAATTTACTTAAAATTCTATTTCAGTCATATTTATTTTTATTTACTTAAAATTCTATTTCTGTCACACTTATTTTAATTTACTTAAAATTCTATTTCTATCAAACTTATTTAATTTACTTGAAATACTATTTCAGTCACACCTATTTTAATTTACTTAAAATTCTATTTCAGTCAAACTGATTTTAATTTACTTGAAATTCTATTTCAGTCACACTTATTTTAATTTACTTAAAATTCTATTTCAGTCAAACTTATTTTAATTTAATTAAAATACTTTTTCAGTCAAACTGATTTGAATTTACTTAAAATTCTATTTCAGTCAAACTGATTTTAATTTACTTAAAATTCTATTTCAGTCACACTTATTTTAATTTACTTAAAATTCTATTTCTATCAAACTTATTTAATTTACTTAAAATTCTATTTCAGTCAAACTTATTTAAATTTACTTAAAATTCTATTTCAGTCAAACTAATTTTAATTTACTCAAAATTCTATTTCAGTCAAACTTATTTTAATTTACTCAAAATTCAATTTCAGTCACACTTATTTTAATTTACTTAAAATTCGATTTCAGTCAAACTTATTTTAATTTACTTAAAATTCTATTTCATTCAAACTAATTTTAATTTACTTAAAATTCTATTTCAGTCACACCTATTTTAATTTACTTAAAATTCTATTTCAGTCACACTTATTTTAATTTACTTAAAATTCTATTTCAGTCAAACTTATTTAATTTACTTGAAATTCTATTTCAGTCACACCTATTTTAATTTACTTAAAATTCTATTTCAGTCAAACTGATTTTAATTTACTTGAAATTCTATTTCTGTCATACTTATTTTAAATTTACTTAAAATTCTATTTCAGTCAAACTTATTTTAATTTACTTAAAATTCTATTTCAGTCACACTTATTTTAATTTACTTAAAATTCTATTTCTGTCAAACTTATTTTAATTTACTTAAAATTCTATTTCAGTCACACTTATTTAATTTACTTGAAATTCTATTTCAGTCAAACTGATTTTAATTTACTCAAAATTCTATTTCAGTCACACTTATTTTAATTTACTCAAAATTCTATTTCAGTCAAACTAATTTTAATTTACTTAAAATTCTATTTCAGTCAAACTTATTTTAGTTTACTTGAACTTCTATTTCAGTCACACTTATTTTAATTTACTGTAAATTCTATTTCAGTCAAACTAATTTTAATTTACTTAAAATTCTATTTCAGTCAAACTTATTTTAATTTAATTAAAATACTTTTACAGTCACACTTATTTTAATTTACTTGAAATTCTATTTCAGTCACACTTATTTTAATATACTTAAAATTCTATTTCAGTCAAACTAATTTTAATTTACTCAAAATTCTATTTCAGTCACACTTATTTTAATTTACTTAAAATTCTATTTCTATCAAACTTATTTAATTTACTTAAAATTCTATTTCAGTCACACCTATTTTAATTTACTTAAAATTCTATTTCAGTCTTATTTAGTTTAATTTAATTAAAATACTTTTTCAGTCACACTTATTTTAATTTACTCAAAATTCTATTTCATTCTTTTTTAGTTTAATTTACTTGAAATACTATTTCAGTCACACCTATTTTAATTTACTTAAAATTCTATTTCAGTCAAACTAATTTTAATTTACTTAAAATTCTATTTCAGTCAAACTAATTTTAATTTACTTGAAATACTATTTCAGTCACACCTATTTTAATTTACTTAAAATTCTATTTCAGTCAAACTGATTTTAATTTACTTAAAATTCTATTTCTGTCACACTTATTTTAATTTACTTAAAATTCTATTTCAGTCAAACTAATTTTAATTTACTTGAAATTCTATTTCTGTCATACTTATTTTAAATTTACTTAAAATTCTATTTCAGTCATATTTATTTTTATTTACTTAAAATTCTATTTCAGTCAAACTTATTTTAATTTAATTAAAATACTTTTACAGTCACACTTATTTTAATTTACTTGAAATTCTATTTCAGTCACACTTATTTTAATTTACTTAAAATTCTATTTCAGTCACACTTATTTTAATTTACTTAAAATTCTATTTCAGTCAAACTTATTTTAATTTACTTGAAATTCTATTTCAGTCAAACTAATTTTAATTTACTTAAAATTCTATTTCAGTCAAACTTATTTTAATTTACTTAAAATTCTATTTCAGTCAAACTGATTTTAATTTACTTAAAATTCTATTTCAGTCACACTTATTTTAATTTACTTAAAATTCTATTTCAGTCAAACTTATTTTAATTTACTTAAAATTCTATTTCAGTCATATTTATTTTGATTTACTCAAAATACTTTTTCAGTCACACTTAATTTAATTTACTTAAAATTCTATTTCAGTCAAACTGATTTTAATTTACTTGAAATTCTATTTCAGTCACACTTATTTTAATTTACTTAAATTTCTATTTCAGTCAAACTGATTTTAATTTACTCAAAATTCTATTTCAGTCATATTTATTTTGATTTAATTAAAATACCTTTTCAGTCAAACTGATTTGAATTTACTTAAAATTCTAGTTCTATCAAACTTATTTTAATTTACTTAAAATTCTATTTCAGTCAAACTTATTTAAATTTACTTAAAATTCTATTTCAGTCAAACTAATTTTAATTTACTCAAAATTCTATTTCAGTCAAACTTATTTTAATTTAATTAAAATTCAATTTCATTCAAACTAATTTTAATTTACTTAAAATTCTATTTCAGTCACACTTATTTTAATTTACTTGAAATTCTATTTCAGTCACACCTATTTTAATTTACTTAAAATTCTATTTCAGTCACACTTATTTTAATTTACTTAAAATTCTATTTCAGTCAAACTTATTTAATTTACTTGAAATTCTATTTCAGTCACACCTATTTTAATTTACTTAAAATTCTATTTCAGTCAAACTTATTTTAATTTACTTAAAATTCTATTTCAGTCAAACCTATTTTAATTTACTTAAAATTCTATTTCTATCAAACTTATTTAATTTACTTGAAATACTATTTCAGTCACACCTATTTTAATTTACTTAAAATTCTATTTCAGTCAAACTTATTTAATTTACTTGAAATTCTATTTCAGTCAAACTAATTTTAATTTACTTAAAATTCTATTTCAGTCTTATTTAGTTTAATTTACTTGAAATTCTATTTCAGTCACACATTTTTAATTTACTTAAATTTCTATTTCAGTCAAACTAATTTTAATTTACTTAAAATTCTATTTCAGTCACACCTATTTTAATTTACTTAAAATTCTATTTCAGTCACACTTATTTAATTTACTTAAAATTCGATTTCAGTCAAACTGATTTTAATTTACTCAAAATTCTATTTCAGTCATATTTATTTTGATTTAATTAAAATACTTTTTCAGTCAAACTGATTTGAATTTACTTAAAATTCTAGTTCTATCAAACTTATTTTAATTTACTTAAAATTCTATTTCAGTCACACTTATTTTAATTTACTTAAATTTCTATTTCATTCACACTTATTTTAATTTACTTAAAATTCTATTTCAGTCAAACTAATTTTAATTTACTTGAAATTCTATTTCTGTCATACTTATTTTAAATTTACTTAAAATTCTATTTCAGTCAAACTGATTTTAATTTACTTAAAATTCTATTTCAGTCAAACTTATTTTAATTTACTTAAAATTCTAGTTCTATCAAACTTATTTTAATTTAATTAAAATTCAATTTCATTCAAACTAATTTTAATTTACTCAAAATTCTATTTCTATCAAACTTATTTTAATTTACTTAAAATTCTATTTCAGTCAAACTTATTTTAATTTACTTGAAATTCTATTTCAGTCACACCTATTTTAATTTACTTAAAAGTCTATTTCAGTCAAACTTATTTTAATTTACTTGAAATTCTATTTCAGTCACACCTATTTTAATTTACTTAAAATTCTATTTCAGTCAAACTAATTTTAATTTACTTAAAATTCTATTTCAGTCTTATTTAGTTTAATTTAATTAAAATACTTTTTAGTCACACTTATTTTAATTTACTTAAAATTCTATTTCTATCAAACTTATTTAATTTACTTAAAATACTATTTCAGTCAACCTATTTTAATTTACTTAAAATTCTATTTCTATCAAACTTATTTAATTTACTTAAAATTCTATTTCAGTCAAACTTATTTTAATTTACTTGAAATTCTATTTCAGTCACACATTTTTAATTTACTTAAAATTCTATTTCAGTCAAACTTATTTTAATTTACTTAAAATTCTATTTCAGTCAAACTAATTTTAATTTACTTAAAATTCTATTTCAGTCTTATTTAGTTTAATTTAATTAAAATACTTTTTCAGTCACACTTATTTTAATTTACTTAAAATTCTATTTCAGTCAAACTTATTTTAATTTACTTGAAATTCTATTTCAGTCACACCTATTTTAATTTACTCAAAATTCTATTTCATTCTTTTTTAGTTTAATTTACTTGAAATACTATTTCAGTCACACCTATTTTAATTTACTTAAAATTCTATTTCAGTCAAACTAATTTTAATTTACTTAAAATTCTATTTCTATCAAACTTATTTAATTTACTTGAAATACTATTTCAGTCACACCTTTTTTAATTTACTTAAAATTCTATTTCAGTCAAACTGATTTTAATTTACTTAAAATTCTATTTCAGTCATATTTATTTTGATTTAATTAAAATACTTTTTCAGTCAAACTGATTTGAATTTACTTAAAATTCTAGTACTATCAAACTTATTTTAATTTAATTAAAATTCAATTTCATTCAAACTAATTTTAATTTACTTAAAATTCTATTTCAGTCATATTTATTTTGATTTACTCAAAATACTTTTTCAGTCAAACTAATTTTAATTTACTTAAAATTCTATTTCAGTCAAACTGATTTTAATTTACTTAAAATTCTATTTCAGTCATATTTATTTTGATTTAATTAAAATACTTTTTCAGTCAAACTGATTTGAATTTACTTAAAATTCTAGTACTATCAAACTTATTTTAATTTAATTAAAATTCAATTTCATTCAAACTAATTTTAATTTACTTAAAATTCTATTTCAGTCATATTTATTTTGATTTACTCAAAATACTTTTTCAGTCAAACTAATTTTAATTTACTTAAAATTCTATTTCAGTCAAACTGATTTTAATTTACTTAAAATTCTATTTCAGTCATATTTATTTTGATTTAATTAAAATACTTTTTCAGTCAAACTGATTTGAATTTACTTAAAATTCTAGTACTATCAAACTTATTTTAATTTAATTAAAATTCAATTTCATTCAAACTAATTTTAATTTACTTAAAATTCTATTTCATTCATATTTATTTTGATTTAATTAAAATACTTTTTCAGTCAAACTGATTTGAATTTACTTAAAATTCTATTTCTATCAAACTTATTTAATTTAATTAAAATTCAATTTCATTCAAACTAATTTTAATTTACTTAAAATTCTATTTCAGTCACACCTATTTTAATTTACTTAAAATACTTTTTCAGTCACACTTATTTTAATTTACTTAAAATTCTATTTCAGTCAAACTGATTTTAATTTACTTGAAATTCTATTTCAGTCACACTTATTTTAATTTACTTAAATTTCTATTTCAGTCAAACTGATTTTAATTTACTCAAAATTCTATTTCAGTCATATTTATTTTGATTTAATTAAAATACTTTTTCAGTCAAACTGATTTGAATTTACTTAAAATTCTAGTTCTATCAAACTTATTTTAATTTAATTAAAATTCAATTTCATTCAAACTAATTTTAATTTACTTAAAATTCTATTTCAGTCACACCTTTTTTAATTTACTTAAAATTTTATTCAGTCAAACTAATTTTAATTTACTCAAAATTCTATTTCAGTCTTATTTAGTTTAATTTACTTAAAATTCTATTTCAGTCACACTTATTTTAATTTACTTATAAATCTATTTCAGTCAAACTGATTTTAATTTACTCAAAATTCTATTTCAGTCATATTTATTTTGATTTAATTAAAATACTTTTTCAGTCAAACTGATTTGAATTTACTTAAAATTCTAGTTCTATCAAACTTATTTTAATTTAATTAAAATTCAATTTCATTCAAACTAATTTTAATTTACTTAAATTTCTATTTCAGTCAAACTAATTTTAATTTACTTAAAATTCTATTTCAGTCATATTTATTTTGATTTAATTAAAATACTTTTTCAGTCAAACTGATTTGAATTTACTTAAAATTCTAGTTCTATCAAACTTATTTTAATTTAATTAAAATTCAATTTCATTCAAACTAATTTTAATTTACTTAAAATTCTATTTCAGTCATATTTATTTTGATTTACTCAAAATACTTTTTCAGTCACACTTATTTTAATTTACTTAAAATTCTATTTCAGTCAAACCTATTTTAATTTACTTAAAATTCTATTTCTATCAAACTTATTTAATTTACTTGAAATTCTATTTCAGTCACACATTTTTAATTTACTTAAATTTCTATTTCAGTCAAACTAATTTTAATTTACTTAAAATTCTATTTCAGTCATATTTATTTTGATTTAATTAAAATACTTTTTCAGTCAAACTGATTTGAATTTACTTAAAATTCTAGTTCTATCAAACTTATTTTAATTTAATTAAAATTCAATTTCATTCAAACTAATTTTAATTTACTTAAAATTCTATTTCAGTCATATTTATTTTGATTTACTCAAAATACTTTTTCAGTCACACTTATTTTAATTTACTTAAAATTCTATTTCAGTCAAACTGATTTTAATTTACTTGAAATTCTATTTCAGTCACACTTATTTTAATTTACTTATAAATCTATTTCAGTCAAACTGATTTTAATTTACTCAAAATTCTATTTCAGTCATATTTATTTTGATTTAATTAAAATACTTTTTCAGTCAAACTGATTTGAATTTACTTAAAATTCTAGTTCTATCAAACTTATTTTAATTTAATTAAAATTCAATTTCATTCAAACTAATTTTAATTTACTTAAAATTCTATTTCAGTCACACCTATTTTAATTTACTTAAAATTCTATTTCAGTCAAACTAATTTTAATTTACTCAAAATTCACTTTTTGTCTTATTTATCTTAATTTACTTAAAATTCTATTTCAGTCAAACTTATTTTAATTTACTTGAAATTCTATTTCAGTCACACCTATTTTAATTTACTTAAAATTCTATTTCAGTCAAACTAATTTTAATTTACTCAAAATTCTATTTCAGTCAAACTTATTTTAATTTACTTAAAATTCTATTTCAGTCACACATTTTTAATTTACTTAAAATTCTATTTCAGTCAAACTTATTTTAATTTACTTAAAATTCTATTTCAGTCAAACCTATTTTAATTTACTTAAAATTCTATTTCTATCAAACTTATTTAATTTACTTAAAATTCTATTTCAGTCAAACTGATTTTAATTTACTTAAAATTCTATTTCAGTCAAACTTATTTTAATTTACTTAAAATTCTATTTCAGTCACACCTATTTTAATTTACTTAAAATTCTATTTCAGTCAAACTTATTTTAATTTACTTAAAATTCTATTTCAGTCTTATTTAGTTTAATTCACTTGAAATTCTATTTCAGTCACACATTTTTAATTTACTTAAATTTCTATTTCAGTCAAACTAATTTTAATTTACTTAAAATTCTATTTCAGTCATATTTATTTTGATTTAATTAAAATACTTTTTCAGTCAAACTGATTTGAATTTACTTAAATTTCTATTTCAGTCAAACTGATTTAATTTACTTAAAATTCTATTTCAGTCATATTTATTTTGATTTAATTAAAATACTTTTTCAGTCAAACTGATTTGAATTTACTCAAAATTCTAGTTCTATCAAACTTATTTTAATTTAATTAAAATTCAATTTCATTCAAACTAATTTTAATTTACTCAAAATTCTATTTCTATCAAACTTATTTTAATTTACTTAAATTTCTATTTCAGTCAAACTAATTTTAATTTACTCAAAATTCTATTTCAGTCTTATTTAGTTTAATTTACTTAAAATTCTATTTCAGTCAAACTGATTTTAATTTACTTAAAATTCTATTTCAGTCAAACTTATTTTAATTTACTTAAAATTCTAGTTCTATCAAACTTATTTTAATTTACTTAAAATTCTATTTCAGTCAAACTGATTTTAATTTACTTAAAATTCTATTTCAGTCACACCTATTTTAATTTACTTAAAAGTCTATTTCAGTCAAACTTATTTTAATTTACTTAAAATTCTATTTCAGTCACACCTATTTTAATTTACTTAAAATTCTATTTCAGTCAAACTAATTTTAATTTACTTAAAATTCTATTTCAGTCTTATTTAGTTTAATTTAATTAAAATACTTTTTAGTCACACTTATTTTAATTTACTTTAATTTCTATTTCAGTCAAACTAATTTTAATTTACTTAAAATTCTATTTCAGTCATATTTATTTTGATTTAATTAAAATACTTTTTCAGTCAAACTGATTTGAATTTACTTAAAATTCTAGTTCTATCAAACTTATTTTAATTTAATTAAAATTCAATTTCATTCAAACTAATTTTAATTTACTTAAAATTCTATTTCAGTCATATTTATTTTGATTTACTCAAAATACTTTTTCAGTCTTATTTAGTTTAATTTACTTAAAATTCTATTTCAGTCAAACTGATTTTAATTTACTTGAAATTCTATTTCAGTCACACCTATTTTAATTTACTTAAAATTCTATTTCAGTCAAACTGATTTTAATTTACTCAAAATTCTATTTCAGTCATATTTATTTTGATTTAATTAAAATACTTTTTCAGTCAAACTGATTTGAATTTACTTAAAATTCTAGTTCTATCAAACTTATTTTAATTTAATTAAAATTCAATTTCATTCAAACTAATTTTAATTTACTTAAAATTCTATTTCAGTCACACCTATTTTAATTTACTTAAAATTCTATTTCAGTCAAACTAATTTTAATTTACTCAAAATTCACTTTTTGTCTTATTTATCTTAATTTACTTAAAATTCTATTTCAGTCACACTTATTTTAATTTACTTGAAATTCTATTTCAGTCACACCTATTTTAATTTACTTAAAATTCTATTTCAGTCAAACTGATTTTAATTTACTTAAAATTCTATTTCAGTCAAACTTATTTTAATTTACTTAAAATTCTATTTCAGTCACACATTTTTAATTTACTTAAAATTCTATTTCAGTCAAACTTATTTTAATTTACTTAAAATTCTATTTCAGTCAAACCTATTTTAATTTACTTAAAATTCTATTTCTATCAAACTTATTTAATTTACTTAAAATTCTATTTCAGTCAAACTGATTTTAATTTACTTAAAATTCTATTTCAGTCAAACTTATTTTAATTTACTTAAAATTCTATTTCAGTCACACCTATTTTAATTTACTTAAAATTCTATTTCAGTCAAACTTATTTTAATTTACTTAAAATTCTATTTCAGTCTTATTTAGTTTAATTCACTTGAAATTCTATTTCAGTCACACATTTTTAATTTACTTAAATTTCTATTTCAGTCAAACTAATTTTAATTTACTTAAAATTCTATTTCAGTCATATTTATTTTGATTTAATTAAAATACTTTTTCAGTCAAACTGATTTGAATTTACTTAAATTTCTATTTCAGTCAAACTGATTTAATTTACTTAAAATTCTATTTCAGTCATATTTATTTTGATTTAATTAAAATTCTATTTCAGTCATACTTATTTTAATTTACTTAAAATTCTATTTCATTCAAACTAATTTTAATTTACTTAAAATTCAATTTCATTCAAACTAATTTTAATTTACACAAAATTCTATTTCTATCAAACTTATTTTAATTTACTTAAATTTCTATTTCAGTCAAACTAATTTTAATTTACTCAAAATTCTATTTCAGTCTTATTTAGTTTAATTTACTTAAAATTCTATTTCAGTCAAACTGATTTTAATTTACTTAAAATTCTATTTCAGTCAAACTTATTTTAATTTACTTAAAATTCTAGTTCTATCAAACTTATTTTAATTTACTTAAAATTCTATTTCAGTCAAACTGATTTTAATTTACTTAAAATTCTATTTCAGTCACACCTATTTTAATTTACTTAAAAGTCTATTTCAGTCAAACTTATTTTAATTTACTTGAAATTCTATTTCAGTCACACCTATTTTAATTTACTTAAAATTCTATTTCAGTCAAACTAATTTTAATTTACTTAAAATTCTATTTCAGTCTTATTTAGTTTAATTTAATTAAAATACTTTTTAGTCACACTTATTTTAATTTACTTTAATTTCTATTTCAGTCAAACTAATTTTAATTTACTTAAAATTCTATTTCAGTCATATTTATTTTGATTTAATTAAAATACTTTTTCAGTCAAACTGATTTGAATTTACTTAAAATTCTAGTTCTATCAAACTTATTTTAATTTAATTAAAATTCAATTTCATTCAAACTAATTTTAATTTACTTAAAATTCTATTTCAGTCATATTTATTTTAATTTACTTAAAATTCTATTTCAGTCAAACTTATTTTAATTTACTTAAAATTCTATTTCAGTCAAACCTATTTTAATTTACTTAAAATTCTATTTCTATCAAACTTATTTAATTTACTTGAAATACTTTTTCATTCACACTTATTTTAATTTACTTAAAAATCTATTTCAGTCATATTTATTTTAATTTACTTAAAATTCTATTTCAGTCAAACTTATTTTAATTTACTGTAAATTCTATTTCTATCAAACTTATTTAATTTACTTGAAATTCTATTTCAGTCACACTTATTTTAATTTACTTAAAATTCTATTTCTATCAAACTTATTTAATTTACTTGAAATTCTATTTCAGTCATATTTATTTTGATTTACTCAAAATACTTTTTCAGTCACACTTATTTTAATTTACTTAAAATTCTATTTCAGTCATATTTATTTTGATTTAATTAAAATACTTTTTCAGTCAAACTGATTTGAATTTACTCAAAATTCTAGTTCTATCAAACTTATTTTAATTTAATTAAAATTCAATTTCATTCAAACTAATTTTAATTTACTTAAAATTCTATTTCAGTCATATTTATTTTGATTTACTCAAAATACTTTTTCAGTAACATTTATTTTAATTTACTTAAAATTCTATTTCAGTCAAACTGATTTTAATTTACTTAAAATTCTATTTATGTTTAACTAATTTTAATTTACTTAAAATTCTATTTCAGTCAAACTGATTTTAATTTACTTAAAATTCTATTTCAGTCACACCTATTTTAATTTACTTAAAATTCTATTTCAGTCACACATTTTTAATTTACTTAAAATTCTATTTCTATCAAACTTATTTAATTTACTTAAAATTCTATTTCAGTCTTATTTAGTTTAATTTAATTCAAATACTTTTTCAGTCTTATTTAGTTTAATTTAATTAAAATACTTTTTCAGTCACACTTATTCTAATTTACTTAAAATTCTATTTCAGTCAAACTTATTTTGATTTACTCAAAATACTTTTTCAGTCACACTTATTTTAATTTACTTAAAATTCTATTTCAGTCAAACTGATTTTAATTTACTCAAAATTCTATTTCAGTCAAACTTATTTTAATTTACTTAAAATTCTATTTCAGTCACACCTATTTTAATTTACTTAAAATTCTATTTCTATAAAACTTATTTAATTTACTTAAAATTCTATTTCAGTCTTATTTAGTTTAATTTAATTCAAATACTTTTTCAGTCTTATTTAGTTTAATTTAATTAAAATACTTTTTCATTCACACTTATTTTAATTTACTTAAAATTCTATTTCAGTCACACCTATTTTAATTTACTCAAAATTCTATTTCAGTCATACTTATTTTAATTTACTTAAAATTCACTTTTTGTCTTATTTATCTTAATTTACTTAAAATTCTATTTCAGTCACACTTATTTTAATTTACTTGAAATTCTATTTCAGTCACACCTATTTTAATTTACTTAAAATTCTATTTCAGTCACACCTATTTTAATTTACTTAAAATTCTATTTCAGTCACACTTATTTAATTTACTTAAAATTCTATTTAAGTCATATTTATTTTGATTTAATTAAAATACTTTTTCAGTCAAACTGATTTGAATTTACTTAAAATTCTAGTTCTATCAAACTTATTTTAATTTAATTAAAATTCAATTTCATTCAAACTAATTTTAATTTACTTAAAATTCTATTTCAGTCAAACTTATTTTAATTTACTCAAAATTCTATTTCAGTCAAACTTATTTTAATTTACTCAAAATTCTATTTCAGTCAAACTAATTTTAATTTACTTAAAATTCTATTTCAGTCAAACTGATTTTAATTAACTTGAAATTCTATTTCAGTCACACTTATTTTAATTTACTTAAAATTCTATTTCAGTCACACCTATTTTAATTTACTTAAAATTCTATTTCAGTCAAACTTATTTTAATTTACTTAAAATTCTATTTCAGTCAAACTAATTTTAATTTACTTAAAATTCTATTTCTATCAAACTTATTTAATTTACTTGAAATACTATTTCAGTCAAACTAATTTTAATTTACTTAAAATTCTATTTCAGTCTTATTTAGTTTAATTTAATTAAATTTCTATTTCAGTCAAACTGATTTTAATTTACTCAAAATTCTATTTCAGTCATATTTATTTTGATTAACTTAAAATTCTATTTCAGTCAAACTGATTTTAATTTACTCAAAATTCTATTTCAGTCACACTTATTTTAATTTACTTAAAATTCTATTTCAGTCAAACTTATTTTAATTTACTTAAAATTCTATTTCAGTCAAACTTATTTTAATTTACTTAAAATTCTATTTCAGTCAAACCTATTTTAATTTACTTAAAATTCTATTTCTATCAAACTTATTTAATTTACTCAAAATTCTATTTCAGTCAAACTTATTTTAATTTAATTAAAATTCAATTTCATTCAAACTTATTTTAATTTACTTAAAATTCTATTTCAGTCAAACCTATTTTAATTTACTTAAAATTCTATTTCAGTCAAACTTATTTTAATTTGCTTAAAATTCTATTTCAGTCAAACTTATTTAATTTACTTGAAATTCTATTTCAGTCACACCTATTTTAATTTACTTAAAATTCTATTTCTATCAAACTTATTTAATTTACTTAAAATTCTATTTCAGTCAAACTAATTTGAATTTACTTAAAATTCTATTTCTATCAAACTTATTTAATTTACTTAAATTTCTATTTTAGTCAAACTGATTTTAATTTACTCAAAATTCTATTTCAGTCTTATTTAGTTTAATTTAATTAAAATACTTTTTCAGTCACACTTATTCTAATTTACTTAAAATTCTATTTCAGTCAAACTTATTTTAATTTACTTGAAATTCTATTTAAGTCACACTTATTTTAATTTACTTAAAATTCTATTTCAGTCAAACTTATTTTAATTTACTCAAAATTCTATTTCAGTCAAACTTATTTTAATTTACTTAAAATTCTATTTCAGTCACACCTATTTTAATTTACTTAAAATTCTATTTCTATCAAACTTATTTAATTTACTTAAAATTCTATTTCAGTCTTATTTAGTTTAATTTAATTCAAATACTTTTTCAGTCTTATTTAGTTTAATTTAATTAAAATACTTTTTCATTCACACTTATTTTAATTTACTTAAAATTCTATTTCAGTCACACCTATTTTAATTTACTCAAAATTCTATTTCAGTCATACTTATTTTAATTTACTTAAAATTCTATTTCATTCAAACTAATTTTAATTTACTTAAAATTCTATTTCAGTCAAACTGATTTTAATTTACTCAAAATTCTATTTCAGTCAAACTTATTTTAATTTACTTAAAATTCTATTTCAGTCACACCTATTTTAATTTACTTAAAATTCTATTTCAGTCACACTTATTTAATTTACTTAAAAATCTATTTCAGTCATATTTATTTTGATTTAATTAAAATACTTTTTCAGTCAAACTGATTTGAATTTACTTAAAATTCTAGTTCTATCAAACTTATTTTAATTTAATTAAAATTCAATTTCATTCAAACTAATTTTAATTTACTTAAAATTCTATTTCAGTCAAACTTATTTTAATTTACTCAAAATTCTATTTCAGTCAAACTTATTTTAATTTACTCAAAAATCTATTTCAGTCAAACTAATTTTAATTTACTTAAAATTCTATTTCAGTCAAACTGATTTTAATTAACTTGAAATTCTATTTCAGTCACACTTATTTTAATTTACTTAAAATTCTATTTCAGTCACACCTATTTTAATTTACTTAAAATTCTATTTCAGTCAAACTTATTTTAATTTACTTAAAATTCTATTTCAGTCAAACTAATTTTAATTTACTTAAAATTCTATTTCTATCAAACTTATTTAATTTACTTGAAATACTATTTCAGTCAAACTAATTTTAATTTACTTAAAATTCTATTTCAGTCTTATTTAGTTTAATTTAATTAAATTTCTATTTCAGTCACACCTATTTTAATTTACTTAAAATTCTATTTCAGTCAAACCTATTTTAATTTACTCAAAATTCTATTTCAGTCAAACTTATTTTAATTTGCTTAAAATTCTATTTCAGTCAAACTTATTTAATTAACTTGAAATTCTATTTCAGTCACACTTATTTTAATTTACTTAAAATTCTATTTCAGTCTTATTTAGTTTAATTTAATTAAAATACTTTTTCAGTCATACTTATTTTGATTTACTCAAAATTCTATTTCAGTCACACTTATTTTAATTAACTTAAAATTCTATTTCAGTCAAACTGATTTTAATTTACTCAAAATTCTATTTCAGTCACACTTATTTTAATTTACTTAAAATTCTATTTCAGTCAAACTTATTTTAATTTACTTGAAATTCTATTTCAGTCAAACTGATTTTAATTTACTTAAAATTCGATTTCAGTCAAACTTATTTTAATTTACTTAAAATTCTATTTCAGTCAAACTTATTTTAATTTACTCAAAATTCTATTTCAGTCAAACTTATTTTAATTTAATTAAAATTCAATTTCATTCAAACTTATTTTAATTTACTTAAAATTCTATTTCAGTCAAACCTATTTTAATTTACTTAAAATTCTATTTCAGTCAAACTTATTTTAATTTGCTTAAAATTCTATTTCAGTCAAACTTATTTAATTTACTTGAAATTCTATTTCAGTCACACCTATTTTAATTTACTTAAAATTCTATTTCAGTCAAACTGATTTTAATTTACTTAAAATTCTATTTCAGTCAAACTAATTTGAATTTACTTAAAATTCTATTTCTATCAAACTTATTTAATTTACTTAAAATTCTATTTCAGTCAAACTAATTTTAATTTACTTAAAATTCTATTTCAGTCTTATTTAGTTTAATTTAATTAAAATACTTTTTCATTCACACTTATTTTAATTTACTTAAAATTCTATTTCAGTCACACCTATTTTAATTTACTCAAAATTCTATTTCAGTCATACTTATTTTAATTTACTTAAAATTCTATTTCATTCAAACTATTTTTAATTTACTTAAAATTCTATTTCAGTCATATTTATTTTGATTTAATTAAAATACTTTTTCAGTCAAACTGATTTGAATTTACTTAAAATTCTATTTCTATCAAATTTATTTAATTTACTTAAAATTCTATTTCAGTCACACCTATTTTAATTTACTTAAAATTCTATTTCAGTCAAACTGATTTTAATTTACTTAAAATTCTATTTCAGTCAAACTTATTTTAATTTACTTAAAATTCTATTTCAGTCAAACTAATTTTAATTTACTCAAAATTCTATTTCAGTCAAACTTATTTTAATTTACTTAAAATTCTATTTCATTCAAACTATTTTTAATTTACTTAAAATTCTATTTCTATCAAATTTATTTAATTTACTTAAAATTCTATTTCAGTCACACCTATTTTAATTTACTTAAAATTCTATTTCAGTCAAACTGATTTTAATTTACTTAAAATTCTATTTCAGTCAAACTTATTTTAATTTACTTAAAATTCTATTTCAGTCAAACTAATTTTAATTTACTCAAAATTCTATTTCAGTCATACTTATTTTAATTTACTTAAAATTCTATTTCATTCAAACTATTTTTAATTTACTTAAAATTCTATTTCAGTCATATTTATTTTGATTTAATTAAAATACTTTTTCAGTCAAACTGATTTGAATTTACTTAAAATTCTATTTCTATCAAATTTATTTAATTTACTTAAAATTCTATTTCAGTCACACCTATTTAATTTACTTAAAATTCTATTTCAGTCAAACTGATTTTAATTTACTTAAAATTCTATTTCAGTCAAACTTATTTTAATTTAATTTAAATACTTTTTCATTCAAACTGATTTTAATTTACTTAAAATTCTATTTCAGTCAAACTTATTTTAATTTACTTAAAATTCTATTTCAGTCAAACTGATTTTAATTTACTTAAAATTCTATTTCAGTCAAACTAATTTTAATTTACTCAAAATTCTATTTCAGTCAAACTTATTTTAATTTTCTCAAAATTCTATTTCAGTCAAACTAATTTTAATTTACTTAAAATTCTATTTCAGTCAAACTAATTTTAATTTACTTAAAATTCTATTTCAGTCAAACTAATTTTAATTTACTTAAAATTCTATTTCAGTCTTATTTAGTTTAATTTAATTAAAATACTTTTTCATTCACACTTATTTTAATTTACTTAAAAATCTATTTCAGTCATATTTATTTTAATTTACTTAAAATTCTATTTCAGTCAAACTTATTTAATTTACTTGAAATTCTATTTCAGTCACACCTATTTTAATTTACTTAAAATTCTATTTCAGTCAAACTGATTTTAATTTACTTAAAATTCTATTTCAGTCAAACTAATTTTAATTTACTTAAAATTCTATTTCTATCAAACTTATTTAATTTACTTAAAATTCTATTTCAGTCAAACTAATTTTAATTTACTTAAAATTCTATTTCAGTCACACCTATTTTAATTTACTTAAAATTCTATTTCAGTCAAACTTATTTTAATTTACTTAAAATTCTATTTCATTCAAACTATTTTTAATTTACTTAAAATTCTATTTCAGTCATATTTATTTTGATTTAATTAAAATACTTTTTCAGTCAAACTGATTTGAATTTACTTAAAATTCTATTTCTATCAAATTTATTTAATTTACTTAAAATTCTATTTCAGTCACACCTATTTTAATTTACTTAAAATTCTATTTCAGTCAAACTGATTTTAATTTACTTAAAATTCTATTTCAGTCAAACTTATTTTAATTTAATTTAAATACTTTTTCATTCAAACTGATTTTAATTTACTTAAAATTCTATTTCTATCAAACTTATTTAATTTACTTAAAATTCTATTTCAGTCAAACTTATTTTAATTTACTTAAAATTCTATTTCAGTCAAACTGATTTTAATTTACTTAAAATTCTATTTCAGTCAAACTAATTTTAATTTACTCAAAATTCTATTTCAGTCAAACTTATTTTAATTTTCTCAAAATTCTATTTCAGTCAAACTAATTTTAATTTACTTAAAATTCTATTTCAGTCAAACTAATTTTAATTTACTTAAAATTCTATTTCAGTCAAACTAATTTTAATTTACTTAAAATTCTATTTCAGTCTTATTTAGTTTAATTTAATTAAAATACTTTTTCATTCACACTTATTTTAATTTACTTAAAAATCTATTTCAGTCATATTTATTTTAATTTACTTAAAATTCTATTTCAGTCAAACTTATTTAATTTACTTGAAATTCTATTTCAGTCACACCTATTTTAATTTACTTAAAATTCTATTTCAGTCAAACTGATTTTAATTTACTTAAAATTCTATTTCAGTCAAACTAATTTTAATTTACTTAAAATTCTATTTCTATCAAACTTATTTAATTTACTTAAAATTCTATTTCAGTCAAACTAATTTTAATTTACTTAAAATTCTATTTCAGTCTTATTTAGTTTAATTTAATTAAAATACTTTTTCATTCACACTTATTTTAATTTACTTAAAATTCTATTTCAGTCACAACTATTTTAATTTACTTAAATTTCTATTTCAGTCATACTTATTTTAATTTACTTAAAATTCTATTTCAGTCAAACTAATTTTAATTTACTTAAAATTCTATTTCAGTCATATTTATTTTGATTTAATTAAAATACTTTTTCAGTCAAACTGATTTGAATTTACTTAAAATTCTATTTCTATCAAACTTATTTAATTTACTTAAAATTCTATTTCAGTCACACCTATTTTAATTTATTTAAAATTCTATTTCTATCAAACTTATTTAATTTACTTAAAATTCTATTTCAGTCAAACTGATTTTAATTTACTTAAAATTCTATTTCAGTCAAACTGATTTTAATTTAATTAAAATACTTTTTCATTCAAACTGATTTTAATTTACTTAAAATTCTATTTCTATCAAACTTATTTAATTTACTTAAAATTCTATTTCAGTCACACGTATTTTAATTTACTTAAAATTCTATTTCAGTCAAACTGATTTTAATTTACTTAAAATTCTATTTCAGTCAAACTGATTTTAATTTAATTAAAATACTTTTTCAGTCAAACTGATTTGAATTTACTTAAAATTCTATTTCTATCAAACTTATTTAATTTACTTAAAATTCTATTTCAGTCACACCTATTTTAATTTATTTAAAATTCTATTTCAGTCATATTTATTTTAATTTACTTAAAATTCTATTTCAGTCACACTTATTTTAATTTACTTAAAATTCTATTTCAGTCACACCTATTTTAATTTATTTAAAATTCTATTTCAGTCATATTTATTTTAATTTACTTAAAATTCTATTTCAGTCACACTTATTTTAATTTACTTAAAATTCTATTTCAGTCAAACTAATTTTAATTTACTTAAAATTCTATTTCAGTCATATTTATTTTGATTTAATTAAAATACTTTTTCAGTCAAACTGATTTGAATTTACTTAAAATTCTATTTCTATCAAACTTATTTAATTTACTTAAAATTCTATTTCAGTCACACCTATTTTAATTTATTTAAAATTCTATTTCTATCAAACTTATTTAATTTACTTAAAATTCTATTTCAGTCAAACTGATTTTAATTTACTTAAAATTCTATTTCAGTCAAACTGATTTTAATTTAATTAAAATACTTTTTCATTCAAACTGATTTTAATTTACTTAAAATTCTATTTCTATCAAACTTATTTAATTTACTTAAAATTCTATTTCAGTCACACGTATTTTAATTTACTTAAAATTCTATTTCAGTCAAACTGATTTTAATTTACTTAAAATTCTATTTCAGTCAAACTGATTTTAATTTAATTAAAATACTTTTTCAGTCAAACTGATTTGAATTTACTTAAAATTCTATTTCTATCAAACTTATTTAATTTACTTAAAATTCTATTTCAGTCACACCTATTTTAATTTATTTAAAATTCTATTTCAGTCATATTTATTTTAATTTACTTAAAATTCTATTTCAGTCACACTTATTTTAATTTACTTAAAATTCTATTTCAGTCACACCTATTTTAATTTATTTAAAATTCTATTTCAGTCATATTTATTTTAATTTACTTAAAATTCTATTTCAGTCACACTTATTTTAATTTACTTAAAATTCTATTTCAGTCACACCTATTTTAATTTACTCAAAATTCTATTTCAGTCATACTTATTTTAATTTACTTAAAATTCTATTTCTATCAAACTTATTTAATTTACTCAAAATTCTATTTCAGTCAAACTTATTTTAATTTACTCAAAATTCTATTTCAGTCAAACTAATTTTAATTTACTTAAAATTCTATTTCAGTCAAACTGATTTTAATTAACTTGAAATTCTATTTCAGTCACACTTATTTTAATTTACTTAAAATTCTATTTCAGTCACACCTATTTTAATTTACTTAAAATTCTATTTCAGTCAAACTGATTTTAATTTACTTAAAATTCTATTTCAGTCAAACTAATTTTAATTTACTTAAAATTCTATTTCTATCAAACTTATTTAATTTACTTAAAATTCTATTTCAGTCAAACTAATTTTAATTTACTTAAAATTCTATTTCAGTCATATTTATTTTGATTTAATTAAAATACTTTTTCAGTCAAACTGATTTGAATTTACTTAAAATTCTATTTCAGTCACACTTATTTTAATTAACTTAAAATTCTATTTCAGTCAAACTGATTTTAATTTACTCAAAATTCTATTTCAGTCAAACTTATTTTAATTTACTTAAAATTCTATTTCAGTCACACCTATTTTAATTTACTTAAAATTCTATTTCTATCAAACTTATTTAATTTACTTAAAATTCTATTTCAGTCTTATTTAGTTTAATTTAATTCAAATACTTTTTCAGTCTTATTTAGTTTAATTTAATTAAAATACTTTTTCATTCACACTTATTTTAATTTACTTAAAATTCTATTTCAGTCACACCTATTTTAATTTACTCAAAATTCTATTTCAGTCATACTTATTTTAATTTACTTAAAATTCTATTTCATTCAAACTAATTTTAATTTACTTAAAATTCTATTTCAGTCAAACTGATTTTAATTTACTCAAAATTCTTTTTCATTCAAACTGATTTTAATTTACTTAAAATTCTATTTCTATCAAACTTATTTAATTTACTTAAAATTCTATTTCAGTCAAACTAATTTTAATTTACTTAAAATTCTATTTCAGTCTTATTTAGTTTAATTTAATTAAAATACTTTTTCATTCACACTTATTTTAATTTACTTAAAAATCTATTTCAGTCATATTTATTTTAATTTACTTAAAATTCTATTTCAGTCAAACTTATTTTAATTTACTGTAAATTCTATTTCTATCAAACTTATTTAATTTACTTGAAATTCTATTTCAGTCACACTTATTTTAATTTACTTAAAATTCTATTTCTATCAAACTTATTTAATTTACTTAAAATTCTATTTCAGTCACACCTATTTTAATTTACTTAAAATTCTATTTCAGTCATATTTATTTTAATTTAATTAAAATTCTATTTCAGTCAAACTGATTTTAATTTACTTAAAATTCGATTTCAGTCAAACTGATTTTAATTTACTTAAAATTCTATTTCAGTCAAACTTATTTTAATTTACTCAAAATTCTATTTCAGTCAAACTTATTTTAATTTACTTGAAATTCTATTTCAGTCACACTTATTTTAATTTACTTAAAATTCTATTTCAGTCAAACTGATTTTAATTTATTTAAAATTCTATTTCAGTCAAACTGATTTTAATTTAATTAAAATACTTTTTCAGTCAAACTGATTTGAATTTACTTAAAATTCTATTTCTATCAAACTTATTTAATTTACTTAAAATTCTATTTCAGTCACACCTATTTTAATTTATTTAAAATTCTATTTCAGTCATATTTATTTTAATTTACTTAAAATTCTATTTCAGTCACACTTATTTTAATTTACTTAAAATTCTATTTCAGTCACACCTATTTTAATTTATTTAAAATTCTATTTCAGTCATATTTATTTTAATTTACTTAAAATTCTATTTCAGTCACACTTATTTTAATTTACTTAAAATTCTATTTCAGTCACACCTATTTTAATTTACTCAAAATTCTATTTCAGTCATACTTATTTTAATTTACTTAAAATTCTATTTCTATCAAACTTATTTAATTTACTCAAAATTCTATTTCAGTCAAACTTATTTTAATTTACTCAAAATTCTATTTCAGTCAAACTAATTTTAATTTACTTAAAATTCTATTTCAGTCAAACTGATTTTAATTAACTTGAAATTCTATTTCAGTCACACTTATTTTAATTTACTTAAAATTCTATTTCAGTCACACGTATTTTAATTTACTTAAAATTCTATTTCAGTCAAACTGATTTTAATTTACTTAAAATTCTATTTCAGTCAAACTGATTTTAATTTACTTAAAATTCTATTTCAGTCAAACTAATTTTAATTTACTTAAAATTCTATTTCTATCAAACTTATTTAATTTACTTGAAATACTATTTCAGTCAAACTAATTTTAATTTACTTAAAATTCTATTTCAGTCTTATTTAGTTTAATTTAATTAAAATACTTTTTCAGTCATACTTATTTTGATTTACTCAAAATTCTATTTCAGTCACACTTATTTTAATTAACTTAAAATTCTATTTCAGTCAAACTGATTTTAATTTACTCAAAATTCTATTTCAGTCAAACTTATTTTAATTTACTTAAAATTCTATTTCAGTCACACCTATTTTAATTTACTTAAAATTCTATTTCTATCAAACTTATTTAATTTACTTAAAATTCTATTTCAGTCTTATTTAGTTTAATTTAATTCAAATACTTTTTCAGTCTTATTTAGTTTAATTTAATTAAAATACTTTTTCATTCACACTTATTTTAATTTACTTAAAATTCTATTTCAGTCACACCTATTTTAATTTACTCAAAATTCTATTTCAGTCATACTTATTTTAATTTACTTAAAATTCTATTTCATTCAAACTAATTTTAATTTACTTAAAATTCTATTTCAGTCAAACTGATTTTAATTTACTCAAAATTCTATTTCAGTCAAACTTATTTTAATTTACTTAAAATTCTATTTCAGTCACACCTATTTTAATTTACTTAAAATTCTATTTCAGTCACACTTATTTAATTTACTTAAAATTCTATTTCAGTCATATTTATTTTGATTTAATTAAAATACTTTTTCAGTCAAACTGATTTGAATTTACTTAAAATTCTATTTCTATCAAACTTATTTAATTTACTTAAAATTCAATTTCATTCAAACTAATTTTAATTTACTTAAAATTCTATTTCAGTCAAACTTATTTTAATTTACTCAAAATTCTATTTCAGTCAAACTAATTTTAATTTACTTAAAATTCTATTTCAGTCAAACTGATTTTAATTAACTTAAAATTCTATTTCAGTCAAACTGATTTTAATTAACTTGAAATTCTATTTCAGTCACACCTATTTTAATTTACTTAAAATTCTATTTCAGTCACACCTATTTTAATTTACTTAAAATTCTATTTCAGTCAAACTTATTTTAATTTACTTAAAATTCTATTTCAGTCAAACTAATTTTAATTTACTTAAAATTCTATTTCTATCAAACTTATTTAATTTACTTGAAATACTATTTCAGTCAAACTAATTTTAATTTACTTAAAATTCTATTTCAGTCTTATTTAGTTTAATTTAATTAAAATACTTTTTCAGTCATACTTATTTTGATTTACTCAAAATTCTATTTCAGTCACACTTATTTTAATTAACTTAAAATTCTATTTCAGTCAAACTGATTTTAATTTACTCAAAATTCTATTTCAGTCACACTTATTTTAATTTACTTAAAATTCTATTTCAGTCAAACTTATTTTAATTTACTTGAAATTCTATTTCAGTCAAACTGATTTTAATTTACTTAAAATTCGATTTCAGTCAAACTTATTTTAATTTACTTAAAATTCTATTTCAGTCAAACTTATTTTAATTTACTCAAAATTCTATTTCAGTCAAACTTATTTTAATTTAATTAAAATTCAATTTCATTCAAACTTATTTTAATTTACTTAAAATTCTATTTCAGTCACACTTATTTTAATTTACTTAAAATTCTATTTCAGTCAAACTTATTTTAATTTGCTTAAAATTCTATTTCAGTCAAACTTATTTAATTTACTTAAAATTCTATTTCAGTCACACCTATTTTAATTTACTTAAAATTCTATTTCAGTCAAACTGATTTTAATTTACTTAAAATTCTATTTCAGTCAAACTAATTTGAATTTACTTAAAATTCTATTTCTATCAAACTTATTTAATTTACTTAAAATTCTATTTCAGTCAAACTAATTTTAATTTACTTAAAATTCTATTTCAGTCTTATTTAGTTTAATTTAATTAAAATACTTTTTCATTCACACTTATTTTAATTTACTTAAAATTCTATTTCAGTCACACCTATTTTAATTTACTCAAAATTCTATTTCAGTCATACTTATTTTAATTTACTTAAAATTCTATTTCATTCAAACTATTTTTAATTTACTTAAAATTCTATTTCAGTCATATTTATTTTGATTTAATTAAAATACTTTTTCAGTCAAACTGATTTGAATTTACTTAAAATTCTATTTCTATCAAATTTATTTAATTTACTTAAAATTCTATTTCTATCAAACTTATTTAATTTATTTAAAATTCTATTTCAGTCACACTTATTTTAATTTACTTTAAATTCTATTTCTATCAAACTTATTTAATTTACTTAAAATTCTATTTCAGTCACACCTATTTTAATTTACTTAAAATTCTATTTCAGTCAAACTGATTTTAATTTACTTAAAATTCTATTTCAGTCAAACTGATTTTAATTTAATTTAAATACTTTTTCATTCAAACTGATTTTAATTTACTTAAAATTCTATTTCTATCAAACTTATTTAATTTACTTAAAATTCTATTTCAGTCAAACTTATTTTAATTTACTTAAAATTCTATTTCAGTCAAACTGATTTTAATTTACTTAAAATTCTATTTCAGTCAAACTAATTTTAATTTACTCAAAATTCTATTTCAGTCAAACTTATTTTAATTTTCTCAAAATTCTATTTCAGTCAAACTAATTTTAATTTACTTAAAATTCTATTTCAGTCAAACTAATTTTAATTTACTTAAAATTCTATTTCAGTCAAACTAATTTTAATTTACTTAAAATTCTATTTCAGTCTTATTTAGTTTAATTTAATTAAAATACTTTTTCATTCACACTTATTTTAATTTACTTAAAAATCTATTTCAGTCATATTTATTTTAATTTACTTAAAATTCTATTTCAGTCAAACTTATTTAATTTACTTGAAATTCTATTTCAGTCACACCTATTTTAATTTACTTAAAATTCTATTTCAGTCAAACTGATTTTAATTTACTTAAAATTCTATTTCAGTCAAACTAATTTTAATTTACTTAAAATTCTATTTCTATCAAACTTATTTAATTTACTTAAAATTCTATTTCAGTCAAACTAATTTTAATTTACTTAAAATTCTATTTCAGTCTTATTTAGTTTAATTTAATTAAAATACTTTTTCATTCACACTTATTTTAATTTACTTAAAATTCTATTTCAGTCACAACTATTTTAATTTACTCAAAATTCTATTTCAGTCATACTTATTTTAATTTACTTAAAATTCTATTTCAGTCAAACTAATTTTAATTTACTTAAAATTCTATTTCAGTCATATTTATTTTGATTTAATTAAAATACTTTTTCAGTCAAACTGATTTGAATTTACTTAAAATTCTATTTCTATCAAACTTATTTAATTTACTTAAAATTCTATTTCAGTCACACCTATTTTAATTTATTTAAAATTCTATTTCTATCAAACTTATTTAATTTACTTAAAATTCTATTTCAGTCAAACTGATTTTAATTTACTTAAAATTCTATTTCAGTCAAACTGATTTTAATTTAATTAAAATACTTTTTCATTCAAACTGATTTTAATTTACTTAAAATTCTATTTCTATCAAACTTATTTAATTTACTTAAAATTCTATTTCAGTCACACGTATTTTAATTTACTTAAAATTCTATTTCAGTCAAACTGATTTTAATTTACTTAAAATTCTATTTCAGTCAAACTGATTTTAATTTAATTAAAATACTTTTTCAGTCAAACTGATTTGAATTTACTTAAAATTCTATTTCTATCAAACTTATTTAATTTACTTAAAATTCTATTTCAGTCACACCTATTTTAATTTATTTAAAATTCTATTTCAGTCATATTTATTTTAATTTACTTAAAATTCTATTTCAGTCACAACTATTTTAATTTACTCAAAATTCTATTTCAGTCATACTTATTTTAATTTACTTAAAATTCTATTTCAGTCAAACTAATTTTAATTTACTTAAAATTCTATTTCAGTCATATTTATTTTGATTTAATTAAAATACTTTTTCAGTCAAACTGATTTGAATTTACTTAAAATTCTATTTCTATCAAACTTATTTAATTTACTTAAAATTCTATTTCAGTCACACCTATTTTAATTTATTTAAAATTCTATTTCTATCAAACTTATTTAATTTACTTAAAATTCTATTTCAGTCAAACTGATTTTAATTTACTTAAAATTCTATTTCAGTCAAACTGATTTTAATTTAATTAAAATACTTTTTCATTCAAACTGATTTTAATTTACTTAAAATTCTATTTCTATCAAACTTATTTAATTTACTTAAAATTCTATTTCAGTCACACGTATTTTAATTTACTTAAAATTCTATTTCAGTCAAACTGATTTTAATTTACTTAAAATTCTATTTCAGTCAAACTGATTTTAATTTAATTAAAATACTTTTTCAGTCAAACTGATTTGAATTTACTTAAAATTCTATTTCTATCAAACTTATTTAATTTACTTAAAATTCTATTTCAGTCACACCTATTTTAATTTATTTAAAATTCTATTTCAGTCATATTTATTTTAATTTACTTAAAATTCTATTTCAGTCACACTTATTTTAATTTACTTAAAATTCTATTTCAGTCACAACTATTTTAATTTACTCAAAATTCTATTTCAGTCATACTTATTTTAATTTACTTAAAATTCTATTTCAGTCAAACTGATTTTAATTTACTTAAAATTCTATTTCAGTCATATTTATTTTGATTTAATTAAAATACTTTTTCAGTCAAACTGATTTGAATTTACTTAAAATTCTATTTCTATCAAACTTATTTAATTTACTTAAAATTCTATTTCAGTCACACCTATTTTAATTTACTTAAAATTCTATTTCAGTCAAACTGATTTTAATTTACTTAAAATTCTATTTCAGTCAAACTGATTTTAATTTAATTAAAATTCGATTTCAGTCAAACTGATTTTAATTTACTTAAAATTCTATTTCTATCAAACTTATTTAATTTACTTAAAATTCTATTTCAGTCAAACTAATTTTAATTTACTCAAAATTCTATTTCAGTCAAACTTATTTTAATTTTCTCAAAATTCTTTTTCATTCAAACTGATTTTAATTTACTTAAAATTCTATTTCTATCAAACTTATTTAATTTACTTAAAATTCTATTTCAGTCAAACTAATTTTAATTTACTTAAAATTCTATTTCAGTCTTATTTAGTTTAATTTAATTAAAATACTTTTTCATTCACACTTATTTTAATTTACTTAAAAATCTATTTCAGTCATATTTATTTTAATTTACTTAAAATTCTATTTCAGTCAAACTTATTTTAATTTACTGTAAATTCTATTTCTATCAAACTTATTTAATTTACTTGAAATTCTATTTCAGTCACACTTATTTTAATTTACTTAAAATTCTATTTCTATCAAACTTATTTAATTTACTTAAAATTCTATTTCAGTCACACCTATTTTAATTTACTTAAAATTCTATTTCAGTCATATTTATTTTAATTTAATTAAAATTCTATTTCAGTCAAACTGATTTTAATTTACTTAAAATTCGATTTCAGTCAAACTGATTTTAATTTACTTAAAATTCTATTTCAGTCAAACTTATTTTAATTTACTCAAAATTCTATTTCAGTCAAACTTATTTTAATTTACTTGAAATTCTATTTCAGTCACACTTATTTTAATTTACTTAAAATTCTATTTCAGTCAAACTGATTTTAATTTATTTAAAATTCTATTTCTATCATACTTATTTCAATTTACTGTAAATTCTATTTCTATCAAACTTATTTAATTTACTTGAAATTCTATTTCAGTCAGACCTATTTTAATTTACTTAAAATTCTATTTCAGTCACACTTATTTAATTTACTTAAAATTCTATTTCAGTCAAACTGATTTTAATTAACTTAAAATTCTATTTCAGTCAAACTGATTTTAATTTACTCAAAATTCTATTTCAGTCACACTTATTTTAATTTACTTAAAATTCTATTTCAGTCAAACTTATTTTAATTTACTTGAAATTCTATTTCAGTCACACTTATTTTAATTTACTTATAAATCTATTTCAGTCAAACTTATTTTAATTTACTTGAAATTCTATTTCAGTCACACTTATTTTAATTTACTTAAAATTCTATTTCAGTCAAACTGATTTTAATTTACTTAAAATTCTATTTCTATCAAACTTATTTAATTTACTTAAAATTCTATTTCAGTCTTATTTAGTTTAATTTAATTCAAATACTTTTTCAGTCTTATTTAGTTTAATTTAATTAAAATACTTTTTCATTCACACTTATTTTAATTTACTTAAAATTCTATTTCAGTCACACCTATTTTAATTTACTTAAAATTCCATTTCATTCTTATTTAGTTTAATTTACTTAAAATTCTATTTCAGTCATATTTATTTTAATTTACTTAAAATTCTATTTCAGTCAAACTAATTTTAATTTACTTAAAATTCCATTTCATTCTTATTTAGTTTAATTTACTTAAAATTCTATTTCTATCAAACTTATTTAATTTACTTAAAATTCTATTTCAGTCATATTTATTTTGATTTAATTAAAATACTTTTTCAGTCAAACTGATTTGAATTTACTTAAAATTCTATTTCTATCAAATTTATTTAATTTACTTAAAATTCTATTTCTATCAAACTTATTTAATTTATTTAAAATTCTATTTCAGTCACACTTATTTTAATTTACTTTAAATTCTATTTCTATCAAACTTATTTAATTTACTTAAAATTCTATTTCAGTCACACCTATTTTAATTTACTTAAAATTCTATTTCAGTCAAACTGATTTTAATTTACTTAAAATTCTATTTCAGTCAAACTGATTTTAATTTAATTAAAATACTTTTTCAGTCAAACTGATTTTAATTTAATTTAAATACTTTTTCATTCAAACTGATTTTAATTTACTTAAAATTCTATTTCAGTCAAACTTATTTTAATTTACTTAAAATTCTATTTCAGTCAAACTGATTTTAATTTACTTAAAATTCTATTTCAGTCAAACTAATTTTAATTTACTCAAAATTCTATTTCAGTCAAACTTATTTTAATTTTCTCAAAATTCTATTTCAGTCAAACTAATTTTAATTTACTTAAAATTCTATTTCAGTCAAACTAATTTTAATTTACTTAAAATTCTATTTCAGTCAAACTAATTTTAATTTACTTAAAATTCTATTTCAGTCTTATTTAGTTTAATTTAATTAAAATACTTTTTCATTCACACTTATTTTAATTTACTTAAAAATCTATTTCAGTCATATTTATTTTAATTTACTTAAAATTCTATTTCAGTCAAACTTATTTAATTTACTTGAAATTCTATTTCAGTCACACCTATTTTAATTTACTTAAAATTCTATTTCAGTCAAACTGATTTTAATTTACTTAAAATTCTATTTCAGTCACACGTATTTTAATTTACTTAAAATTCTATTTCAGTCAAACTGATTTTAATTTACTTAAAATTCTATTTCAGTCAAACTGATTTTAATTTAATTAAAATACTTTTTCAGTCAAACTGATTTGAATTTACTTAAAATTCTATTTCTATCAAACTTATTTAATTTACTTAAAATTCTATTTCAGTCACACCTATTTTAATTTATTTAAAATTCTATTTCAGTCATATTTATTTTAATTTACTTAAAATTCTATTTCAGTCACAACTAATTTTAATTTACTTAAAATTCTATTTCAGTCATATTTATTTTGATTTAATTAAAATACTTTTTCAGTCAAACTGATTTGAATTTACTTAAAATTCTATTTCTATCAAACTTATTTAATTTACTTAA
This sequence comes from Loxodes magnus, assembly GCA_946699065.1. NCBI lineage: Eukaryota > Ciliophora > Karyorelictea > Loxodida > Loxodidae > Loxodes > Loxodes magnus. The sequence continues at coordinate 300,273 of CAMPDV010000053.1, read as the reverse complement.
AATTCTATTTCAGTCACACCTATTTTAATTTATTTAAAATTCTATTTCTATCAAACTTATTTAATTTACTTAAAATTCTATTTCAGTCAAACTGATTTTAATTTACTTAAAATTCTATTTCAGTCAAACTGATTTTAATTTAATTAAAATACTTTTTCATTCAAACTGATTTTAATTTACTTAAAATTCTATTTCTATCAAACTTATTTAATTTACTTAAAATTCTATTTCAGTCACACGTATTTTAATTTACTTAAAATTCTATTTCAGTCAAACTGATTTTAATTTACTTAAAATTCTATTTCAGTCAAACTGATTTTAATTTAATTAAAATACTTTTTCAGTCAAACTGATTTGAATTTACTTAAAATTCTATTTCTATCAAACTTATTTAATTTACTTAAAATTCTATTTCAGTCACACCTATTTTAATTTATTTAAAATTCTATTTCAGTCATATTTATTTTAATTTACTTAAAATTCTATTTCAGTCACACTTATTTTAATTTACTTAAAATTTTATTTCAGTCACACCTATTTTAATTTACTCAAAATTCTATTTCAGTCATACTTATTTTAATTTACTTAAAATTCTATTTCAGTCAAACTGATTTTAATTTACTTAAAATTCTATTTCAGTCATATTTATTTTGATTTAATTAAAATACTTTTTCAGTCAAACTGATTTGAATTTACTTAAAATTCTATTTCTATCAAACTTATTTAATTTACTTAAAATTCTATTTCAGTCACACCTATTTTAATTTACTTAAAATTCTATTTCAGTCAAACTGATTTTAATTTACTTAAAATTCTATTTCAGTCAAACTGATTTTAATTTAATTAAAATTCGATTTCAGTCAAACTGATTTTAATTTACTTAAAATTCTATTTCTATCAAACTTATTTAATTTACTTAAAATTCTATTTCAGTCAAACTAATTTTAATTTACTCAAAATTCTATTTCAGTCAAACTTATTTTAATTTTCTCAAAATTCTTTTTCATTCAAACTGATTTTAATTTACTTAAAATTCTATTTCTATCAAACTTATTTAATTTACTTAAAATTCTATTTCAGTCAAACTAATTTTAATTTACTTAAAATTCTATTTCAGTCTTATTTAGTTTAATTTAATTAAAATACTTTTTCATTCACACTTATTTTAATTTACTTAAAAATCTATTTCAGTCATATTTATTTTAATTTACTTAAAATTCTATTTCAGTCAAACTTATTTTAATTTACTGTAAATTCTATTTCTATCAAACTTATTTAATTTACTTGAAATTCTATTTCAGTCACACTTATTTTAATTTACTTAAAATTCTATTTCTATCAAACTTATTTAATTTACTTAAAATTCTATTTCAGTCACACCTATTTTAATTTACTTAAAATTCTATTTCAGTCATATTTATTTTAATTTAATTAAAATTCTATTTCAGTCAAACTGATTTTAATTTACTTAAAATTCGATTTCAGTCAAACTGATTTTAATTTACTTAAAATTCTATTTCAGTCAAACTTATTTTAATTTACTCAAAATTCTATTTCAGTCAAACTTATTTTAATTTACTTGAAATTCTATTTCAGTCACACTTATTTTAATTTACTTAAAATTCTATTTCAGTCAAACTGATTTTAATTTATTTAAAATTCTATTTCTATCATACTTATTTCAATTTACTGTAAATTCTATTTCTATCAAACTTATTTAATTTACTTGAAATTCTATTTCAGTCAGACCTATTTTAATTTACTTAAAATTCTATTTCAGTCACACTTATTTAATTTACTTAAAATTCTATTTCAGTCAAACTGATTTTAATTAACTTAAAATTCTATTTCAGTCAAACTGATTTTAATTTACTCAAAATTCTATTTCAGTCACACTTATTTTAATTTACTTAAAATTCTATTTCAGTCAAACTTATTTTAATTTACTTGAAATTCTATTTCAGTCACACTTATTTTAATTTACTTATAAATCTATTTCAGTCAAACTTATTTTAATTTACTTGAAATTCTATTTCAGTCACACTTATTTTAATTTACTTAAAATTCTATTTCAGTCAAACTGATTTTAATTTACTCAAAATTCTATTTCTATCAAACTTATTTAATTTACTTAAAATTCTATTTCAGTCTTATTTAGTTTAATTTAATTCAAATACTTTTTCAGTCTTATTTAGTTTAATTTAATTAAAATACTTTTTCATTCACACTTATTTTAATTTACTTAAAATTCTATTTCAGTCACACCTATTTTAATTTACTCAAAATTCTATTTCAGTCACACTTATTTTAATTTACTTAAAATTCTATTTCAGTCATATTTATTTTAATTTACTTAAAATTCTATTTCAGTCAAACTTATTTTAATTTACTTGAAATTCTATTTCAGTCAAACTGATTTTAATTTACTTAAAATTCGATTTCAGTCAAACTTATTTTAATTTACTTAAAATTCTATTTCAGTCAAACTAATTTTAATTTACTCAAAATTCTATTTCAGTCAAACTTATTTTAATTTTCTCAAAATTCTATTTCTATCAAACTAATTTTAATTTACTTAAAAATCTATTTCAGTCATATTTATTTTAATTTACTTAAAATTCTATTTCAGTCAAACTTATTTTAATTTACTGTAAATTCTATTTCTATCAAACTTATTTAATTTACTTGAAATTCTATTTCAGTCACACTTATTTTAATTTACTTAAAATTCTATTTCTATCAAACTTATTTAATTTACTTAAAATTCTATTTCAGTCACACCTATTTTAATTTACTTAAATTTCTATTTCAGTCACACTTATTTTAATTTACTTAAAATTCTATTTCAGTCATATTTATTTTAATTTACTTAAAATTCTATTTCAGTCAAACTAATTTTAATTTACTTAAAATTCCATTTCATTCTTATTTAGTTTAATTTACTTAAAATTCTATTTCTATCAAACTTATTTAATTTACTTAAAATTCTATTTCAGTCAAACTAATTTTAATTTACTTAAAATTCTATTTCAGTCAAACTAATTTTAATTTACTCAAAATTCTATTTCAGTCAAACTAATTTTAATTTACTTAAAAATCTATTTCAGTCATATTTATTTTAATTTACTTAAAATTCTATTTCAGTCAAACTTATTTTAATTTACTTGAAATTCTATTTCAGTCAAACTTATTTTAATTTACTTGAAATTCTATTTCAGTCACACTTATTTTAATTTACTTATAAATCTATTTCAGTCAAACTTATTTTAATTTACTTAAAATTCTATTTCAGTCACACCTATTTTAATTTACTTAAAATTCTATTTCAGTCAAACTTATTTTAATTTACTTTAAATTCTATTTCTATCATACTTATTTAATTTACTTGAAATTTTATTTCAGTCACACTTATTTTAATTTACTTAAAATTCTATTTCAGTCACACTTATTTTAATTTACTTAAAATTCTATTTCAGTCAAACTGATTTTAATTTACTCAAAATACTTTTTCATTCAAACTGATTTTAATTTACTTAAAATTCTATTTCTATCAAACTAATTTTAATTTACTTAAAATTCTATTTCAGTCTTATTTAGTTTAATTTAATTAAAATACTTTTTCATTCACACTTATTTTAATTTACTTAAAAATCTATTTCAGTCATATTTATTTTAATTTACTTAAAATTCTATTTCAGTCAAACTTATTTTAATTTACTGTAAATTCTATTTCTATCAAACTTATTTAATTTACTTGAAATTCTATTTCATTCACACTTATTTTAATTTACTTAAAATTCTATTTCCATCAAACTTATTTAATTTACTTAAAATTCTATTTCAGTCAGACCTATTTTAATTTACTTAAAATTCTATTTCAGTCACACTTATTTTAATTTACTTTAAATTCTATTTCTATCAAACTTATTTAATTTACTTAAAATTCTATTTCAGTCACACCTATTTTAATTTACTTAAAATTCTATTTCAGTCAAACTGATTTTAATTTACTTAAAATTCTATTTCAGTCAAACTGATTTTAATTTAATTTAAATACTTTTTCATTCAAACTGATTTTAATTTACTTAAAATTCTATTTCTATCAAACTTATTTAATTTACTTAAAATTCTATTTCAGTCAAACTTATTTTAATTTACTTAAAATTCTATTTCAGTCAAACTAATTTTAATTTACTTAAAATTCCATTTCATTCTTATTTAGTTTAATTTACTTAAAATTCTATTTCAGTCAAACTTATTTTAATCTTCTCAAAATTCTTTTTCAGTCAAACTAATTTTAATTTACTTAAAATTCTATTTCAGTCAAACTGATTTAATTTACTTAAAATTCTATTTCAGTCAAACTGATTTTAATTTAATTAAAATACTTTTTCATTCAAACTGATTTTAATTTACTTAAAATTCTATTTCTATCAAACTTATTTAATTTACTTAAAATTCTATTTCAGTCAAACTTATTTTAATTTACTTAAAATTCTATTTCAGTCAAACTAATTTTAATTTACTTAAAATTCCATTTCATTCTTATTTAGTTTAATTTACTTAAAATTCTATTTCAGTCAAACTTATTTTAATCTTCTCAAAATTCTTTTTCAGTCAAACTAATTTTAATTTACTTAAAATTCTATTTCAGTCAAACTTATTTTAATTTACTCAAAATTCTATTTCCATCAAACTTATTTAATTTACTTAAAATTCTATTTCAGTCAGACCTATTTTAATTTACTTAAAATTCTATTTCAGTCACACTTATTTTAATTTACTTAAAATTCTATTTCAGTCAAACTGATTTTAATTTACTTAAAATTCTATTTCAGTCAAACTAATTTTAATTTAATTAAAATACTTTTTCATTCAAACTGATTTTAATTTACTTAAAATTCTATTTCTATCAAACTTATTTAATTTACTTAAAATTCTATTTCAGTCAAACTAATTTTAATTTACTTAAAATTCTATTTCAGTCTTATTTAGTTTAATTTAATTAAAATACTTTTTCATTCACACTTATTTTAATTTACTTAAAAATCTATTTCAGTCATATTTATTTTAATTTACTTAAAATTCTATTTCAGTCAAACTTATTTTAATTTACTGTAAATTCTATTTCTATCAAACTTATTTAATTTACTTGAAATTCTATTTCAGTCACACTTATTTTAATTTACTTAAAATTCTATTTCTATCAAACTTATTTAATTTACTTAAAATTCTATTTCAGTCACACCTATTTTAATTTACTTAAAATTCTATTTCAGTCATATTTATTTTAATTTAATTAAAATTCTATTTCAGTCAAACTGATTTTAATTTACTTAAAATTCTATTTCAGTCAAACTTATTTTAATTTACTTAAAATTCTATTTCAGTCAAACTTATTTTAATTTACTCAAAATTCTATTTCAGTCAAACTTATTTTAATTTACTTGAAATTCTATTTCAGTCACACTTATTTTAATTTACTTAAAATTCTATTTCAGTCAAACTGATTTTAATTTATTTAAAATTCTATTTCTATCATACTTATTTCAATTTACTGTAAATTCTATTTCTATCAAACTTATTTAATTTACTTGAAATTCTATTTCAGTCAGACCTATTTTAATTTACTTAAAATTCTATTTCAGTCACACTTATTTAATTTACTTAAAATTCTATTTCAGTCAAACTGATTTTAATTAACTTAAAATTCTATTTCAGTCAAACTGATTTAATTTACTCAAAATTCTATTTCAGTCACACTTATTTTAATTTACTTAAAATTCTATTTCAGTCAAACTTATTTTAATTTACTTGAAATTCTATTTCAGTCACACTTATTTTAATTTACTTATAAATCTATTTCAGTCAAACTTATTTTAATTTACTTGAAATTCTATTTCAGTCACACTTATTTTAATTTACTTAAAATTCTATTTCAGTCAAACTGATTTTAATTTACTCAAAATTCTATTTCTATCAAACTTATTTAATTTACTTAAAATTCTATTTCAGTCTTATTTAGTTTAATTTAATTCAAATACTTTTTCAGTCTTATTTAGTTTAATTTAATTAAAATACTTTTTCATTCACACTTATTTTAATTTACTTAAAATTCTATTTCAGTCACACCTATTTTAATTTACTCAAAATTCTATTTCAGTCACACTTATTTTAATTTACTTAAAATTCTATTTCAGTCATATTTATTTTAATTTACTTAAAATTCTATTTCAGTCAAACTAATTTTAATTTACTTAAAATTCTATTTCAGTCAAACTTATTTTAATTTACTTAAAATTCTATTTCTATCAAACTTATTTAATTTACTTAAAATTCTATTTCAGTCAAACTAATTTTAATTTACTCAAAATACTATTTCAGTCAAACTTATTTTAATTTTCTCAAAATTCTATTTCTATCAAACTAATTTTAATTTACTTAAAAATCTATTTCAGTCATATTTATTTTAATTTACTTAAAATTCTATTTCAGTCAAACTTATTTTAATTTACTGTAAATTCTATTTCTATCAAACTTATTTAATTTACTTGAAATTCTATTTCAGTCACACTTATTTTAATTTACTTAAAATTCTATTTCTATCAAACTTATTTAATTTACTTAAAATTCTATTTCAGTCACACCTATTTTAATTTACTTAAATTTCTATTTCAGTCAAACTGATTTTAATTTACTTAAAATTCTATTTCAGTCATATTTATTTTAATTTACTTAAAATTCTATTTCAGTCAAACTAATTTTAATTTACTTAAAATTCCATTTCATTCTTATTTAGTTTAATTTACTTAAAATTCTATTTCTATCAAACTTATTTAATTTACTTAAAATTCTATTTCAGTCAAACTAATTTTAATTTACTTAAAATTCTATTTCAGTCAAACTAATTTTAATTTACTCAAAATTCTATTTCAGTCAAACTAATTTTAATTTACTTAAAAATCTATTTCAGTCATATTTATTTTAATTTACTTAAAATTCTATTTCAGTCAAACTTATTTTAATTTACTGTAAATTCTATTTCTATCAAACTTATTTAATTTACTTGAAATTCTATTTCAGTCACACTTATTTTAATTTACTTAAAATTCTATTTCTATCAAACTTATTTAATTTACTTAAAATTCTATTTCAGTCACACCTATTTTAATTTACTTAAAATTCTATTTCAGTCAAACTTATTTTAATTTACTTTAAATTCTATTTCTATCATACTTATTTAATTTACTTAAAATTCTATTTCAGTCACACCTATTTTAATTTACTTAAAATTCTATTTCAGTCACACTTATTTTAATTTACTTAAAATTCTATTTCAGTCAAACTGATTTTAATTTACTCAAAATACTTTTTCATTCAAACTGATTTTAATTTACTTAAAATTCTATTTCTATCAAACTAATTTTAATTTACTTAAAATTCTATTTCAGTCTTATTTAGTTTAATTTAATTAAAATACTTTTTCATTCAAACTGATTTTAATTTACTTAAAATTCTATTTCTATCAAACTTATTTAATTTACTTAAAATTCTATTTCAGTCACACCTATTTTAATTTACTTAAAATTCTATTTCAGTCAAACTAATTTTAATTTACTTAAAATTCTATTTCAGTCACACTTATTTTAATTTACTTAAAATTCGATTTCAGTCAAACTAATTTTAATTTACTTAAAATTCTATTTCAGTCAAACTGATTTTAATTTACTTAAATTTCTATTTCAGTCAAACTTATTTTAATTTACTTGAAATTCTATTTCAGTCAAACTAATTTTAATTTACTTAAAATTCTATTTCAGTCAAACTAATTTTAATTTACTTAAAATTCCATTTCATTCTGATTTAGTTTAATTTACTTAAAATTCTATTTCAGTCATACTTATTTTAATTTACTTAAAATTCTATTTCAGTCAAACTGATTTTAATTTACTCAAAATTCTATTTCTATCAAACTTATTTAATTTACTTAAAATTCTATTTCAGTCAAACTGATTTTAATTAACTTAAAATTCTATTTCAGTCACACTTATTTTAATTTACTCAAAATTCTATTTCAGTCACACTTATTTTAATTTACTTAAAATTCTATTTCAGTCAAACTTATTTTAATTTACTTGAAATTCTATTTCAGTCACACTTATTTTAATTTACTTATAAATCTATTTCAGTCAAACTTATTTTAATTTACTTAAAATTCTATTTCAGTCACACTTATTTTAATTTACTTAAAATTCTATTTCAGTCAAACTGATTTTAATTTACTCAAAATTCTATTTCAGTCACACTTATTTTAATTTACTTAAAATTCTATTTCAGTCATATTTATTTTGATTTAATTAAAATTCTATTTCAGTCATATTTATTTTGATTTAATTAAAATTCTATTTCAGTCAAACTTATTTTAATTTACTTAAAATTCTATTTCAGTCACACCTATTTTAATTTACTTAAAATTCTATTTCAGTCAAACTAATTTTAATTTACTTGAAATTCTATTTCAGTCACACTTATTTTAATTTACTTAAAATTCTATTTCTATCAAACTTATTTAATTTACTTAAAATTCTATTTCAGTCACACCTATTTTAATTTACTTAAATTTCTATTTCAGTCACACTTATTTTAATTTACTTAAAATTCTATTTCAGTCATATTTATTTTAATTTACTTAAAATTCTATTTCAGTCAAACTTATTTTAATCTTCTCAAAATTCTTTTTCAGTCAAACTAATTTTAATTTACTTAAAATTCTATTTCAGTCAAACTAATTTTAATTTACTTAAAATTCTATTTCAGTCAAACTAATTTTAATTTACTTAAAATTCCATTTCATTCTGATTTAGTTTAATTTACTTAAAATTCTATTTCAGTCATACTTATTTTAATTTACTTAAAATTCTATTTCAGTCAAAATGATTTTAATTTACTCAAAATTCTATTTCAGTCAAACTGATTTTAATTTACTTAAAATTCTATTTCAGTCAAACTAATTTTAATTTACTTAAAATTCTATTTCAGTCAAACTGATTTTAATTTACTCAAAATTCTATTTCAGTCAAACTGATTTGAATTTACTTAAAATTCTAGTTCTATCAAACTTATTTTAATTTACTTAAAATTCTATTTCAGTCAAACTTATTTTAATTTACTTAAAATTCTATTTCAGTCAAACTAATTTTAATTTACTGTAAATTCTATTTCTATCAAACTTATTTAATTTACTTGAAATTCTATTTCATTCACACTTATTTTAATTTACTTAAAATTCTATTTCCATCAAACTGATTTTAATTTACTTAAAATTCTATTTCAGTCACACCTATTTTAATTTACTTAAAATTCTATTTCAGTCAAACTAATTTTAATTTACTTAAAATTCTATTTCAGTCACACTTATTTTAATTTACTTAAAATTCGATTTCAGTCAAACTAATTTTAATTTACTTAAAATTCTATTTCAGTCAAACTGATTTTAATTTACTTAAAATTCTATTTCAGTCAAACTAATTTTAATTTACTCAAAATTCTATTTCAGTCAAACTAATTTTAATTTACTTAAAATTCTATTTCAGTCAAACTAATTTTAATTTACTTAAAATTCCATTTCATTCTGATTTAGTTTAATTTACTTAAAATTCTATTTCAGTCATACTTATTTTAAATTTACTTAAAATTCTATTTCAGTCAAACTGATTTTAATTTACTCAAAATTCTATTTCTATCAAACTTATTTAATTTACTTAAAATTCTATTTCAGTCAAACTGATTTTAATTAACTTAAAATTCTATTTCAGTCAAACTGATTTTAATTTACTCAAAATTCTATTTCAGTCACACTTATTTTAATTTACTTAAAATTCTATTTCAGTCAAACTTATTTTAATTTACTTGAAATTCTATTTCAGTCACACTTATTTTAATTTACTTATAAATCTATTTCAGTCAAACTTATTTTAATTTACTTAAAATTCTATTTCAGTCACACTTATTTTAATTTACTTAAAATTCTATTTCAGTCAAACTGATTTTAATTTACTCAAAATTCTATTTCAGTCACACTTATTTTAATTTACTTAAAATTCTATTTCAGTCATATTTATTTTGATTTAATTAAAATTCTATTTCAGTCATATTTATTTTGATTTAATTAAAATTCTATTTCAGTCAAACTTATTTTAATTTACTTAAAATTCTATTTCAGTCACACCTATTTTAATTTACTTAAAATTCTATTTCAGTCAAACTAATTTTAATTTACTTGAAATTCTATTTCAGTCACACTTATTTTAATTTACTTAAAATTCTATTTCAGTCAAACTTATTTTAATTTACTTAAAATTCTATTTCAGTCACACCTATTTTAATTTACTTAAATTTCTATTTCAGTCACACTTATTTTAATTTACTTAAAATTCTATTTCAGTCATATTTATTTTAATTTACTTAAAATTCTATTTCAGTCAAACTTATTTTAATCTTCTCAAAATTCTTTTTCAGTCAAACTAATTTTAATTTACTTAAAATTCTATTTCAGTCAAACTAATTTTAAATTACTTAAAATTCTATTTCAGTCAAACTAATTTTAATTTACTTAAAATTCCATTTCATTCTGATTTAGTTTAATTTACTTAAAATTCTATTTCAGTCATACTTATTTTAATTTACTTAAAATTCTATTTCAGTCAAACTGATTTTAATTTACTCAAAATTCTATTTCAGTCAAACTGATTTTAATTTACTTAAAATTCTATTTCAGTCAAACTAATTTTAATTTACTTAAAATTCTATTTCAGTCAAACTGATTTTAATTTACTCAAAATTCTATTTCAGTCAAACTGATTTGAATTTACTTAAAATTCTAGTTCTATCAAACTTATTTTAATTTACTTAAAATTCTATTTCAGTCAAACTTATTTTAATTTACTTAAAATTCTATTTCAGTCAAACTAATTTTAATTTACTTAAAATTCTATTTCAGTCTTTTTTAGTTTAATTTACTTAAAATTCTATTTCAGTCATACTTATTTTAATTTACTTAAAATTCTATTTCAGTCAAACTAATTTTAATTTACTTAAAATTCTATTTCAGTCACACTTATTTTAATTTACTTAAAATTCCATTTCATTCTGATTTAGTTTAATTTACTTAAAATTCTATTTCAGTCATACTTATTTTAATTTACTTAAAATTCTATTTCAGTCAAACTGATTTTAATTTACTCAAAATTCTATTTCTATCAAACTTATTTAATTTACTTAAAATTCTATTTCAGTCAAACTGATTTTAATTAACTTAAAATTCTATTTCAGTCAAACTGATTTTAATTTACTCAAAATTCTATTTCAGTCACACTTATTTTAATTTACTTAAAATTCTATTTCAGTCAAACTTATTTTAATTTACTTGAAATTCTATTTCAGTCACACTTATTTTAATTTACTTATAAATCTATTTCAGTCAAACTTATTTTAATTTACTTAAAATTCTATTTCAGTCACACTTATTTTAATTTACTTAAAATTCTATTTCAGTCAAACTGATTTTAATTTACTCAAAATTCTATTTCAGTCACACTTATTTTAATTTACTTAAAATTCTATTTCAGTCATATTTATTTTGATTTAATTAAAATTCTATTTCAGTCATATTTATTTTGATTTAATTAAAATTCTATTTCAGTCAAACTTATTTTAATTTACTTAAAATTCTATTTCAGTCACACCTATTTTAATTTACTTAAAATTCTATTTCAGTCAAACTAATTTTAATTTACTTGAAATTCTATTTCAGTCACACTTATTTTAATTTACTTAAAATTCTATTTCAGTCAAACTTATTTTAATTTACTTAAAATTCTATTTCAGTCACACCTATTTTAATTTACTTAAAATTCTATTTCAGTCAAACTAATTTTAATTTACTTAAAATTCTATTTCAGTCAAACTTATTTTAATTTACTTAAAATTCTATTTCTATCAAACTTATTTAATTTACTTGAAATTCTATTTCATTCACACTTATTTTAATTTACTTAAAATTCTATTTCCATCAAACTGATTTTAATTTACTTAAAATTCTATTTCAGTCACACCTATTTTAATTTACTTAAAATTCTATTTCAGTCAAACTAATTTTAATTTACTTAAAATTCTATTTCAGTCACACTTATTTTAATTTACTTAAAATTCGATTTCAGTCAAACTAATTTTAATTTACTTAAAATTCTATTTCAGTCAAACTGATTTTAATTTACTTAAAATTCTATTTCAGTCAAACTAATTTTAATTTACTCAAAATTCTATTTCAGTCAAACTAATTTTAATTTACTTAAAATTCTATTTCAGTCAAACTAATTTTAATTTACTTAAAATTCCATTTCATTCTGATTTAGTTTAATTTACTTAAAATTCTATTTCAGTCATACTTATTTTAAATTTACTTAAAATTCTATTTCAGTCAAACTGATTTTAATTTACTCAAAATTCTATTTCTATCAAACTTATTTAATTTACTTAAAATTCTATTTCAGTCAAACTGATTTTAATTAACTTAAAATTCTATTTCAGTCAAACTGATTTTAATTTACTCAAAATTCTATTTCAGTCACACTTATTTTAATTTACTTAAAATTCTATTTCAGTCAAACTTATTTTAATTTACTTGAAATTCTATTTCAGTCACACTTATTTTAATTTACTTATAAATCTATTTCAGTCAAACTTATTTTAATTTACTTAAAATTCTATTTCAGTCACACTTATTTTAATTTACTTAAAATTCTATTTCAGTCAAACTGATTTTAATTTACTCAAAATTCTATTTCAGTCACACTTATTTTAATTTACTTAAAATTCTATTTCAGTCATATTTATTTTGATTTAATTAAAATTCTATTTCAGTCATATTTATTTTGATTTAATTAAAATTCTATTTCAGTCAAACTTATTTTAATTTACTTAAAATTCTATTTCAGTCACACCTATTTTAATTTACTTAAAATTCTATTTCAGTCAAACTAATTTTAATTTACTTGAAATTCTATTTCAGTCACACTTATTTTAATTTACTTAAAATTCTATTTCAGTCAAACTTATTTTAATTTACTTAAAATTCTATTTCAGTCACACCTATTTTAATTTACTTAAATTTCTATTTCAGTCACACTTATTTTAATTTACTTAAAATTCTATTTCAGTCATATTTATTTTAATTTACTTAAAATTCTATTTCAGTCAAACTTATTTTAATCTTCTCAAAATTCTTTTTCAGTCAAACTAATTTTAATTTACTTAAAATTCTATTTCAGTCAAACTAATTTTAAATTACTTAAAATTCTATTTCAGTCAAACTAATTTTAATTTACTTAAAATTCCATTTCATTCTGATTTAGTTTAATTTACTTAAAATTCTATTTCAGTCATACTTATTTTAATTTACTTAAAATTCTATTTCAGTCAAACTGATTTTAATTTACTCAAAATTCTATTTCAGTCAAACTGATTTTAATTTACTTAAAATTCTATTTCAGTCAAACTAATTTTAATTTACTTAAAATTCTATTTCAGTCAAACTGATTTTAATTTACTCAAAATTCTATTTCAGTCAAACTGATTTGAATTTACTTAAAATTCTAGTTCTATCAAACTTATTTTAATTTACTTAAAATTCTATTTCAGTCAAACTTATTTTAATTTACTTAAAATTCTATTTCAGTCAAACTAATTTTAATTTACTTAAAATTCTATTTCAGTCTTTTTTAGTTTAATTTACTTAAAATTCTATTTCAGTCATACTTATTTTAATTTACTTAAAATTCTATTTCAGTCAAACTAATTTTAATTTACTTAAAATTCTATTTCAGTCACACTTATTTTAATTTACTTAAAATTCCATTTCATTCTGATTTAGTTTAATTTACTTAAAATTCTATTTCAGTCATACTTATTTTAATTTACTTAAAATTCTATTTCAGTCAAACTGATTTTAATTTACTCAAAATTCTATTTCTATCAAACTTATTTAATTTACTTAAAATTCTATTTCAGTCAAACTGATTTTAATTAACTTAAAATTCTATTTCAGTCAAACTGATTTTAATTTACTCAAAATTCTATTTCAGTCACACTTATTTTAATTTACTTAAAATTCTATTTCAGTCAAACTTATTTTAATTTACTTGAAATTCTATTTCAGTCACACTTATTTTAATTTACTTATAAATCTATTTCAGTCAAACTTATTTTAATTTACTTAAAATTCTATTTCAGTCACACTTATTTTAATTTACTTAAAATTCTATTTCAGTCAAACTGATTTTAATTTACTCAAAATTCTATTTCAGTCACACTTATTTTAATTTACTTAAAATTCTATTTCAGTCATATTTATTTTGATTTAATTAAAATTCTATTTCAGTCATATTTATTTTGATTTAATTAAAATTCTATTTCAGTCAAACTTATTTTAATTTACTTAAAATTCTATTTCAGTCACACCTATTTTAATTTACTTAAAATTCTATTTCAGTCAAACTAATTTTAATTTACTTGAAATTCTATTTCAGTCACACTTATTTTAATTTACTTAAAATTCTATTTCAGTCAAACTTATTTTAATTTACTTAAAATTCTATTTCAGTCACACCTATTTTAATTTACTTAAAATTCTATTTCAGTCAAACTAATTTTAATTTACTTAAAATTCTATTTCAGTCAAACTTATTTTAATTTACTTAAAATTCTATTTCAGTCAAACTAATTTTAATTTACTTAAAATTCCATTTCAGTCAAACTTATTTTAATTTACTTAAAATTCCATTTCATTCTTATTTAGTTTAATTTACTTAAAATTCTATTTCAGTCACACCTATTTTAATTTACTTGAAATTCTATTTCAGTCACACCTATTTTAATTTACTTAAATTTCTATTTCAGTCACACTTATTTTAATTTACTTAAAATTCTATTTCAGTCATATTTATTTTAATTTACTTAAAATTCTATTTCAGTCAAACTAATTTTAATTTACTTAAAATTCCATTTCATTCTTATTTAGTTTAATTTACTTAAAATTCTATTTCAGTCATACTTATTTTAATTTACTTAAAATTCTATTTCAGTCAAACTAATTTTAATTTACTTAAAATTCTATTTCAGTCATATTTATTTTGATTTACTCAAAATACTTTTTTCAGTCACACTTATTTTAATTTACTCAAAATTCTATTTCAGTCAAACTAATTTTAATTTACTTAAAATTCTATTTCAGTCAAACTAATTTTAATTTACTTAAAATTCCATTTCATTCTTATTTAGTTTAATTTACTTAAAATTCTATTTCAGTCATACTTATTTTAATTTACTAAAAATTCTATTTCAGTCAAACTTATTTTAATTTACTTAAAATTCTATTTCAGTCAAACTATTAAAATTTACTTAAATTTCTATTTCAGTCACACTTATTTTAATTTACTTAAATTTCTATTTCAGTCACACTTATTTTAATTTACTTAAAATTCTATTTCAGTCATATTTATTTTAATTTACTTAAAATTCTATTTCAGTCAAACTAATTTTAATTTACTTAAAATTCCATTTCATTCTTATTTAGTTTAATTTACTTAAAATTCTATTTCAGTCATACTTATTTTAATTTACTTAAAATTCTATTTCAGTCAAACTAATTTTAATTTACTTAAAATTCTATTTCAGTCATATTTATTTTGATTTACTCAAAATACTTTTTTCAGTCACACTTATTTTAATTTACTTAAAAATCTATTTCAGTCATATTTATTTTAATTTACTTAAAATTCTATTTCAGTCAAACTAATTTTAATTTACTTAAAATTCCATTTCATTCTTATTTAGTTTAATTTACTTAAAATTCTATTTCAGTCAAACTATTTTAATTTACTTAAAATACTATTCAGTCAAACTGATTTTAATTTACTTAAAATTCTATTTCATTCAAACTTATTTTAATTTACTCAAAATTCTATTTCATTCAAACTGATTTTAATTTACTTAAAATTCTATTTCAGTCACACTTATTTTAATTTACTTAAAATTCTATTTCAGTCATATTTATTTTGATTTACTCAAAATACTTTTTTCAGTCACACTTATTTTAATTTACTTAAAAATCTATTTCAGTCAAACTTATTTTATTTACTCAAAATTCTATTTCAGTCACGCTTATTTTAATTTACTTATAATTCTATTTCAGTCAAACTGATTTTAATTTACTTAAAAAACTATTTCAGTCAAACTAATTTTAATTTACTCAAAATTCTATTTCAGTCAAACTAATTTTAATTTACTTAAAATTCTATTTCAGTCAAACTTATTTAATTTACTTAAAATTCTATTTCAGTCAAACTTATTTTAATTTACTTAAAATTCTATTTCAGTCAAACTTATTTTAATTTACTTAAAATTCTATTTCAGTCAAACTTATTTTAATTTACTTAAAATTCTATTTCAGTCAAACCTATTTTAATTTACTGTAAATTCTATTTCTATCAAACTTATTTAATTTACTTAAAATTCTATTTCTATCAAACTGATTTTAATTTACTTAAAATTCTATTTCAGTCAGACTTATTTTAATTTACTTAAAATTCTATTTCAGTCAAACTGATTTTAATTTACTTAAAATTCTATTTCAGTCAAACTAATTTTAATTTACTTAAAATTCTATTTCATTCTTATTTAGTTTAATTTACTTAAAATTCTATTTCATTCAAACTGATTTTAATTTACTTAAAATTCTATTTCAGTCACACTTATTTTAATTTACTTAAAATTCTATTTCAGTCATATTTATTTTGATTTACTCAAAATACTTTTTTCAGTCACACTTATTTTAATTTACTTAAAAATCTATTTCAGTCAAACTTATTTTATTTACTCAAAATTCTATTTCAGTCACGCTTATTTTAATTTACTTATAATTCTATTTCAGTCAAACTTATTTTAATTTACTTAAAATTCTATTTCAGTCAAACTAATTTTAATTTACTCAAAATTCTATTTCAGTCAAACTAATTTTAATTTACTTAAAATTCTATTTCAGTCAAACTTATTTAATTTACTTAAAATTCTATTTCAGTCAAACTTATTTTAATTTACTTAAAATTCTATTTCAGTCAAACTTATTTTAATTTACTTAAAATTCTATTTCAGTCAAACTTATTTTAATTTACTTAAAATTCTATTTCAGTCAAACCTATTTTAATTTACTGTAAATTCTATTTCTATCAAACTTATTTAATTTACTTAAAATTCTATTTCTATCAAACTGATTTTAATTTACTTAAAATTCTATTTCAGTCAGACTTATTTTAATTTACTTAAAATTCTATTTCAGTCAAACTGATTTTAATTTACTTAAAATTCTATTTCAGTCAAACTAATTTTAATTTACTTAAAATTCTATTTCATTCTTATTTAGTTTAATTTACTTAAAATTCTATTTCATTCAAACTGATTTTAATTTACTTAAAATTCTATTTCAGTCACACTTATTTTAATTTACTTAAAATTCTATTTCAGTCATATTTATTTTGATTTACTCAAAATACTTTTTTCAGTCACACTTATTTTAATTTACTTAAAAATCTATTTCAGTCAAACTTATTTTATTTACTCAAAATTCTATTTCAGTCACGCTTATTTTAATTTACTTATAATTCTATTTCAGTCAAACTGATTTTAATTTACTTAAAAAACTATTTCAGTCAAACTAATTTTAATTTACTCAAAATTCTATTTCAGTCAAACTTATTTTAATTTACTTAAAATTCTATTTCAGTCACACCTATTTTAATTTACTTAAAATTCTATTTCTATCAAACTTATTTTAATTTACTTAAAATTCTATTTCAGTCAAACTGATTTTAATTTATTTAAAATTCTATTTCAATCATACTTATTTTAATTTACTGTAAATTCTATTTCTATCAAACTTATTTAATTTACTTAAAATTCTATTTCTATCAAACTGATTTTAATTTACTTGAAATTCTATTTCAGTCACACTTATTTTAATTTACTTAAAATTCTATTTCAGTCAAACTGATTTTAATTTACTTAAAATTCTATTTCAGTCAAACTGATTTTAATTTACTTAAAATTCTATTTCAGTCAAACTGATTTTAATTAACTTAAAATTCTATTTCAGTCAAACTGATTTTAATTTATTTAAAATTCTATTTCAATCATACTTATTTTAATTTACTTAAAATTCTATTTCAGTCACACCTATTTAATTTACTTAAAATTCTATTTCTATCAAACTGATTTTAATTTACTTGAAATTCTATTTCAGTCAAACTTATTTTAATTTACTTAAAATTCTATTTCAGTCAAACTGATTTTAATTTACTTAAAATTCTATTTCAGTCAAACTAATTTTAATTTACTTAAAATTCTATTTCAGTCTTTTTTAGTTTAATTTACTTAAAATTCTATTTCAGTCATACTTATTTTAATTTACTTAAAATTCTATTTCAGTCAAACTAATTTTAATTTACTTAAAATTCTATTTCAGTCAAACTAATTTTAATTTACTTAAAATTCCATTTCATTCTGATTTAGTTTAATTTACTTAAAATTCTATTTCAGTCATACTTATTTTAATTTACTTAAAATTCTATTTCAGTCAAACTGATTTTAATTTACTCAAAATTCTATTTCAGTCATACTTATTTTAATTTACTTAAAATTCTATTTCAGTCAAACTAATTTTAATTTACTTAAAATTCTATTTCAGTCATATTTATTTATATTTAATTAAAATACTTTTTCAGTCAAACTGATTTGAATTTACTTAAAATTCTAGTTCTATCAAACTTATTTTAATTTAATTAAAATTCTATTTCAGTCAAACTTATTTTAATTTACTTAAAATTCTATTTCAGTCACACTTATTTTAATTTACTTAAAATTCTATTTCAGTCAAACTAATTTTAATTTACTTAAAATTCCATTTCATTCTTATTTAGTTTAATTTACTTAAAATTCTATTTCATTCAAACTGATTTTAATTTACTTAAAATTCTATTTCAGTCACACTTATTTTAATTTACTTAAAATTCTATTTCAGTCATATTTATTTTGATTTACTCAAAATACTTTTTTCAGTCACACTTATTTTAATTTACTTAAAATTCTATTTCAGTCACACTTATTTTAATTTGCTTAAAATTCTATTTCAGTCAAACTTATTTAATTTACTCAAAATTCTATTTCAGTCACACTTATTTTAATTTACTTAAATTTCTATTTCAGTCAAACTGATTTTAATTAACTTAAAATTCTATTTCAGTCACACTTATTTTAATTTACTTAAAAAACTATTTCAGTCAAACTTATTTAATTTACTCAAAATTCTATTTCAGTCAAACTGATTTTAATTTATTTAAAATTCTATTTCAGTCAAACTAATTTTAATTTACTTAAAATTCTATTTCAGTCAAACTAATTTTAATTTACTTAAAATTCTATTTCAGTCAAACTTATTTTAATTTACTCAAAATTCTATTTCAGTCAAACTTATTTTAATTTACTTAAAATTCTATTTCAGTCAAACTTATTTTAATTTAATTAAAATTCTATTTCAGTCAAACTTATTTTAATTTACTTAAAATTCTATTTCAGTCATATTTATTTTAATTTACTTAAAATTCTATTTCAGTCAAACTAATTTTAATTTACTTAAAATTCCATTTCATTCTTATTTAGTTTAATTTACTTAAAATTCTATTTCAGTCAAACTATTTTAATTTACTTAAAATACTATTCAGTCAAACTGATTTTAATTTACTTAAAATTCTATTTCATTCAAACTTATTTTAATTTACTCAAAATTCTATTTCATTCAAACTGATTTTAATTTACTTGAAATTCTATTTCAGTCAAACTTATTTTAATTTACTTAAAATTCTATTTCAGTCAAACTGATTTTAATTTACTTAAAATTCTATTTCAGTCAAACCAATTTTAATTTACTTAAAATTCTATTTCAGTCTTTTTTAGTTTAATTTACTTAAAATTCTATTTCAGTCATACTTATTTTAATTTACTTAAAATTCTATTTCAGTCAAACTAATTTTAATTTACTTAAAATTCTATTTCAGTCAAACTTATTTTAATTTACTCAAAATTCTATTTCATTCAAACTGATTTTAATTTACTTGAAATTCTATTTCAGTCAAACTTATTTTAATTTACTTAAAATTCTATTTCAGTCAAACTGATTTTAATTTACTTAAAATTCTATTTCAGTCAAACTAATTTTAATTTACTTAAAATTCTATTTCAGTCTTTTTTAGTTTAATTTACTTAAAATTCTATTTCAGTCATACTTATTTTAATTTACTTAAAATTCTATTTCAGTCAAACTTATTTTAATTTACTTAAGATTCTATTTCAGTCACACTTATTTTAATTTACTTAAAATTCTATTTCAGTCAAACTTATTTTAATTTACTTAAAATTCTATTTCTGTCAAACTTATTTTAATTTACTTAAAATTCTATTTCAGTCAAACTAATTTTAATTTACTTAAAATTCTATTTCAGTCAAACTTATTTTAATTTACTTAAAATTCTATTTCAGTCAAACTTATTTTAATTTACTTAAAATTCTATTTCAGTCAAACTTATTTTAATTTACTTAAAATTCTATTTCAGTCAAACCTATTTTAATTTACTGTAAATTCTATTTCTATCAAACTTATTTAATTTACTTAAAATTCTATTTCTATCAAACTGATTTTAATTTACTTAAAATTCTATTTCAGTCAGACTTATTTTAATTTACTTAAAATTCTATTTCAGTCAAACTGATTTTAATTTACTTAAAATTCTATTTCAGTCTTTTTTAGTTTAATTTACTTAAAATTCTATTTCAGTCATACTTATTTTAATTTACTTAAAATTCTATTTCAGTCAAACTTATTTTAATTTACTTAAGATTCTATTTCAGTCACACTTATTTTAATTTACTTAAAATTCTATTTCAGTCAAACTTATTTTAATTTACTTAAAATTCTATTTCTGTCAAACTTATTTTAATTTACTTAAAATTCTATTTCAGTCAAACTAATTTTAATTTACTTAAAATTCTATTTCAGTCAAACTTATTTTAATTTACTTAAAATTCTATTTCAGTCAAACTTATTTTAATTTACTTAAAATTCTATTTCAGTCAAACTTATTTTAATTTACTTAAAATTCTATTTCAGTCAAACCTATTTTAATTTACTGTAAATTCTATTTCTATCAAACTTATTTAATTTACTTAAAATTCTATTTCTATCAAACTGATTTTAATTTACTTAAAATTCTATTTCAGTCAGACTTATTTTAATTTACTTAAAATTCTATTTCAGTCAAACTTATTTTAATTTACTTAAAATTCTATTTCAGTCACACCTATTTTAATTTACTTAAAATTCTATTTCAGTCAAACTAATTTTAATTTACTTGAAATTCTATTTCATTCAAACTGATTTTAATTTACTTAAAATTCTATTTCAGTCACACTTATTTTAATTTACTTAAAATTCTATTTCAGTCATATTTATTTTGATTTACTCAAAATACTTTTTTCAGTCACACTTATTTTAATTTACTTAAAAATCTATTTCAGTCAAACTTATTTTATTTACTCAAAATTCTATTTCAGTCACGCTTATTTTAATTTACTTATAATTCTATTTCAGTCAAACTGATTTTAATTTACTTAAAAAACTATTTCAGTCAAACTAATTTTAATTTACTCAAAATTCTATTTCAGTCAAACTTATTTTAATTTACTTAAAATTCTATTTCAGTCACACCTATTTTAATTTACTTAAAATTCTATTTCTATCAAACTTATTTTAATTTACTTAAAATTCTATTTCAGTCAAACTGATTTTAATTTATTTAAAATTCTATTTCAATCATACTTATTTTAATTTACTGTAAATTCTATTTCTATCAAACTTATTTAATTTACTTAAAATTCTATTTCTA
Source organism: Loxodes magnus (assembly GCA_946699065.1). Taxonomy (NCBI): domain Eukaryota; phylum Ciliophora; class Karyorelictea; order Loxodida; family Loxodidae; genus Loxodes; species Loxodes magnus. The sequence goes on along the minus strand of CAMPDV010000053.1, from coordinate 278,227 downwards.
TCAAACTGATTTTAATTTACTTGAAATTCTATTTCAGTCACACTTATTTTAATTTACTTAAAATTCTATTTCAGTCAAACTGATTTTAATTTACTTAAAATTCTATTTCAGTCAAACTGATTTTAATTTACTTAAAATTCTATTTCAGTCAAACTGATTTTAATTAACTTAAAATTCTATTTCAGTCAAACTGATTTTAATTTATTTAAAATTCTATTTCAATCATACTTATTTTAATTTACTTAAAATTCTATTTCAGTCACACCTATTTAATTTACTTAAAATTCTATTTCTATCAAACTGATTTTAATTTACTTGAAATTCTATTTCAGTCAAACTTATTTTAATTTACTTAAAATTCTATTTCAGTCAAACTGATTTTAATTTACTTAAAATTCTATTTCAGTCAAACTAATTTTAATTTACTTAAAATTCTATTTCAGTCTTTTTTAGTTTAATTTACTTAAAATTCTATTTCAGTCATACTTATTTTAATTTACTTAAAATTCTATTTCAGTCAAACTAATTTTAATTTACTTAAAATTCTATTTCAGTCAAACTAATTTTAATTTACTTAAAATTCCATTTCATTCTGATTTAGTTTAATTTACTTAAAATTCTATTTCAGTCATACTTATTTTAATTTACTTAAAATTCTATTTCAGTCAAACTGATTTTAATTTACTCAAAATTCTATTTCAGTCATACTTATTTTAATTTACTTAAAATTCTATTTCAGTCAAACTAATTTTAATTTACTTAAAATTCTATTTCAGTCATATTTATTTATATTTAATTAAAATACTTTTTCAGTCAAACTGATTTGAATTTACTTAAAATTCTAGTTCTATCAAACTTATTTTAATTTAATTAAAATTCTATTTCAGTCAAACTTATTTTAATTTACTTAAAATTCTATTTCAGTCACACTTATTTTAATTTACTTAAAATTCTATTTCAGTCAAACTAATTTTAATTTACTTAAAATTCCATTTCATTCTTATTTAGTTTAATTTACTTAAAATTCTATTTCATTCAAACTGATTTTAATTTACTTAAAATTCTATTTCAGTCACACTTATTTTAATTTACTTAAAATTCTATTTCAGTCATATTTATTTTGATTTACTCAAAATACTTTTTTCAGTCACACTTATTTTAATTTACTTAAAATTCTATTTCAGTCAAACTTATTTTAATTTACTTAAAATTCTATTTCAGTCACACTTATTTTAATTTACTTAAAATTCTATTTCAGTCAAACTAATTTTAATTTACTTAAAATTCTATTTCAGTCAAACTGATTATAATTTACTTAAAATTCTATTTCAGTCACATTTATTTTAATTTACTTAAAATTCTATTTCAGTCAAACTGATTTTAATTTACTCAAAATTCTATTTCAGTCAAACTGATTTTAATTTATTTAAAATTCTATTTCAGTCAAACTTATTTTAATTTACTTAAAATTCTATTTCAGTCAAACTAATTTTAATTTACTTAAAATTCTATTTCAGTCAAACTTATTTTAATTTACTCAAAATTCTATTTCAGTCAAACTTATTTTAATTTACTTAAAATTCTATTTCAGTCAAACTAATTTTAATTTACTTAAAATTCTATTTCAGTCTTATTTAGTTTAATTTACTTAAAATTCTATTTCAGTCATACTTATTTTAATTTACTTAAAATTCTATTTCAGTCAAACTTATTTTAATTTACTTAAAATTCTATTTCAGTCATATTTATTTTGATTTACTCAAAATACTTTTTTCAGTCACACTTATTTTAATTTACTTAAAATTCTATTTCAGTCAAACTTATTTAATTTACTCAAAATTCTATTTCAGTCACACTTATTTTAATTTACTTAAATTTCTATTTCAGTCAAACTGATTTTAATTAACTTAAAATTCTATTTCAGTCAAACTGATTTTAATTTACTTAAAAAACTATTTCAGTCAAACTTATTTAATTTACTGTAAATTCTATTTCTATCAAACTTATTTAATTTACTTGAAAATCTATTTCTATCAAACTGATTTTAATTTACTTGAAATTCTATTTCAGTCAAACTAATTTTAATTTACTTAAAATTCTATTTCAGTCAAACTAATTTTAATTTACTTAAAATTCTATTTCAGTCACACTTATTTTAATTTACTTAAAATTCTATTTCAGTCAAACTAATTTTAATTTACTTAAAATTCTATTTCAGTCATATTTATTTTGATTTACTCAAAATACTTTTTTCAGTCACACTTATTTTAATTTACTTAAAATTCTATTTCAGTCAAACTGATTTTAATTTACTCAAAATTCTATTTCAGTCACATTTATTTTAATTTACTTAAAATTCTATTTCAGTCATATTTTTTTTGATTTACTCAAAATACTTTTTTCAGTCACACTTATTTTAATTTACTTAAAATTCTATTTCAGTCAAACTTATTTAATTTACTCAAAATTCTATTTCAGTCACACTTATTTTAATTTACTTAAAATTCTATTTCAGTCAAACTGATTTTAATTTACTTAAAAAACTATTTCAGTCAAACTAATTTTAATTTACTCAAAATTCTATTTCAGTCAAACTTATTTTAATTTACTTAAAATTCTATTTCAGTCAAACTGATTTTAATTTACTTAAAATTCTATTTCAGTCAAACTTATTTTAATTTACTTAAAATTCTTTTTCAGTCAAACTGATTTTAATTTATTTAAAATTCTATTTCAATCATACTTATTTTAATTTACTGTAAATTCTATTTCTATCAAACTTATTTAATTTACTTGAAAATCTATTTCTATCAAACTGATTTTAATTTACTTGAAATTCTATTTCAGTCAAACTAATTTTAATTTACTTAAAATTCTATTTCAGTCAAACTAATTTTAATTTACTTAAAATTCTATTTCAGTCACACTTATTTTAATTTACTTAAAATTCTATTTCAGTCAAACTAATTTTAATTTACTTAAAATTCTATTTCAGTCATATTTATTTTGATTTACTCAAAATACTTTTTTCAGTCACACTTATTTTAATTTACTTAAAATTCTATTTCAGTCAAACTGATTTTAATTTACTCAAAATTCTATTTCAGTCACATTTATTTTAATTTACTTAAAATTCTATTTCAGTCAAACTGATTTTAATTTACTCAAAATTCTATTTCAGTCTTATTTAGTTTAATTTAATTAAAATACTTTTTCAGTCACACTTATTTTAATTTACTTAAAATTCTATTTCAGTCAAACTTATTTTAATTTACTCAAAATTCTATTTCAGTCTTATTTAGTTTAATTTACTTAAAATACCTTTTCATTCACACTTATTTTAATTTACTTAAAATTCTATTTCAATCACACTTATTTTAATTTACTTAAAATTCTATTTCAGTCACACCTATTTTAATTTACTTAAAATTCTATTTCAATCACACTTATTTTAATTTACTTAAAATTCTATTTCAGTCAAACTTATTTTAATTTACTTAAAATTCTATTTCAGTCACACCTATTTAATTTACTCAAAATTCTATTTCAGTCACACTTATTTTAATTTACTTAAAATTCTATTTCAGTCAAACTAATTTTAATTTAATTTAAATTCTATTTCAGTCACACTAATTTTAATTTACTTAAAATTCTATTTCAGTTCAAACTGATTTTAATTTACTTAAAATTCTGATTCAGTCAAACTGATTTTAATTTACTTAAAATTCTATTTCAGTCAATCTGATTTTAATTTACTTAAAATTCTATTTCAGTTCAAACTTATTTTAATTTACTTAAAATTCTATTTCAGTCACACTTATTTTAATTTACTTAAAATTCTATTTCAGTCAAACTAATTTTAATTTACTTAAAATTCTATTTCAGTCAAACTAATTTTAATTTACTTAAAATTCTATTTCAGTCACACTAATTTTAATTTACTTAAAATTCTATTTCAATCACACTTATTTTAATTTACTTAAAATTCTATTTCAGTCACACTTATTTTAATTTACTTAAAATTCTATTTCTATCAAACTTATTTAATTTAGTTGAAATTCTATTTCAGTCACACTTATTTTAATTTACTTAAAATTCTATTTCAGTCACACCTATTTAATTTACTCAAAATTCTATTTCAGTCACACTTATTTTAATTTACTTAAAATTCTATTTCAGTCAAACTAATTTTAATTTAATTTAAATTCTATTTCAGTCACACTAATTTTAATTTACTTAAAATTCTATTTCAGTCACACTTATTTTAATTTACTTAAAATTCTTTTTCAGTCAAACTGATTTTAATTTATTTAAAATTCTATTTCAATCATACTTATTTTAATTTACTGTAAATTCTATTTCTATCAAACTTATTTAATTTACTTGAAAATCTATTTCTATCAAACTGATTTTAATTTACTTAAAATTCTATTTCAGTCAAACTAATTTTAATTTACTTAAAATTCTATTTCAGTCAAACTAATTTTAATTTACTTAAAATTCTATTTCAGTCATACTTATTTTAATTTACTTAAAATTCTATTTCAGTCAAACTTATTTTAATTTACTTAAAATTCTATTTCAGTCATATTTATTTTGATTTACTCAAAATACTTTTTTCAGTCACACTTATTTTAATTTGCTTAAAATTCTATTTCAGTCAAACTTATTTAATTTACTCAAAATTCTATTTCAGTCACACTTATTTTAATTTACTTAAATTTCTATTTCAGTCAAACTGATTTTAATTAACTTAAAATTCTATTTCAGTCAAACTGATTTTAATTTACTTAAAAAACTATTTCAGTCAAACTGATTTTAATTTGCTCAAAATTCTATTTCAGTCAAACTTATTTTAATTTACTTAAAATTCTATTTCAGTCAAACTTATTTTAATTTACTTAAAATTCTATTTCAGTCAAACTGATTTTAATTTATTTAAAATTCTATTTCAATCATACTTATTTTAATTTATTTAAAATTCTATTTCAATCATACTTATTTTAATTTACTTAAAATTCTATTTCAGTCAAACTAATTTTAATTTACTCAAAATTCTATTTCAGTCACACTTATTTTAATTTACTTAAAATTCTATTTCAGTCAAACTTATTTTAATTTACTTAAAATTCTATTTCAGTCAAACTGATTTTAATTTATTTAAAATTCTATTTCAATCATACTTATTTTAATTTACTTAAAATTCTATTTCAGTCAAACTAATTTTAATTTACTTAAAATTCTATTTCAGTCAAACTGATTTTAATTTACTTAAAATTCTATTTCAGTCAAACTGATTTTAATTTACTTAAAATTCTATTTCAGTCAAACTAATTTTAATTTATTTAAAATTCTATTTCAGTCACACTTATTTTAATTTACTTAAATTTCTATTTCAGTCAAACTTATTTTAATTTACTTAAAATTCTATTTCAGTCAAACTAATTTTAATTTATTTAAAATTCAATTTCAGTCAAACTTATTTTAATTTACTCAAAATTCTATTTCAGTCATATTTATTTTGATTTAATTAAATTTCTATTTCAGTCACACTTATTTTAATTTACTTAAAATTCTATTTCAGTCAAACTTATTTAATTTACTCAAAATTCTATTTCAGTCAAACTGATTTTAATTTATTTAAAATTCTATTTCAATCATACTTATTTTAATTTACTGTAAATTCTATTTCTATCAAACTTATTTAATTTACTTAAAATTCTATTTCAGTCATACTGATTTTAATTTACTCAAAATTCTATTTCAGTCAAACTTATTTTATTTTACTTAAAATTCTATTTCAGTAAAACTTATTTTAATTTACTTAAAATTCTATTTCAGTCAAACTTATTTTAATTTACTTAAAATTCTATTTCAGTCCAACTTATTTTAATTTACTTAAAATTCTATTTCAGTCAAACTTATTTTAATTTACTTAAAATTCTATTTCAGTCAAACTAATTTTAATTTACTTAAAATTCTATTTCAGTCACACTTATTTTAATTTATTTAAAATTCTATTTCAATCATACTTATTTTAATTTATTTAAAATTCTATTTCAATCATACTTATTTTAATTTACTCAAAATTCTATTTCAGTCAAACTAATTTTAATTTACTTAAAATTCTATTTCAGTCACACTTATTTTAATTTACTTAAAATTCGATTTCAGTCAAACTTATTTAATTTACTTAAAATTCTATTTCAGTCAAACTGATTTTAATTTACTTAAAATTATATTTCAATCATACTTATTTTAATTTACTGTAAATTCTATTTCTATCAAACTTATTTAATTTACTTGAAATTCTATTTCTATCAAACTGATTTTAATTTACTTTAAATTCTATTTCAGTCAAACTTATTTTAATTTACTTAAAATTCTATTTCAGTCAAACTTATTTTAATTTACTTAAAATTCTATTTCAGTCACACTTATTTTAATTTACTTAAAATTCTATTTCAGTCAAACTGATTTTAATTTATTTAAAATTCTATTTCAATCATACTTATTTTAATTTACTTAAAATTCTATTTCAGTCAAACTAATTTTAATTTACTTAAAATTCTATTTCAGTCAAACTGATTTTAATTTACTTAAAATTCTATTTCAGTCAAACTAATTTTAATTTACTCAAAATTCTATTTCAATCATACTTATTTTAATTTACTTAAAATTCTATTTCAGTCAAACTAATTTTAATTTACTCAAAATTCTATTTCAGTCACACTTATTTTAATTTACTTAAAATTCTATTTCAGTCAAACTTATTTTAATTTACTTAAAATTCTATTTCAGTCACACCTATTTTAATTTACTTAAAATTCTATTTCAGTCAAACTAATTTTAATTTACTTAAAATTCTATTTCAGTCACACTTATTTTAATTTACTTAAAATTCTATTTCAGTCAAACTAATTTTAATTTACTTAAAATTCTATTTCAGTCAAACTTATTTTAATTTACTTAAAATTCTATTTCAGTCACACTTATTTTAATTTACTTAAAATTCTATTTCAATCATACTTATTTTAATTTATTTAAAATTCTATTTCAATCATACTTATTTTAATTTACTTAAAATTCTATTTCAGTCAAACTTATTTTAATTTACTCAAAATTCTATTTCAGTCACACTTATTTTAATTTACTTAAAATTCTATTTCAGTCAAACTTATTTTAATTTACTTAAAATTCTATTTCAGTCAAACTGATTTTAATTTATTTAAAATTCTATTTCAATCATACTTATTTTAATTTACTTAAAATTCTATTTCAGTCAAACTAATTTTAATTTACTTAAAATTCTATTTCAGTCAAACTGATTTTAATTTACTTAAAATTCTATTTCAGTCAAACTGATTTTAATTTACTTAAAATTCTATTTCAGTCAAACTAATTTTAATTTATTTAAAATTCTATTTCAGTCACACTTATTTTAATTTACTTAAATTTCTATTTCAGTCAAACTTATTTTAATTTACTTAAAATTCTATTTCAGTCAAACTAATTTTAATTTATTTAAAATTCAATTTCAGTCAAACTTATTTTAATTTACTCAAAATTCTATTTCAGTCATATTTATTTTGATTTAATTAAATTTCTATTTCAGTCACACTTATTTTAATTTACTTAAAATTCTATTTCAGTCAAACTTATTTAATTTACTCAAAATTCTATTTCAGTCAAACTAATTTTAATTTACTTAAAATTCTATTTCAGTCAAACTGATTTTAATTTACTTAAAATTCTATTTCAGTCAAACTGATTTTAATTTACTTAAAATTCTATTTCAGTCAAACTAATTTTAATTTATTTAAAATTCTATTTCAGTCACACTTATTTTAATTTACTTAAATTTCTATTTCAGTCAAACTGATTTTAATTTACTTAAAATTCTATTTCAGTCAAACTAATTTTAATTTATTTAAAATTCTATTTCAGTCACACTTATTTTAATTTACTTAAATTTCTATTTCAGTCAAACTTATTTTAATTTACTTAAAATTCTATTTCAGTCAAACTAATTTTAATTTACTTAAAATTCTATTTCAGTCAAACTTATTTTAATTTATTTAAAATTCTATTTCAATCATACTTATTTTAATTTATTTAAAATTCTATTTCAATCATACTTATTTTAATTTACTCAAAATTCTATTTCAGTCAAACTAATTTTAATTTACTTAAAATTCTATTTCAGTCACACTTATTTTAATTTACTTAAAATTCTATTTCAGTCAAACTGATTTTAATTTACTTAAAATTCTATTTCAGTCAAACTAATTTTAATTTATTTAAAATTCTATTTCAGTCACACTTATTTTAATTTACTTAAATTTCTATTTCAGTCAAACTTATTTTAATTTACTTAAAATTCTATTTCAGTCAAACTAATTTTAATTTATTTAAAATTCTATTTCAGTCACACTTATTTTAATTTACTTAAAATTCTATTTCAGTCAAACTGATTTTAATTTATTTAAAATTCTATTTCAATCATACTTATTTTAATTTACTTAAAATTCTATTTCAGTCAAACTAATTTTAATTTACTTAAAATTCTATTTCAGTCAAACTGATTTTAATTTACTTAAAATTCTATTTCAGTCAAACTGATTTTAATTTACTTAAAATTCTATTTCAGTCAAACTAATTTTAATTTATTTAAAATTCTATTTCAGTCACACTTATTTTAATTTACTTAAATTTCTATTTCAGTCAAACTTATTTTAATTTACTTAAAATTCTATTTCAGTCAAACTAATTTTAATTTATTTAAAATTCAATTTCAGTCAAACTTATTTTAATTTACTCAAAATTCTATTTCAGTCATATTTATTTTGATTTAATTAAATTTCTATTTCAGTCACACTTATTTTAATTTACTTAAAATTCTATTTCAGTCAAACTTATTTAATTTACTCAAAATTCTATTTCAGTCACACTTATTTTAATTTACTTAAAATTCTATTTCAGTCAAACTGATTTTAATTTACTTAAAAAACTATTTCAGTCAAACTTATTTAATTTACTCAAAATTCTATTTCAGTCAAACTTATTTTAATTTACTTAAAATTCTATTTCAGTCTTATTTAGTTTAATTTAATTAAAATACTTTTTCAGTCAAACTGATTTTAATTTACTTAAAAAACTATTTCAGTCAAACTAATTTTAATTTACTCAAAATTCTATTTCAGTCAAACTTATTTTAATTTACTTAAAATTCTATTTCAGTCAAACTGATTTTAATTTACTTAAAATTCTATTTCAGTCAAACTTATTTTAATTTACTTAAAATTCTATTTCAGTCACACTTATTTTAATTTATTTAAAATTCTATTTCAATCATACTTATTTTAATTTATTTAAAATTCTATTTCAATCATACTTATTTTAATTTACTCAAAATTCTATTTCAGTCAAACTAATTTTAATTTACTTAAAATTCTATTTCAGTCACACTTATTTTAATTTACTTAAAATTCGATTTCAGTCAAACTTATTTAATTTACTTAAAATTCTATTTCAGTCAAACTGATTTTAATTTATTTAAAATTCTATTTCAATCATACTTATTTTAATTTACTTAAAATTCTATTTCAGTCAAACTAATTTTAATTTACTTAAAATTCTATTTCAGTCAAACTGATTTTAATTTACTTAAAATTCTATTTCAGTCAAACTGATTTTAATTTACTTAAAATTCTATTTCAGTCAAACTAATTTTAATTTATTTAAAATTCTATTTCAGTCACACTTATTTTAATTTACTTAAATTTCTATTTCAGTCAAACTTATTTTAATTTACTTAAAATTCTATTTCAGTCAAACTAATTTTAATTTATTTAAAATTCAATTTCAGTCAAACTTATTTTAATTTACTCAAAATTCTATTTCAGTCATATTTATTTTGATTTAATTAAATTTCTATTTCAGTCACACTTATTTTAATTTACTTAAAATTCTATTTCAGTCAAACTTATTTAATTTACTCAAAATTCTATTTCAGTCAAACTGATTTTAATTTATTTAAAATTCTATTTCAATCATACTTATTTTAATTTACTGTAAATTCTATTTCTATCAAACTTATTTAATTTACTTAAAATTCTATTTCAGTCATACTGATTTTAATTTACTCAAAATTCTATTTCAGTCAAACTTATTTTATTTTACTTAAAATTCTATTTCAGTAAAACTTATTTTAATTTACTTAAAATTCTATTTCAGTCAAACTTATTTTAATTTACTTAAAATTCTATTTCAGTCCAACTTATTTTAATTTACTTAAAATTCTATTTCAGTCAAACTTATTTTAATTTACTTAAAATTCTATTTCAGTCAAACTAATTTTAATTTACTTAAAATTCTATTTCAGTCACACTTATTTTAATTTATTTAAAATTCTATTTCAATCATACTTATTTTAATTTATTTAAAATTCTATTTCAATCATACTTATTTTAATTTACTCAAAATTCTATTTCAGTCAAACTAATTTTAATTTACTTAAAATTCTATTTCAGTCACACTTATTTTAATTTACTTAAAATTCGATTTCAGTCAAACTTATTTAATTTACTTAAAATTCTATTTCAGTCAAACTGATTTTAATTTACTTAAAATTATATTTCAATCATACTTATTTTAATTTACTGTAAATTCTATTTCTATCAAACTTATTTAATTTACTTGAAATTCTATTTCTATCAAACTGATTTTAATTTACTTTAAATTCTATTTCAGTCAAACTTATTTTAATTTACTTAAAATTCTATTTCAGTCAAACTAATTTTAATTTACTTAAAATTCTATTTCAGTCACACTTATTTTAATTTATTTAAAATTCTATTTCAGTCACACCTATTTTAATTTACTTAAATTTCTATTTCAGTCAAACTGATTTTAATTTACTTAAAATTCTATTTCAGTCAAACTAATTTTAATTTACTTAAAATTCTATTTCAGTCACACTTATTTTAATTTATTTAAAATTCTATTTCAATCATACTTATTTTAATTTATTTAAAATTCTATTTCAATCATACTTATTTTAATTTACTCAAAATTCTATTTCAGTCAAACTAATTTTAATTTACTTAAAATTCTATTTCAGTCACACTTATTTTAATTTACTTAAAATTCGATTTCAGTCAAACTTATTTAATTTACTTAAAATTCTATTTCAGTCAAACTGATTTTAATTTACTTAAAATTATATTTCAATCATACTTATTTTAATTTACTGTAAATTCTATTTCTATCAAACTTATTTAATTTACTTGAAATTCTATTTCTATCAAACTGATTTTAATTTACTTTAAATTCTATTTCAGTCAAACTTATTTTAATTTACTTAAAATTCTATTTCAGTCAAACTTATTTTAATTTACTTAAAATTCTATTTCAGTCACACTTATTTTAATTTACTTAAAATTCTATTTCAGTCAAACTGATTTTAATTTATTTAAAATTCTATTTCAATCATACTTATTTTAATTTACTTAAAATTCTATTTCAGTCAAACTAATTTTAATTTACTTAAAATTCTATTTCAGTCAAACTGATTTTAATTTACTTAAAATTCTATTTCAGTCAAACTAATTTTAATTTACTCAAAATTCTATTTCAATCATACTTATTTTAATTTACTTAAAATTCTATTTCAGTCAAACTAATTTTAATTTACTCAAAATTCTATTTCAGTCACACTTATTTTAATTTACTTAAAATTCTATTTCAGTCAAACTTATTTTAATTTACTTAAAATTCTATTTCAGTCACACCTATTTTAATTTACTTAAAATTCTATTTCAGTCAAACTAATTTTAATTTACTTAAAATTCTATTTCAGTCACACTTATTTTAATTTACTTAAAATTCTATTTCAGTCAAACTAATTTTAATTTACTTAAAATTCTATTTCAGTCAAACTTATTTTAATTTACTTAAAATTCTATTTCAGTCACACTTATTTTAATTTACTTAAAATTCTATTTCAATCATACTTATTTTAATTTATTTAAAATTCTATTTCAATCATACTTATTTTAATTTACTTAAAATTCTATTTCAGTCAAACTTATTTTAATTTACTCAAAATTCTATTTCAGTCACACTTATTTTAATTTACTTAAAATTCTATTTCAGTCAAACTTATTTTAATTTACTTAAAATTCTATTTCAGTCAAACTGATTTTAATTTATTTAAAATTCTATTTCAATCATACTTATTTTAATTTACTTAAAATTCTATTTCAGTCAAACTAATTTTAATTTACTTAAAATTCTATTTCAGTCAAACTGATTTTAATTTACTTAAAATTCTATTTCAGTCAAACTGATTTTAATTTACTTAAAATTCTATTTCAGTCAAACTAATTTTAATTTATTTAAAATTCTATTTCAGTCACACTTATTTTAATTTACTTAAATTTCTATTTCAGTCAAACTTATTTTAATTTACTTAAAATTCTATTTCAGTCAAACTAATTTTAATTTATTTAAAATTCAATTTCAGTCAAACTTATTTTAATTTACTCAAAATTCTATTTCAGTCATATTTATTTTGATTTAATTAAATTTCTATTTCAGTCACACTTATTTTAATTTACTTAAAATTCTATTTCAGTCAAACTTATTTAATTTACTCAAAATTCTATTTCAGTCAAACTAATTTTAATTTACTTAAAATTCTATTTCAGTCAAACTGATTTTAATTTACTTAAAATTCTATTTCAGTCAAACTGATTTTAATTTACTTAAAATTCTATTTCAGTCAAACTAATTTTAATTTACTTAAAATTCTATTTCAGTCAAACTGATTTTAATTTACTCAAAATTCTATTTCAGTCAAACTTATTTTAATTTACTTAAAATTCTATTTCAGTCAAACTAATTTTAATTTATTTAAAATTCTATTTCAGTCACACTTATTTTAATTTACTTAAATTTCTATTTCAGTCAAACTTATTTTAATTTACTTAAAATTCTATTTCAGTCAAACTAATTTTAATTTACTTAAAATTCTATTTCAGTCAAACTTATTTTAATTTATTTAAAATTCTATTTCAATCATACTTATTTTAATTTATTTAAAATTCTATTTCAATCATACTTATTTTAATTTACTCAAAATTCTATTTCAGTCAAACTAATTTTAATTTACTTAAAATTCTATTTCAGTCACACTTATTTTAATTTACTTAAAATTCGATTTCAGTCAAACTTATTTAATTTACTTAAAATTCTATTTCAGTCAAACTGATTTTAATTTACTTAAAATTATATTTCAATCATACTTATTTTAATTTACTGTAAATTCTATTTCTATCAAACTTATTTAATTTACTTGAAATTCTATTTCTATCAAACTGATTTTAATTTACTTTAAATTCTATTTCAGTCAAACTTATTTTAATTTACTTAAAATTCTATTTCAGTCAAACTTATTTTAATTTACTTAAAATTCTATTTCAGTCACACTTATTTTAATTTACTTAAAATTCTATTTCAGTCAAACTGATTTTAATTTATTTAAAATTCTATTTCAATCATACTTATTTTAATTTACTTAAAATTCTATTTCAGTCAAACTAATTTTAATTTACTTAAAATTCTATTTCAGTCAAACTGATTTTAATTTACTTAAAATTCTATTTCAGTCAAACTGATTTTAATTTACTTGAAATTCTATTTCAGTCAAACTAATTTTAATTTATTTAAAATTCTATTTCAGTCACACTTATTTTAATTTACTTAAATTTCTATTTCAGTCAAACTTATTTTAATTTACTTAAAATTCTATTTCAGTCAAACTAATTTTAATTTATTTAAAATTCAATTTCAGTCAAACTTATTTTAATTTACTCAAAATTCTATTTCAGTCATATTTATTTTGATTTAATTAAATTTCTATTTCAGTCACACTTATTTTAATTTACTTAAAAAACTATTTCAGTCAAACTTATTTAATTTACTCAAAATTCTATTTCAGTCAAACTTATTTTAATTTACTTAAAATTCTATTTCAGTCAAACTGATTTTAATTTACTTAAAAAACTATTTCAGTCAAACTTATTTAATTTACTCAAAATTCTATTTCAGTCAAACTTATTTTAATTTACTTAAAATTCTATTTCAGTCTTATTTAGTTTAATTTAATTAAAATACTTTTTCAGTCAAACTGATTTTAATTTACTTAAAAAACTATTTCAGTCACACTTATTTTAATTTACTCAAAATTCTATTTCAGTCAAACTTATTTTAATTTACTTAAAATTCTATTTCAGTCAAACTGATTTTAATTTACTTAAAATTCTATTTCAGTCAAACTTATTTTAATTTACTTAAAATTCTATTTCAGTCACACTTATTTTAATTTATTTAAAATTCTATTTCAATCATACTTATTTTAATTTATTTAAAATTCTATTTCAATCATACTTATTTTAATTTACTCAAAATTCTATTTCAGTCAAACTAATTTTAATTTACTTAAAATTCTATTTCAGTCACACTTATTTTAATTTACTTAAAATTCGATTTCAGTCAAACTTATTTAATTTACTTAAAATTCTATTTCAGTCAAACTGATTTTAATTTACTTAAAATTATATTTCAATCATACTTATTTTAATTTACTGTAAATTCTATTTCTATCAAACTTATTTAATTTACTTGAAATTCTATTTCTATCAAACTGATTTTAATTTACTTTAAATTCTATTTCAGTCAAACTTATTTTAATTTACTTAAAATTCTATTTCAGTCAAACTTATTTTAATTTACTTAAAATTCTATTTCAGTCACACTTATTTTAATTTACTTAAAATTCTATTTCAGTCAAACTAATTTTAATTTACTTAAAATTCTATTTCAGTCATATTAATTTTGATTTAATTAAAATACATTTTCAGTCAAACTGATTTTAATTTACTTAAAATTCTTTTTCAGTCAAACTTATTTTAATTTACTTAAAATTCTATTTCAGTCAAACTTATTTTAATTTACTTAAAATTCTATTTCAGTCACACTTATTTTAATTTACTTAAAATTCTATTTCAGTCACACCTATTTTAATTTACTTAAAATTCTATTTCAGTCAAACTAATTTTAATTTACTTAAAATTCTATTTCAGTCACACTTATTTTAATTTACTTAAAATTCTATTTCAGTCAAACTAATTTTAATTTACTTAAAATTCTATTTCAGTCAAACTTATTTTAATTTACTTAAAATTCTATTTCAGTCACACTTATTTTAATTTACTTAAAATTCTATTTCAGTCACACCTATTTAATTTACTCAAAATTCTATTTCAGTCAAACTAATTTTAATTTACTCAAAATTCTATTTCAGTCAAACTTATTTTAATTTACTTAAAATTCTATTTCAGTCAAACTTATTTTAATTTACTTAAAATTCTATTTCAGTCAAACTGATTTTAATTTACTTAAAATTCTATTTCAGTCACACTTATTTTAATTTACTTAAAATTCTATTTCAGTCAAACTAATTTTAATTTACTTAAAATTCTATTTCAGTCAAACTAATTTTAATTTACTTAAAATTCGATTTCAGTCAAACTAATTTTAATTTACTTAAAATTCTATTTCAGTCAAACTTATTTTAATTTACTCAAAATTCTATTTCAGTCACACTTATTTTAATTTACTTAAAATTCTATTTCAGTCAAACTAATTTTAATTTACTTAAAATTCTATTTCAGTCAAACTTATTTTAATTTACTTAAAATTCTATTTCAGTCACACTTATTTTAATTTACTTAAAATTCTATTTCAGTCAAACTAATTTTAATTTACTTAAAATTCTATTTCAGTCAAACTAATTTTAATTTACTTAAAATTCTATTTCAGTCACACCTATTTTAATTTACTTAAAATTCTATTTCAGTCACACTTATTTTAATTTACTTAAAATTCTATTTCAGTCACACTTATTTTAATTTACTTAAAATTCTATTTCAGTCAAACTGATTTTAATTTACTTAAAATTCTATTTCAGTCAAACTGATTTTGATTTAATTAAAATTCTATTTCAGTCACACTTATTTTAATTTACTTAAAATTCTATTTCAGTCAAACTTATTTTAATTTACTTAAAATTCTATTTCAGTCAAACTTATTTTAATTTACTTAAAATTCTATTTCAGTCAAACTGATTTTAATTTATTTAAAATTCTATTTCTATCATACTTATTTTAATTTACTGTAAAT
This sequence comes from Loxodes magnus, assembly GCA_946699065.1. Taxonomy (NCBI): domain Eukaryota; phylum Ciliophora; class Karyorelictea; order Loxodida; family Loxodidae; genus Loxodes; species Loxodes magnus. The sequence continues at coordinate 261,982 of CAMPDV010000053.1, read as the reverse complement.
TCTATTTCTATCAAACTTATTTAATTTACTTGAAATTCTATTTCTATCAAACTGATTTTAATTTACTTGAAATTCTATTTCAGTCACACTTATTTTAATTTACTTAAAATTCTATTTCAGTCAAACTTATTTTAATTTACTTAAAATTCTATTTCAGTCACACTTATTTTAATTTACTTAAAATTCTATTTCAGTCAAACTGATTTTAATTTACTTGAAATTCTATTTCTATCAAACTTATTTAATTTACTTGAAATTCTATTTCTATCAAACTGATTTTAATTTACTTAAAATTCTATTTCATTCACACTTATTTTAATTTACTTAAAATTCTATTTCAGTCTTATTTGGTTTAATTTAATTAAAATACTTTTTCAGTCAAACTGATTTTAATTTACTTAAAATTCTATTTCAGTCAAACTTATTTAATTTACTTAAAATTCTATTTCAGTCACACCTATTTTAATTTACTTAAAATTCTATTTCAGTCAAACTGATTTTAATTTACTTAAAATTCTATTTCAGTCAAACTGATTTGAATTTACTTAAAATTCTATTTCAGTCAAACTAATTTTAATTTACTTAAAATTCTATTTCAGTCACACTTATTTTAATTTATTTAAAATTCTATTTCAGTCACACTAATTTTAATTTACTTAAAATTCTATTTCAGTCACACTTATTTTAATTTACTTAAAATTCTATTTCAGTCAAACTGATTTTAATTTACTTAAAATTCTATTTCAGTCAAACTTATTTTAATTTACTTAAAATTCTATTTCAGTCAAACTGATTTTAATTTACTTAAAATTCTATTTCTATCAAACTTATTTAATTTACTTAAAATTCTATTTCAGTCAAATTTATTTTAATTTACTTAAAATTCTATTTCAGTCAAACTTATTTTAATTTACTTAAAATTCTATTTCAGTCAAACTTATTTTAATTTACTTAAAATTCTATTTCAGTCACACTTATTTTAATTTACTGTAAATTCTATTTCTATCAAACTTATTTAATTTACTTGAAATTCTATTTCAGTCACAACTATTTTAATTTACTTGAAATTCTATTTCAGTCACACTTATTTTAATTTACTTAAAATTCTATTTCAATCACACTTATTTTAATTTACTTAAAATTCTATTTCAGTCAAACTGATTTTAATTTATTTAAAATTCTATTTCAGTCACACTTATTTTAATTTACTTAAAATTCTATTTCAGTCACACTTATTTTAATTTACTTAAAATTCTATTTCAGTCAAACTTATTTTAATTTACTCAAAATTCTATTTCAGTCACACTTATTTTAATTTACTTAAAATTCTATTTCAGTCAAACTTATTTTAATTTACTTAAAATTCTATTTCAGTCACACTTATTTTAATTTACTTAAAATTCTATTTCAGTCAAACTTATTTTAATTTACTTAAAATTCTATTTCAGTCAAACTGATTTTAATTTACTCAAAATTCTATTTCAGTCAAACTTATTTTAATTTACTTAAAATTCTATTTCAGTCACACTTATTTTAATTAACTTAAAATTCTATTTCAGTCAAACTGATTTTAATTTACTTAAAATTCTATTTCAGTCAAACTGATTTTAATTTATTTAAAATTCTATTTCAGTCAAACTGATTTTGATTTAATTAAAATTCTATTTCAGTCACACTTATTTTAATTTACTTAAAATTCTATTTCAGTCAAACTTATTTTAATTTACTTAAAATTCTATTTCAGTCAAACTTATTTTAATTTACTTAAAATTCTATTTCAGTCAAACTGATTTTAATTTATTTAAAATTCTATTTCTATCATACTTATTTTAATTTACTGTAAATTCTATTTCTATCAAACTTATTTAATTTACTTGAAATTCTATTTCTATCAAACTGATTTTAATTTACTTGAAATTCTATTTCAGTCACACTTATTTTAATTTACTTAAAATTCTATTTAAGTCAAACTTATTTTAATTTACTTAAAATTCTATTTCAGTCACACTTATTTTAATTTACTTAAAATTCTATTTCAGTCAAACTGATTTTAATTTACTTGAAATTCTATTTCTATCAAACTTATTTAATTTACTTGAAATTCTATTTCTATCAAACTGATTTTAATTTACTTAAAATTCTATTTCAGTCAAACTTATTTTAATTTACTTAAAATTCTATTTCAGTCAAATTTATTTTAATTTACTTAAAATTCTATTTCAGTCAAACTGATTTTAATTTACTTAAAATTCTATTTCAGTCAAACTTATTTAATTTACTTAAAATTCTATTTCAGTCAAACTGATTTGAATTTACTTAAAATTCTATTTCAGTCAAACTGATTTTAATTTACTTAAAATTATATTTCAATCAAATTTATTTTAATTTACTGTAAATTCTATTTCAGTCAAACTTATTTTAATTTACTTAAAATTCTATTTCAGTCAAACTGATTTGAATTTACTTAAAATTCTATTTCAGTCTTATTTGGTTTAATTTAATTAAAATACTTTTTCAGTCAAACTGATTTTAATTTACTTAAAATTCTATTTCAGTCAAACTTATTTAATTTACTTAAAATTCTATTTCAGTCAAACTGATTTGAATTTACTTAAAATTCTATTTCAGTCAAACTAATTTTAATTTACTTAAAATTCTATTTCAGTCAAACTGATTTTAATTTACTTAAAATTCTATTTCAGTCAAACTTATTTAATTTACTTAAAATTCTATTTCAGTCAAACTGATTTGAATTTACTTAAAATTCTATTTCAGTCAAACTTATTTTAATTTACTTAAAATTCTATTTCAGTCAAACTGATTTTAATTTATTTAAAATTCTATTTCAGTCAAACTGATTTTAATTTATTTAAAATTCTATTTCAGTCAAACTTATTTAATTTACTTAAAATTCTATTTCAGTCAAATTTATTTTAATTTACTTAAAATTCTATTTCAGTCAAACTTATTTTAATTTACTTAAAATTCTATTTCAGTCAAACTGATTTTAATTTACTTAAAATTCTATTTCTATCATACTTATTTTAATTTACTGTAAATTCTATTTCTATCAAACTGATTTTAATTTACTTAAAATTCTATTTCAGTCAAACTTATTTTAATTTATTTAAAATTCTATTTCTATCATACTTATTTTAATTTACTGTAAATTCTATTTCTATCAAACTTATTTAATTTACTGTAAATTCTATTTCTATCAAACTTATTTAATTTACTTGAAATTCTATTTCTATCAAACTGATTTTAATTTACTTGAAATTCTATTTCAGTCACACTTATTTTAATTTACTTAAAATTCTATTTCAGTCAAACTTATTTTAATTTACTTAAAATTCTATTTCAGTCACACTTATTTTAATTTACTTAAAATTCTATTTCAGTCAAACTGATTTTAATTTACTTGAAATTCTTTTTCTATCAAACTTATTTAATTTACTTAAAATTCTATTTCAGTCACACCTATTTAATTTACTCAAAATTCTATTTCAGTCACACTTATTTTAATTTACTTAAAATTCTATTTCAGTCACACTTATTTTAATTTACTTAAAATTCTATTTCAGTCACACTTATTTTAATTTACTTAAAATTCTATTTCAGTCAAACTTATTTTAATTTACTTAAAATTCTATTTCAGTCAAACTGATTATAATTTACTTAAAATTCTATTTCAGTCACACTTATTTTAATTTACTTAAAATTCTATTTCAGTCAAACTGATTTTAATTTACTTAAAATTCTATTTCAGTCAAACTGATTATAATTTACTTAAAATTCTATTTCAGTCACACTTATTTTAATTTACTTAAAATTCTATTTCAGTCAAACTGATTTTAATTTACTTAAAATTCTATTTCAGTCAAACTTATTTTAATTTACTTAAAATTCTATTTCAGTCAAACTGATTTTAATTTATTTAAAATTCTATTTCAGTCAAACTTATTTTAATTTACTCAAAATTCTATTTCAGTCAAACTTATTTTAATTTACTTAAAATTCTATTTCAGTCAAACTGATTTTAATTTACTTGAAATTCTATTTCAGTCAAACTGATTTTAATTTACTTAAAATTCTATTTCAGTCAAACTTATTTTAATTTACTTAAAATTCTATTTCAGTCAAACTGATTTTAATTTACTTAAAATTCTATTTCTATCATACTTATTTTAATTTACTGTAAATTCTATTTCTATCAAACTGATTTTAATTTACTTAAAATTCTATTTCAGTCAAACTTATTTTAATTTATTTAAAATTCTATTTCTATCATACTTATTTTAATTTACTGTAAATTCTATTTCTATCAAACTTATTTAATTTACTGTAAATTCTATTTCTATCAAACTTATTTAATTTACTTGAAATTCTATTTCTATCAAACTGATTTTAATTTACTTGAAATTCTATTTCAGTCACACTTATTTTAATTTACTTAAAATTCTATTTCAGTCAAACTTATTTTAATTTACTTAAAATTCTATTTCAGTCACACTTATTTTAATTTACTTAAAATTCTATTTCAGTCAAACTGATTTTAATTTACTTGAAATTCTTTTTCTATCAAACTTATTTAATTTACTTAAAATTCTATTTCAGTCACACCTATTTAATTTACTCAAAATTCTATTTCAGTCACACTTATTTTAATTTACTTAAAATTCTATTTCAGTCACACTTATTTTAATTTACTTAAAATTCTATTTCAGTCACACTTATTTTAATTTACTTAAAATTCTATTTCAGTCAAACTTATTTTAATTTACTTAAAATTCTATTTCAGTCAAACTGATTATAATTTACTTAAAATTCTATTTCAGTCACACTTATTTTAATTTACTTAAAATTCTATTTCAGTCAAACTGATTTTAATTTACTTAAAATTCTATTTCAGTCAAACTGATTATAATTTACTTAAAATTCTATTTCAGTCACACTTATTTTAATTTACTTAAAATTCTATTTCAGTCAAACTGATTTTAATTTACTTAAAATTCTATTTCAGTCAAACTTATTTTAATTTACTTAAAATTCTATTTCAGTCAAACTGATTTTAATTTATTTAAAATTCTATTTCAGTCAAACTTATTTTAATTTACTCAAAATTCTATTTCAGTCAAACTTATTTTAATTTACTTAAAATTCTATTTCAGTCAAACTGATTTTAATTTACTTGAAATTCTATTTCAGTCAAACTGATTTTAATTTACTTAAAATTCTATTTCAGTCAAACTTATTTTAATTTACTTAAAATTCTTTTTCAGTCAAACTTATTTATTTTAGTTGAAATTCTATTTAAATCATACTTATTTTAATTTACTGTAAATTCTATTTCTATCAAACTTATTTAATTTACTTGAAAATCTATTTCTATCAAACTGATTTTAATTTACTTGAAATTCTATTTCTATCAAACTGATTTTAATTTACTTGAAATTCTATTTCAGTCACACTTATTTTAATTTACTCAAAATTCTATTTCAGTCAAACTGATTTTAATTTGCTCAAAATTCTTTTTCAGTCAAACTAATTTTAATTTACTTAAAATTCTATTTCTATCAAACTTATTTAATTTACTTAAAATTCTATTTCAGTCGAACTGATTTTAATTTACTTAAAATTCTATTTCTGTCAAACTTATTTTAATTTACTTAAAATTCTATTTCTATCAAACTTATTTATTTTAGTTGAAATTCTATTTCAGTCACACTTATTTTAATTTACTTAAAATTCTATTTCAGTCACACTTATTTTAATTTACTTAAAATTCTATTTCAGTCAAACTTATTTTAATTTACTTAAAATTCTATTTCAGTCAAACTGATTTTAATTTACTTAAAATTCTATTTCAGTCAAACTGATTTTGATTTAATTAAAATTCTATTTCAGTCACACTTATTTTAATTTACTTAAAATTCTATTTCAGTCAAACTTATTTTAATTTACTTAAAATTCTATTTCAGTCAAACTTATTTTAATTTACTTAAAATTCTATTTCAGTCAAACTGATTTTAATTTATTTAAAATTCTATTTCTATCATACTTATTTTAATTTACTGTAAATTCTATTTCTATCAAACTTATTTAATTTACTTGAAATTCTATTTCTATCAAACTGATTTTAATTTACTTGAAATTCTATTTCAGTCACACTTATTTTAATTTACTTAAAATTCTATTTCAGTCAAACTTATTTAATTTACTTAAAATTCTATTTCAGTCACACTTATTTTAATTTACTTAAAATTCTATTTCAGTCAAACTGATTTTAATTTACTTGAAATTCTATTTCTATCAAACTTATTTAATTTACTTGAAATTCTATTTCTATCAAACTGATTTTAATTTACTTAAAATTCTATTTCATTCACACTTATTTTAATTTACTTAAAATTCTATTTCAGTCTTATTTGGTTTAATTTAATTAAAATACTTTTTCAGTCAAACTGATTTTAATTTACTTGAAATTCTATTTCAGTCACAACTATTTTAATTTACTTGAAATTCTATTTCAGTCACACTTATTTTAATTTACTTAAAATTCTATTTCAATCACACTTATTTTAATTTACTTAAAATTCTATTTCAGTCAAACTGATTTTAATTTATTTAAAATTCTATTTCTATCATACTTATTTTAATTTACTTAAAATTCTATTTCTATCAAACTTATTTTAATTTACTCAAAATTCTATTTCAGTCAAACTTATTTTAATTTAATTAAAATTCTATTTCTATCAAACTGATTTTAATTTACTTAAAATTCTATTTCATTCACACTTATTTTAATTTACTTAAAATTCTATTTCAGTCTTATTTGGTTTAATTTAATTAAAATACTTTTTCTGTCAAACTGATTTTAATTTACTTAAAATTCTATTTCAGTCAAACTTATTTAATTTACTTAAAATTCTATTTCAGTCACACTTATTTTAATTTACTTAAAATTCTATTTCAGTCAAACTTATTTTAATTTACTTAAAATTCTATTTCAGTCACACTTATTTTAATTTACTTAAAATTCTATTTCTATCATACTTATTTTAATTTACTTAAAATTCTATTTCTATCAAACTTATTTTAATTTACTCAAAATTCTATTTCAGTCAAACTTATTTTAATTTAATTAAAATTCTATTTCTATCAAACTGATTTTAATTTACTTGAAATTCTATTTCTATCAAACTTATTTAATTTACTTGAAATTCTATTTCTATCAAACTGATTTTAATTTACTTAAAATTCTATTTCATTCACACTTATTTTAATTTACTTAAAATTCTATTTCAGTCAAACTGATTTTAATTTGCTCAAAATTCTTTTTCAGTCAAACTAATTTTAATTTACTTAAAATTCTATTTCTATCAAACTTATTTAATTTACTTAAAATTCTATTTCAGTCGAACTGATTTTAATTTACTTAAAATTCTATTTCAGTCAAACTGATTTTAATTAACTTAAAATTCTATTTCAGTCACACTTATTTTAATTTACTCAAAATTCTATTTCAGTCACACTTATTTTAATTTACTTAAAATTCTATTTCAGTCACACTTATTTTAATTTACTTAAAATTCTATTTCAGTCAAACTTATTTTAATTTACTTAAAATTCTATTTCAGTCAAACTGATTTTAATTTACTTAAAATTCTATTTCAGTCAAACTGATTATAATTTACTTAAAATTCTATTTCAGTCACACTTATTTTAATTTACTTAAAATTCTATTTCAGTCAAACTGATTTTAATTTACTTAAAATTCTATTTCAGTCACACTTATTTTAATTTACTTAAATTTCTATTTCAGTCAAACTGATTTTAATTTATTTAAAATTCTATTTCAGTCAAACTTATTTTAATTTACTCAAAATTCTATTTCAGTCAAACTTATTTTAATTTACTTAAAATTCTATTTCAGTCAAACTGATTTTAATTTACTTGAAATTCTATTTCAGTCAAACTGATTTTAATTTACTTAAAATTCTATTTCAGTCAAACTTATTTTAATTTACTTAAAATTCTTTTTCAGTCAAACTTATTTATTTTAGTTGAAATTCTATTTCAATCATACTTATTTTAATTTACTGTAAATTCTATTTCTATCAAACTTATTTAATTTACTTGAAAATCTATTTCTATCAAACTGATTTTAATTTACTTGAAATTCTATTTCTATCAAACTGATTTTAATTTACTTGAAATTCTATTTCAGTCACACTTATTTTAATTTACTTAAAATTCTATTTCAGTCAAACTGATTTTAATTTGCTCAAAATTCTTTTTCAGTCAAACTTATTTAATTTACTTGAAATTCTATTTCAGTCACACCTATTTTAATTTACTTAAAATTCTATTTCAGTCAAACTAATTTTAATTTACTTAAAATTCTATTTCAGTCACACTTATTTTAATTTATTTAAAATTCTATTTCAGTCACACTAATTTTAATTTACTTAAAATTCTATTTCAGTCACACTTATTTTAATTTACTTAAAATTCTATTTCAGTCAAACTTATTTTAATTTACTTAAAATTCTATTTCAGTCAAACTGATTTTAATTTACTTAAAATTCTATTTCAGTCAAACTTATTTTAATTTACTTAAAATTCTATTTCTATCATACTTATTTTAATTTACTGTAAATTCTATTTATATCAAACTTATTTAATTTACTTAAAATTCTATTTCAGTCAAACTTATTTTGATTTACTCAAAATACTTTTTCAGTCAAACTTATTTTAATTTACTTAAAATTCTATTTCAGTCACATTTATTTTAATTTACTTAAAATTCTATTTCAGTCTTATTTATTTTAATTTACTTAAAATTCTATTTCAGTCAAACTTATTTTAATTTACTTAAAATTCTATTTCAGTCAAACTTATTTTAATTTACTTAAAATTCTATTTCAGTCAAACTAATTTTAATTTACTTAAAATTCTATTTCAGTCACACTTATTTTAATTTACTTAAAATTCTATTTCAGTCAAACTTATTTTAATTTACTTAAAATTCTATTTCAGTCACACTTATTTTAATTTACTTAAAATTCTATTTCAGTCACACTTATTTTAATTTACTTAAAATTCTATTTCAGTCATACTGATTTTAATTTACTTAAAATTCTATTTCAGTCTTATTTATTTTAATTTAATTAAAATACTTTTTCAGTCACACTTATTTTAATTTACTTAAAATTCTATTTCAGTCAAACTTAATTTAATTTACTTAAAATTCTATTTCAGTCAAACTTATTTTAATTTACTTAAAATTCTATTTCAGTCAAACTGATTTTAATTTACTTAAAATTCTATTTCAGTCAAATTTATTTTAATTTACTTAAAATTCTATTTCAGTCAAACTTATTTTAATTTACTTAAAATTCTATTTCAGTCTTTTTTAGTTTAATTTACTTAAAATTCTATTTCAGTCAAACTAATTTTAATTTACTTAAAATTCTATTTCAGTCACACTTATTTTAATTTATTTAAAATTCTATTTCAGTCACACTAATTTTAATTTACTTAAAATTCTATTTCAGTCACACTTATTTTAATTTACTTAAAATTCTATTTCAGTCAAACTTATTTTAATTTACTTAAAATTCTATTTCAGTCAAACTGATTTTAATTTACTTAAAATTCTATTTCAGTCAAACTTATTTTAATTTACTTAAAATTCTATTTCTATCATACTTATTTTAATTTACTGTAAATTCTATTTATATCAAACTTATTTAATTTACTTAAAATTCTATTTCAGTCAAACTTATTTTGATTTACTCAAAATACTTTTTCAGTCAAACTTATTTTAATTTACTTAAAATTCTATTTCAGTCACATTTATTTTAATTTACTTAAAATTCTATTTCAGTCTTATTTATTTTAATTTACTTAAAATTCTATTTCAGTCAAACTTATTTTAATTTACTTAAAATTCTATTTCAGTCAAACTTATTTTAATTTACTTAAAATTCTATTTCAGTCAAACTAATTTTAATTTACTTAAAATTCTATTTCAGTCACACTTATTTTAATTTACTTAAAATTCTATTTCAGTCAAACTTATTTTAATTTACTTAAAATTCTATTTCAGTCACACTTATTTTAATTTACTTAAAATTCTATTTCAGTCACACTTATTTTAATTTACTTAAAATTCTATTTCAGTCATACTGATTTTAATTTACTTAAAATTCTATTTCAGTCTTATTTATTTTAATTTAATTAAAATACTTTTTCAGTCACACTTATTTTAATTTACTTAAAATTCTATTTCAGTCAAACTTAATTTAATTTACTTAAAATTCTATTTCAGTCAAACTTATTTTAATTTACTTAAAATTCTATTTCAGTCAAACTGATTTTAATTTACTTAAAATTCTATTTCAGTCAAATTTATTTTAATTTACTTAAAATTCTATTTCAGTCAAACTTATTTTAATTTACTTAAAATTCTATTTCAGTCTTTTTTAGTTTAATTTACTTAAAATTCTATTTCAGTCACACTTATTTTAATTTACTTAAAATTCTATTTCAGTCAAACTAATTTTAATTTACTTAAAATTCTATTTCAGTCACACCCATTTTAATTTACTTAAAATTCTATTTCAGTCACACTTATTTTAATTTACTTAAAATTCTATTTCAGTCACACCTATTTAATTTACTCAAAATTCTATTTCAGTCACACTTATTTTAATTTACTTAAAATTCTATTTCAGTCACTCTTTTTTTAATTTACTTAAAATTCTATTTCTATCAAACTTATTTAATTTACTTGAAATTCTATTTCAGTCACACCTATTTTAATTTACTTAAAATTCTATTTCAGTCACACTTATTTTAATTTACTTAAATTTCTATTTCAGTCAAACTTATTTTAATTTACTTAAAATTCTATTTCAGTCACACTTATTTTAATTTACTTAAATTTCTATTTCAGTCAAACTTATTTTAATTTACTTAAAATTCTATTTCAGTCAAACTAATTTTAATTTACTTAAAATTCTATTTCAGTCACACCCATTTTAATTTACTTAAAATTCTATTTCAGTCACACTTATTTTAATTTACTTAAAATTCTATTTCAGTCAAACTGATTTTAATTTATTTAAAATTCTATTTCATTCAAACTTATTTTAATTTACTTAAAATTCTATTTCAGTCACTCTTTTTTTAATTTACTTAAAATTCTATTTCAGTCAAACTGATTTTAATTTACTTAAAATTCTATTTCAGTCACACCTATTTTAATTTACTTAAAATTCTATTTCAGTCAAACTTATTTTAATTTACTTAAATTTCTATTTCAGTCAAACTTATTTTAATTTACTTAAAATTCTATTTCAGTCACACTTATTTTAATTTACTTAAATTTCTATTTCAGTCAAACTTATTTTAATTTACTTAAAATTCTATTTCAGTCAAACTTATTTTAATTTACTTAAAATTCTATTTCAGTCAAACTTATTTTAATTTACTTAAAATTCTATTTCAGTCAAACTGATTTTAATTTACTTAAAATTCTATTTCAGTCACACTTATTTTAATTTACTCGAAATTCTATTTCAGTCACACTTATTTTAATTTACTCAAAATTCTATTTCAGTCACACTTATTTTAATTTACTTAAAATTCTATTTCAGTCAAACTTATTTTAATTTACTTAAAATTCTATTTCAGTCACACTTATTTTAATTTACTTAAAATTCTATTTCAGTCAAACTAATTTTAATTTACTTAAAATACCTTTTCATTCACACTTATTTTAATTTACTTAAAATTCTATTTCTATCAAACTTATTTAATTTACTTAAAATTCTATTTCAGTCAAACTGATTTTAATTTACTTAAAATTCTATTTCAGTCAAACTGATTTTAATTTACTTAAAATTCTATTTCAGTCAAACTGATTTTAATTAACTTAAAATTCTATTTCAGTCACACTTATTTTAATTTACTTAAAATTCTATTTCAGTCTTTTTTAGTTTAATTTACTTAAAATTCTATTTCAGTCAAACTGATTTTAATTTACTTAAAATTCTATTTCAGTCAAACTAATTTTAATTTACTTAAAATTCTATTTCAGTCACACCCATTTTAATTTACTTAAAATTCTATTTCAGTCACACTTATTTTAATTTACTTAAAATTCTATTTCAGTCACACCTATTTAATTTACTCAAAATTCTATTTCAGTCACACTTATTTTAATTTACTTAAAATTCTATTTCAGTCACTCTTTTTTTAATTTACTTAAAATTCTATTTCAGTCAAACTAATTTTAATTTACTTAAAATTCTATTTCAGTCAAACTGATTTGAATTTACTTAAAATTCTATTTCAGTCAAACTAATTTTAATTTACTTAAAATTCTATTTCAGTCACACTTATTTTAATTTATTTAAAATTCTATTTCTATCAAACTGATTTAATTTACTTAAAATTCTATTTCAGTCAAACTGATTTTAATTTACTTAAAATTCTATTTCTGTCAAACTTATTTTAATTTATTTAAAATTCTATTTCTATCAAACTGATTTTAATTTACTTGAAATTCTATTTCTGTCAAACTTATTTTAATTTACTTAAAATTCTATTTCTATCAAACTTATTTAATTTACTTAAAATTCTATTTCAGTCACACTTATTTTAATTTACTTAAAATTCTATTTCAGTCACACCTATTTAATTTACTCAAAATTCTATTTCAGTCACACTTATTTTAATTTACTTAAAATTCTATTTCAGTCACTCTTTTTTTAATTTACTTAAAATTCTATTTCAGTCATATTTATTTTGATTTACTCAAAATACTTTTTCAGTCACACTTATTTTAATTTACTTAAAATTCTATTTCAGTCAAACTGATTTTAATTTACTTAAAATTCTATTTCAGTCAAACTTATTTTAATTTACTTAAAATTCTATTTCAGTCAAACTGATTTTAATTTATTTAAAATTCTATTTCAGTCAAACTTATTTTAATTTACTTAAAATTCTATTTCAGTCACTCTTTTTTTAATTTACTTAAAATTCTATTTCAGTCAAACTGATTTTAATTTACTTAAAATTCTATTTCAGTCAAACTTATTTTAATTTACTTAAAATTCTATTTCAGTCAAACTGATTTTAATTTATTTAAAATTCTATTTCAGTCAAACTAATTTTAATTTACTTAAAATTCTATTTCAGTCAAACTGATTTTAATTTACTCAAAATTCTATTTCAGTCAAACTGATTTTAATTTACTTAAAATTCTATTTCAGTCAAACTTATTTTAATTTACTTAAAATTCTATTTCAGTCAAACTGATTTTAATTTATTTAAAATTCTATTTCAGTCAAACTTATTTTAATTTACTCAAAATTCTATTTCAGTCAAACTTATTTTAATTTAATTAAAATTCTATTTCTATCAAACTGATTTTAATTTACTTGAAATTCTATTTCTGTCAAACTTATTTTAATTTACTTAAAATTCTATTTCTATCAAACTTATTTAATTTACTTAAAATTCTATTTCAGTCACACTTATTTTAATTTACTTAAAATTCTATTTCAGTCACACCTATTTAATTTACTCAAAATTCTATTTCAGTCACACTTATTTTAATTTACTTAAAATTCTATTTCAGTCACTCTTTTTTTAATTTACTTAAAATTCTATTTCAGTCATATTTATTTTGATTTACTCAAAATACTTTTTCAGTCACACTTATTTTAATTTACTTAAAATTCTATTTCAGTCAAACTGATTTTAATTTACTTAAAATTCTATTTCAGTCAAACTTATTTTAATTTACTTAAAATTCTATTTCAGTCAAACTGATTTTAATTTATTTAAAATTCTATTTCAGTCAAACTTATTTTAATTTACTCAAAATTCTATTTCAGTCAAACTTATTTTAATTTAATTAAAATTCTATTTCTATCAAACTGATTTTAATTTACTTGAAATTCTATTTCAGTCAAACTTATTTTAATTTACTTAAAATTCTATTTCAGTCAAACTGATTTTAATTTATTTAAAATTCTATTTCTATCATACTTATTTTAATTTACTGTAAATTCTATTTCTATCAAACTTATTTAATTTACTTGAAATTCTATTTCAATCAAACTGATTTTAATTTACTTGAAATTCTATTTCAGTCACACTTATTTTAATTTACTTAAAATTCTATTTCAGTCAAACTGATTTTAATTTGCTCAAAATTCTTTTTCAGTCAAACTAATTTTAATTTACTTAAAATTCTATTTCTATCAAACTTATTTAATTTACTTAAAATTCTATTTCAGTCGAACTGATTTTAATTTACTTAAAATTCTATTTCTGTCAAACTTATTTTAATTTACTTAAAATTCTATTTCTATCAAACTTATTTATTTTAGTTGAAATTCTATTTCAGTCACACTTATTTTAATTTACTTAAAATTCTATTTCAGTCACACTTATTTTAATTTACTTAAAATTCTATTTCAGTCAAACTTATTTTAATTTACTTAAAATTCTATTTCAGTCAAACTGATTTTAATTTACTTAAAATTCTATTTCAGTCAAACTGATTATAATTTACTTAAAATTCTATTTCTATCATACTTATTTTAATTTACTGTAAATTCTATTTATATCAAACTTATTTAATTTACTGTAAATTCTATTTATATCAAACTTATTTAATTTACTTAAAATTCTATTTCAGTCAAACTTATTTTAATTTACTTAAAATTCTATTTCAGTCAAACTGATTTTAATTTACTTAAAATTCTATTTCAGTCAAACTGATTTTGATTTAATTAAAATTCTATTTCAGTCACACTTATTTTAATTTACTTAAAATTCTATTTCAGTCAAACTGATTTTAATTTACTTAAAATTCTATTTCAGTCAAACTTATTTTAATTTACTTAAAATTCTTTTTCAGTCAAACTGATTTTAATTTAATTAAAATTCTATTTCTATCAAACTGATTTTAATTTACTTGAAATTCTATTTCTGTCAAACTTATTTAATTTACTTGAAAATCTATTTCTATCAAACTGATTTTAATTTACTTGAAATTCTATTTCTATCAAACTGATTTTAATTTACTTGAAATTCTATTTCAGTCACACTTATTTTAATTTACTTAAAATTCTATTTCAGTCAAACTGATTTTAATTTGCTCAAAATTCTTTTTCAGTCAAACTAATTTTAATTTACTTAAAATTCTATTTCTATCAAACTTATTTAATTTACTTAAAATTCTATTTCAGTCGAACTGATTTTAATTTACTTAAAATTCTATTTCTGTCAAACTTATTTTAATTTACTTAAAATTCTATTTCTATCAAACTTATTTATTTTAGTTGAAATTCTATTTCAGTCACACTTATTTTAATTTACTTAAAATTCTATTTCAGTCACACTTATTTTAATTTACTTAAAATTCTATTTCAGTCAAACTTATTTTAATTTACTTAAAATTCTATTTCAGTCAAACTGATTTTAATTTACTTAAAATTCTATTTCAGTCAAACTGATTTTGATTTAATTAAAATTCTATTTCAGTCACACTTATTTTAATTTACTTAAAATTCTATTTCAGTCAAACTGATTTTAATTTACTTAAAATTCTATTTCAGTCAAACTTATTTTAATTTACTTAAAATTCTTTTTCAGTCAAACTGATTTTAATTTAATTAAAATTCTATTTCTATCAAACTGATTTTAATTTACTTGAAATTCTATTTCTGTCAAACTTATTTAATTTACTTGAAAATCTATTTCTATCAAACTGATTTTAATTTACTTGAAATTCTATTTCTATCAAACTGATTTTAATTTACTTGAAATTCTATTTCAGTCACACTTATTTTAATTTACTTAAAATTCTATTTCAGTCAAACTGATTTTAATTTGCTCAAAATTCTTTTTCAGTCAAACTAATTTTAATTTACTTAAAATTCTATTTCTATCAAACTTATTTAATTTACTTAAAATTCTATTTCAGTCGAACTGATTTTAATTTACTTAAAATTCTATTTCTGTCAAACTTATTTTAATTTACTTAAAATTCTATTTCTATCAAACTTATTTATTTTAGTTGAAATTCTATTTCAGTCAAACTGATTTTAATTTACTTAAAATTCTATTTCAGTCAAACTGATTTTAATTTACTTAAAATTCTATTTCTATCAAACTTATTTAATTTACTTAAAATTCTATTTCAGTCGAACTGATTTTAATTTACTTAAAATTCTATTTCTGTCAAACTTATTTTAATTTACTTAAAATTCTATTTCTATCAAACTTATTTATTTTAGTTGAAATTCTATTTCAGTCACACTTATTTTAATTTACTTAAAATTCTATTTCAGTCACACTTATTTTAATTTACTTAAAATTCTATTTCAGTCAAACTTATTTTAATTTACTTAAAATTCTATTTCAGTCAAACTGATTTTAATTTACTTAAAATTCTATTTCAGTCAAACTGATTTTGATTTAATTAAAATTCTATTTCAGTCACACTTATTTTAATTTACTTAAAATTCTATTTCAGTCAAACTTATTTTAATTTACTTAAAATTCTATTTCAGTCAAACTTATTTTAATTTACTTAAAATTCTATTTCAGTCAAACTTATTTTAATTTATTTAAAATTCTATTTCTATCATACTTATTTTAATTTACTGTAAATTCTATTTCTATCAAACTTATTTAATTTACTTGAAATTCTATTTCTATCAAACTGATTTTAATTTACTTGAAATTCTATTTCAGTCACACTTATTTTAATTTACTTAAAATTCTATTTCAGTCAAACTTATTTTAATTTACTTAAAATTCTATTTCAGTCACACTTATTTTAATTTACTTAAAATTCTATTTCAGTCAAACTGATTTTAATTTACTTGAAATTCTATTTCTATCAAACTTATTTAATTTACTTGAAATTCTATTTCTATCAAACTGATTTTAATTTACTTAAAATTCTATTTCTATCAAACTTATTTAATTTACTTAAAATTCTATTTCAGTCGAACTGATTTTAATTTACTTAAAATTCTATTTCTGTCAAACTTATTTTAATTTACTTAAAATTCTATTTCTATCAAACTTATTTATTTTAGTTGAAATTCTATTTCAGTCACACTTATTTTAATTTACTTAAAATTCTATTTCAGTCACACTTATTTTAATTTACTTAAAATTCTATTTCAGTCAAACTTATTTTAATTTACTTAAAATTCTATTTCAGTCAAACTGATTTTAATTTACTTAAAATTCTATTTCAGTCAAACTTATTTTAATTAACTTAAAATTCTATTTCAGTCAAACTTATTTTAATTTACTCAAAATTCTATTTCAGTCAAACTGATTTAATTTACTTGAAATTCTATTTCAGTCAAACTTATTTTAATTTATTTAAATTCTATTTCAGTCATATTTATTTTGATTTACTCAAAATACTTTTTCAGTCACACTTATTTTAATTTACTTAAAATTCTATTTCAGTCAAACTGATTTTAATTTACTTAAAATTCTATTTCAGTCAAACTTATTTTAATTTACTTAAAATTCTATTTCAGTCACACTTATTTTAATTTACTTAAAATTCTATTTCAGTCAAACTTATTTTAATTTACTTAAAATTCTATTTCAGTCACACTTATTTTAATTTACTTAAAATTCTATTTCAGTCAAACTGATTTTAATTTACTTGAAATTCTATTTCTATCAAACTTATTTAATTTACAAAAATTCTATTTCTATCAAACTGATTTTAATTTACTTAAAATTCTATTTCATTCACACTTATTTTAATTTACTTAAAATTCTATTTCAGTCTTATTTGGTTTAATTTAATTAAAATACTTTTTAAGCAAACTGATTTTAATTTACTTAAAATTCTATTTCATTCACACTTATTTTAATTTACTTAAAATTCTATTTCAGTCAAACTGATTTGAATTTACTTAAAATTCTATTTCAGTCAAACTAATTTTAATTTACTTAAAATTCTATTTCAGTCACACTTATTTTAATTTATTTAAAATTCTATTTCAGTCACACTAATTTTAATTTATTTAAAATTCTATTTCAGTCAAACTTATTTTAATTTACTCAAAATTCTATTTCAGTCAAACTTATTTTAATTTAATTAAAATTCTATTTCTATCAAACTGATTTTAATTTACTTGAAATTCTATTTCTGTCAAACTTATTTTAATTTACTTAAAATTCTATTTCTATCAAACTTATTTAATTTACTTAAAATTCTATTTCAGTCACACTTATTTTAATTTACTTAAAATTCTATTTCAGTCACACCTATTTATTTTACTCAAAATTCTATTTCAGTCACACTTATTTTAATTTACTTAAAATTCTATTTCAGTCACTCTTTTTTTAATTTACTTAAAATTCTATTTCAGTCATATTTATTTTGATTTACTCAAAATACTTTTTCAGTCACACTTATTTTAATTTACTTAAAATTCTATTTCAGTCAAACTGATTTTAATTTACTTAAAATTCTATTTCAGTCAAACTTATTTTAATTTACTTAAAATTCTATTTCAGTCAAACTGATTTTAATTTATTTAAAATTCTATTTCAGTCAAACTTATTTTAATTTACTTAAAATTCTATTTCAGTCACTCTTTTTTTAATTTACTTAAAATTCTATTTCAGTCAAACTGATTTTAATTTACTTAAAATTCTATTTCAGTCAAACTTATTTTAATTTACTTAAAATTCTATTTCAGTCAAACTGATTTTAATTTATTTAAAATTCTATTTCAGTCAAACTAATTTTAATTTACTTAAAATTCTATTTCAGTCAAACTGATTTTAATTTACTCAAAATTCTATTTCAGTCAAACTGATTTTAATTTACTTAAAATTCTATTTCAGTCAAACTTATTTTAATTTACTTAAAATTCTATTTCAGTCAAACTGATTTTAATTTATTTAAAATTCTATTTCAGTCAAACTTATTTTAATTTACTCAAAATTCTATTTCAGTCAAACTTATTTTAATTTAATTAAAATTCTATTTCTATCAAACTGATTTTAATTTACTTGAAATTCTATTTCTGTCAAACTTATTTTAATTTACTTAAAATTCTATTTCAGTCACACCCATTTTAATTTACTTAAAATTCTATTTCAGTCACACTTATTTTAATTTACTTAAAATTCTATTTCAGTCACACCTATTTAATTTACTCAAAATTCTATTTCAGTCACACTTATTTTAATTTACTTAAAATTCTATTTCAGTCACTCTTTTTTTAATTTACTTAAAATTCTATTTCAGTCATATTTATTTTGATTTACTCAAAATACTTTTTCAGTCACACTTATTTTAATTTACTTAAAATTCTATTTCAGTCAAACTGATTTTAATTTACTTAAAATTCTATTTCAGTCAAACTTATTTTAATTTACTTAAAATTCTATTTCAGTCAAACTGATTTTAATTTATTTAAAATTCTATTTCAGTCAAACTTATTTTAATTTACTCAAAATTCTATTTCAGTCAAACTTATTTTAATTTAATTAAAATTCTATTTCTATCAAACTGATTTTAATTTACTTGAAATTCTATTTCTGTCAAACTTATTTTAATTTACTTAAAATTCTATTTCTATCAAACTTATTTAATTTACTTAAAATTCTATTTCAGTCAAACTGATTTTAATTTACTTAAAATTCTATTTCTGTCAAACTTATTTTAATTTATTTAAAATTCTATTTCTATCATACTTATTTTAATTTACTGTAAATTCTATTTCTATCAAACTTATTTAATTTACTTGAAATTCTATTTCAATCAAACTGATTTTAATTTACTTGAAATTCTATTTCAGTCACACTTATTTTAATTTACTTAAAATTCTATTTCAGTCAAACTGATTTTAATTTGCTCAAAATTCTTTTTCAGTCAAACTAATTTTAATTTACTTAAAATTCTATTTCTATCAAACTTATTTAATTTACTTAAAATTCTATTTCAGTCGAACTGATTTTAATTTACTTAAAATTCTATTTCTGTCAAACTTATTTTAATTTACTTAAAATTCTATTTCTATCAAACTTATTTATTTTAGTTGAAATTCTATTTCAGTCACACTTATTTTAATTTACTTAAAATTCTATTTCAGTCACACTTATTTTAATTTACTTAAAATTCTATTTCAGTCAAACTTATTTTAATTTACTTAAAATTCTATTTCAGTCAAACTGATTTTAATTTACTTAAAATTCTATTTCAGTCAAACTGATTATAATTTACTTAAAATTCTTTTTCTATCATACTTATTTTAATTTACTGTAAATTCTATTTATATCAAACTTATTTAATTTACTGTAAATTCTATTTATATCAAACTTATTTAATTTACTTAAAATTCTATTTCAGTCAAACTTATTTTAATTTAATTAAAATTCTATTTCAGTCAAACTTATTTTAATTTACTTAAAATTCTATTTCAGTCAAACTTATTTTAATTTACTTAAAATTCTATTTCAGTCAAACTGATTTTAATTTACTTGAAATTCTATTTCAGTCAAACTGATTTTAATTTACTTAAAATTCTATTTCAGTCAAACTTATTTTAATTTACTTAAAATTCTTTTTCAGTCAAACTTATTTTAATTTAATTAAAATTCTATTTCTATCAAACTGATTTTAATTTACTTGAAATTCTATTTCTGTCAAACTTATTTTAATTTACTTGAAAATCTATTTCTATCAAACTGATTTTAATTTACTTGAAATTCTATTTCTATCAAACTGATTTTAATTTACTTGAAATTCTATTTCAGTCACACTTATTTTAATTTACTTAAAATTCTATTTCAGTCAAACTGATTTTAATTTGCTCAAAATTCTTTTTCAGTCACACTTATTTTAATTTACTTAAAATTCTATTTCAGTCAAACTGATTTTAATTTACTTGAAATTCTATTTCTATCAAACTTATTTAATTTACTTGAAATTCTATTTCTATCAAACTGATTTTAATTTACTTAAAATTCTATTTCATTCACACTTATTTTAATTTACTTAAAATTCTATTTCAGTCTTATTTGGTTTAATTTAATTAAAATACTTTTTCAGTCAAACTGATTTTAATTTACTTAAAATTCTATTTCAGTCAAACTGATTTTAATTTACTTAAAATTCTATTTCAGTCACACCTATTTTAATTTACTTAAAATTCTATTTCAGTCAAACTGATTTTAATTTACTTAAAATTCTATTTCAGTCAAACTGATTTGAATTTACTTAAAATTCTATTTCAGTCAAACTAATTTTAATTTACTTAAAATTCTATTTCAGTCACACTTATTTTAATTTATTTAAAATTCTATTTCAGTCACACTAATTTTAATTTACTTAAAATTCTATTTCAGTCACACTTATTTTAATTTACTTAAAATTCTATTTCAGTCAAACTTATTTTAATTTACTTAAAATTCTATTTCAGTCACACTTATTTTAATTTACTTAAAATTCTATTTCTATCATACTTATTTTAATTTACTTAAAATTCTATTTCTATCAAACTTATTTAATTTACTTAAAATTCTATTTCAGTCACACTTATTTTAATTTATTTAAAATTCTATTTCAGTCACACTAATTTTAATTTACTCAAAATTCTATTTCAGTCACACTTATTTTAATTTACTTAAAATTCTATTTCAGTCAAACTTATTTTAATTTACTTAAAATTCTATTTCAGTCACACTTATTTTAATTTACTTAAAATTCTATTTCTATCATACTTATTTTAATTTACTTAAAATTCTATTTCTATCAAACTTATTTAATTTACTTAAAATTCTATTTCAGTCAAATTTATTTTAATTTACTTAAAATTCTATTTCAGTCAAACTTATTTTAATTTACTTAAAATTCTATTTCAGTCAAACTTATTTTAATTTACTTAAAATTCTATTTCTATCATATTTATTTTAATTTACTGTAAATTCTATTTCTATCAAACTTATTTAATTTACTTGAAATTCTATTTCAGTCACAACTATTTTAATTTACTTGAAATTCTATTTCAGTCACACTTATTTTAATTTACTTAAAATTCTATTTCAATCACACTTATTTTAATTTACTTAAAATTCTATTTCAGTCAAACTGATTTTAATTTATTTAAAATTCTATTTCAGTCACACTTATTTTAATTTACTTAAAATTCTATTTCAGTCACACCTATTTAATTTACTCAAAATTCTATTTCAGTCAAACTTATTTTAATTTACTCAAAATTCTATTTCAGTCACACTTATTTTAATTTACTTAAAATTCTATTTCAGTCAAACTTATTTTAATTTACTTAAAATTCTATTTCAGTCAAACTAATTTTAATTTACTTAAAATTCTATTTCAGTCAAACTTATTTTAATTTACTTGAAATTCTATTTCTGTCAAACTGATTTTAATTTACTCAAAATTCTATTTTAGTCAAACTTATTTTAATTTACTTAAATTTCTATTTCAGTCAAACTTATTTTAATTTACTTAAAATTCTATTTCAGTCAAACTTATTTTAATTTACTCAAAATTCTATTTCAGTCAAACTGATTTTAATTTACTTAAAATTCTATTTCAGTCAAACTAGGTTTAATTTACTTAAAATTCTATTTCAGTCAAACTGATTTTAATTTACTTAAAATTCTATTTCAGTCAAACTTATTTTAATTTACTTAAATTTCTATTTCAGTCAAACTAATTTTAATTTACTTAAATTTCTATTTCAGTCAAACTGATTTTAATTTACTTAAAATTCTATTTCAGTCAAACTTATTTTAATTACTTAAAATTCTATTTCAGTCAAACTGATTTTAATTTATTTAAAATTCTATTTCAGTCAAACTGATTTTAATTTATTTAAAATTCTATTTCAGTCAAACTGATTTTAATTTACTTAAAATTCTATTTCTGTCAAACTTATTTAATTTACTTAAAATTCTATTTCTATCATACTTATTTTAATTTACTGTAAATTCTATTTCAGTCACACCTATTTTAATTTATTTAAAATTCTATTTCAGTCAAACTTATTTTAATTACTTAAAATTCTATTTCAGTCAAACTGATTTTAATTAACTTAAAATTCTATTTCAGTCAAACTTATTTTAATTTACTCAAAATTCTATTTCAGTCAAACTGATTTAATTTACTTGAAATTCTATTTCAGTCAAACTTATTTTAATTTACTTAAAATTCTATTTCAGTCAAACTTATTTTAATTACTTAAAATTCTATTTCAGTCAAACTGATTTTAATTAACTTAAAATTCTATTTCAGTCAAACTTATTTTAATTTACTCAAAATTCTATTTCAGTCAAACTTATTTTAATTTACTTAAAATTCTATTTCAGTCAAACTTATTTTAATTTACTTAAAATTCTATTTCAGTCAAACTTATTTTAATTACTTAAAATTCTATTTCAGTCAAACTGATTTTAATTAACTTAAAATTCTATTTCAGTCAAACTTATTTTAATTTACTCAAAATTCTATTTCAGTCAAACTGATTTAATTTACTTGAAATTCTATTTCAGTCAAACTTATTTTAATTTATTTAAATTCTATTTCAGTCATATTTATTTTGATTTACTCAAAATACTTTTTCAGTCACACTTATTTTAATTTACTTAAAATTCTATTTCAGTCAAACTGATTTTAATTTACTCAAAATTCTATTTCAGTCATACTGATTTTAATTTACTTAAAATACCTTTTCATTCACACTTATTTTAATTTACTTAAAATTCTATTTCTATCAAACTTATTTAATTTACTTGAAATTCTATTTCAGTCACACCTATTTTAATTTACTTAAAATTCTATTTCAGTCAAACTAATTTTAATTTACTTAAAATTCTATTTCAGTCAAACTTATTTAATTTACTTAAAATTCTATTTCAGTCACACTTATTTTAATTTACTTAAAATTCTATTTCTATCAAACTTATTTAATTTAGTTGAAATTCTATTTCAGTCAAACTTATTTTAATTTACTTAAATTTCTATTTCAGTCACACCTATTTAATTTACTCAAAATTCTATTTCAGTCACACTTATTTTAATTTACTTAAAATTCTATTTCAGTCAAACTAATTTTAATTTACTGTAAATTCTATTTATATCAAACTTATTTAATTTACTTAAAATTCTATTTCAGTCAAACTTATTTTGATTTACTCAAAATACTTTTTCAGTCAAACTTATTTTAATTTACTTAAAATTCTATTTCAGTCACATTTATTTTAATTTACTTAAAATTCTATTTCAGTCTTATTTATTTTAATTTACTTAAAATTCTATTTCAGTCAAACTGATTTTAATTTACTTAAAATTCTATTTCTGTCAAACTTATTTTAATTTACTTAAAATTCTATTTCAGTCAAACTAATTTTAATTTACTTAAAATTCTATTTCAGTCACACTTATTTTAATTTATTTAAAATTCTATTTCAGTCAAACTTATTTTAATTTACTTAAAATTCTATTTCAGTCACACTTATTTTAATTTACTTAAAATTCTATTTCAGTCAAACTGATTTTAATTTACTTAAAATTCTATTTCAGTCATACTGATTTTAATTTACTTAAAATTCTATTTCAGTCTTATTTATTTTAATTTAATTAAAATACTTTTTCAGTCACACTTATTTTAATTTACTTAAAATTCTATTTCAGTCACACTTATTTTAATTTACTTAAATTTCTATTTCAGTCAAACTTATTTTAATTTACTTAAAATTCTATTTCAGTCAAACTTATTTTAATTTACTCAAAATTCTATTTCAGTCAAACTGATTTTAATTTACTTAAAATTCTATTTCAGTCAAACTGATTTTAATTTATTTAAAATTCTATTTCAGTCAAACTAATTTTAATTTACTTAAAATTCTATTTCAGTCAAACTTATTTTAATTTACTTAAAATTCTATTTCAGTCAAACTGATTTTAATTTACTTAAAATTCTATTTCAGTCAAATTAATTTTAATTTACTTAAAATTCTATTTCAGTCAAACTTATTTTAATTTACTTAAAATTCTATTTCAGTCACACTTATTTTAATTTACTTAAATTTCTATTTCAGTCAAACTGATTTTAATTAACTTAAAATTCTATTTCAGTCAAACTGATTTTAATTTACTTAAAATTCTATTTCTATCATACTTATTTTAATTTACTGTAAATTCTATTTCAGTCACACCTATTTTAATTTATTTAAAATTCTATTTCAGTCACACTTATTTTTATTTACTTAAAATTCTATTTCAGTCAAACTGATTTAATTTACTTAAAATTCTATTTCAGTCACACCTATTTTAATTTACTTAAATTTCTATTTCAGTCAAACTGATTTTAATTAACTTAAAATTCTATTTCAGTCAAACTTATTTTAATTTACTTAAAATTCTATTTCAGTCATATTTATTTTGATTTAATTAAAATACTTTTTCAGTCAAACTGATTTGAATTTACTTAAAATTCTAGTTCTATCAAACTTATTTTAATTTAATTAAAATTCAATTTCATTCAAACTAATTTTAATTTACTTAAAATTCTATTTCAGTCTTATTTATTTTAATTTACTTAAAATTCTATTTCAGTCAAACTGATTTTAATTTACTTAAAATTCTATTTCAGTCAAACTTTTTTAATTTACTTAAAATTCTATTTCAGTCAAACTTATTTTAATTTACTTAAAATTCTATTTCAGTCAAACTTATTTTAATTTACTTAAAATTCTATTTCAGTCACACTTATTTTAATTTACTTAAAATTCTATTTCAGTCACACCTATTTTAATTTACTTAAAATTCTATTTCAGTCACACCTATTTTAATTTACTTAAAATTCTATTTCAGTCACACCTATTTTAATTTACTCAAAATTCTATTTCAGTCACACTTATTTTAATTTAATTAAAATACTTTTTCATTCACACTTATTTAATTTACTTAAAATTCTATTTCAATCACACTTATTTTTATTTACTTAAAATTCTATTTCAGTCAAACTTATTTTAATTTACTTAAAATTCTATTTCAGTCAAACTTATTTTAATTTACTTAAAATTCTATTTCAGTCAAACTTATTTTAATTACTTAAAATTCTATTTCAGTCAAACTGATTTTAATTAACTTAAAATTCTATTTCAGTCAAACTTATTTTAATTTACTCAAAATTCTATTTCAGTCAAACTGATTTAATTTACTTGAAATTCTATTTCAGTCAAACTTATTTTAATTTATTTAAATTCTATTTCAGTCATATTTATTTTGATTTACTCAAAATACTTTTTCAGTCACACTTATTTTAATTTACTTAAAATTCTATTTCAGTCAAACTGATTTTAATTTACTCAAAATTCTATTTCAGTCATACTGATTTTAATTTACTTAAAATACCTTTTCATTCACACTTATTTTAATTTACTTAAAATTCTATTTCTATCAAACTTATTTAATTTACTTGAAATTCTATTTCAGTCACACCTATTTTAATTTACTTAAAATTCTATTTCAGTCAAACTAATTTTAATTTACTTAAAATTCTATTTCAGTCAAACTTATTTAATTTACTTAAAATTCTATTTCAGTCACACTTATTTTAATTTACTTAAAATTCTATTTCTATCAAACTTATTTAATTTAGTTGAAATTCTATTTCAGTCACACTTATTTTAATTTACTTAAAATTCTATTTCAGTCACACCTATTTAATTTACTCAAAATTCTATTTCAGTCACACTTATTTTAATTTACTTAAAATTCTATTTCAGTCAAACTAATTTTAATTTACTGTAAATTCTATTTATATCAAACTTATTTAATTTACTTAAAATTCTATTTCAGTCAAACTTATTTTGATTTACTCAAAATACTTTTTCAGTCAAACTTATTTTAATTTACTTAAAATTCTATTTCAGTCACATTTATTTTAATTTACTTAAAATTCTATTTCAGTCTTATTTATTTTAATTTACTTAAAATTCTATTTCAGTCAAACTGATTTTAATTTACTTAAAATTCTATTTCTGTCAAACTTATTTTAATTTACTTAAAATTCTATTTCAGTCAAACTAATTTTAATTTACTTAAAATTCTATTTCAGTCACACTTATTTTAATTTATTTAAAATTCTATTTCAGTCAAACTTATTTTAATTTACTTAAAATTCTATTTCAGTCACACTTATTTTAATTTACTTAAAATTCTATTTCAGTCAAACTGATTTTAATTTACTTAAAATTCTATTTCAGTCATACTGATTTTAATTTACTTAAAATTCTATTTCAGTCTTATTTATTTTAATTTAATTAAAATACTTTTTCAGTCACACTTATTTTAATTTACTTAAAATTCTATTTCAGTCACACTTATTTTAATTTACTTAAATTTCTATTTCAGTCAAACTTATTTTAATTTACTTAAAATTCTATTTCAGTCAAACTGATTTTAATTTACTTAAAATTCTATTTCAGTCAAACTGATTTTAATTAACTTAAAATTCTATTTCAGTCTTATTTAGTTTAATTTAATTAAAATACTTTTTCAGTCACGCTTATTTTAATTTACTTGAAATTCTATTTCAGTCAAACTGATTTTAATTTACTTAAAATTCTATTTCAGTCAAACTAATTTTAATTTACTTAAAATTCTATTTCAGTCACACCTATTTTAATTTACTTAAAATTCTATTTCAGTCAAACTTATTTTAATTTACTTAAAATTCTATTTCAGTCACACTTATTTTAATTTACTTAAATTTCTATTTCAGTCAAACTGATTTTAATTAACTTAAAATTCTATTTCAGTCAAACTGATTTTAATTTACTTAAAATTCTATTTCTATCATACTTATTTTAATTTACTGTAAATTCTATTTCAGTCACACCTATTTTAATTTATTTAAAATTCTATTTCAGTCACACTTATTTTTATTTACTTAAAATTCTATTTCAGTCAAACTGATTTAATTTACTTAAAATTCTATTTCAGTCACACCTATTTTAATTTACTTAAATTTCTATTTCAGTCAAACTGATTTTAATTAACTTAAAATTCTATTTCAGTCACACTTATTTTAATTTACTTAAAATTCTATTTCAGTCATATTTATTTTGATTTAATTAAAATACTTTTTCAGTCAAACTGATTTGAATTTACTTAAAATTCTAGTTCTATCAAACTTATTTTAATTTAATTAAAATTCAATTTCATTCAAACTAATTTTAATTTACTTAAAATTCTATTTCAGTCTTATTTATTTTAATTTACTTAAAATTCTATTTCAGTCAAACTGATTTTAATTTACTTAAAATTCTATTTCAGTCAAACTTTTTTAATTTACTTAAAATTCTATTTCAGTCAAACTTATTTTAATTTACTTAAAATTCTATTTCAGTCAAACTTATTTTAATTTACTTAAAATTCTATTTCAGTCACACTTATTTTAATTTACTTAAAATTCTATTTCAGTCACACCTATTTTAATTTACTTAAAATTCTATTTCAGTCACACCTATTTTAATTTACTTAAAATTCTATTTCAGTCTTATTTAGTTTAATTTAATTAAAATACTTTTTCATTCACACTTATTTAATTTACTTAAAATTCTATTTCAATCACACTTATTTTTATTTACTTAAAATTCTATTTCAGTCAAACTGATTTAATTTACTTAAAATTCTATTTCAGTCAAATTTATTTTAATTTACTTAAAATTCTATTTCAGTCAAATTTATTTTAATTTACTTAAAATTCTATTTCAGTCACACTTATTTAATTTACTTAAAATTCTATTTCAATCACACTTATTTTAATTTACTTAAAATTCTATTTCAGTCAAACTAATTTTAATTTACTTAAAATTCTATTTCAGTCATATTTATTTTGATTTACTCAAAATACTTTTTCAGTCACACTTATTTTAATTTACTTAAAATTCTATTTCAGTCAAACTGATTTTAATTTACTCAAAATTCTATTTCAGTCACACTTATTTTAATTTACTTAAAATTCTATTTCAGTCAAACTGATTTTAATTTACTTAAAATTCTATTTCAGTCAAACTTATTTAATTTACTTAAAATTCTATTTCAGTCACACTTATTTTAATTTACTTAAAATTCTATTTCAGTCAAACTTATTTTAATTTACTGTAAATTCTATTTTTATAAAACTTATTTTAATTTACTTGAAATTCTATTTCAGTCACACTTATTTTAATTTACTTAAAATTCTATTTCTATCAAACTTATTTAATTTACTTAAAATTCTATTTCAGTCACACCTATTTTAATTTATTTAAAATTCTATTTCAGTCACACTTATTTTAATTTACTTAAAATTCTATTTCTATCAAACTTATTTTAATTTACTTAAAATTCTATTTCAGTCAAACTGATTTTAATTTACTTAAAATTCTATTTCAGTCAAACTAATTTTAATTTACTTAAAATTCTATTTCAGTCAAACTAATTTTAATTTACTTAAAATTCTATTTCAGTCAAACTTATTTTAATTTACTTAAAATTCTATTTCAGTCACACTTATTTTAATTTATTTAAAATTCTATTTCTATCATACTTATTTTAATTTACTGTAAATTCTATTTATATCAAACTTATTTAATTTACTTAAAATTCTATTTCAGTCAAACTTATTTTGATTTACTCAAAATACTTTTTCAGTCAAACTTATTTTAATTTACTTAAAATTCTATTTCAGTCAAACTTATTTTAATTTACTTAAAATTCTATTTCAGTCAAACTGATTTTAATTTACTTAAAATTCTATTTCAGTCAAACTTATTTTAATTTACTTAAATTTCTATTTCAGTCAAACTGATTTTAATTAACTTAAAATTCTATTTCAGTCAAACTTATTTTAATTTACTTAAAATTCTATTTCAGTCAAACTGATTTTAATTTACTTAAAATTCTATTTCAGTCAAACTGATTTTAATTTATTTAAAATTCTATTTCAGTCAAACTGATTTTAATTAACTTAAAATTCTATTTCAGTCAAACTTATTTTAATTTACTCAAAATTCTATTTCAGTCAAACTGATTTTAATTTACTTAAAATTCTATTTCAGTCAAACTGATTTTAATTAACTTAAAATTCTATTTCAGTCAAACTTATTTTAATTTACTCAAAATTCTATTTCAGTCAAACTGATTTTAATTTACTTAAAATTCTATTTCAGTCAAACTGATTTTAATTTACTTAAATTTCTATTTCAGTCAAACTGATTTTAATTAACTTAAAATTCTATTTCAGTCAAACTTATTTTAATTTACTCAAAATTCTATTTCAGTCAAACTGATTTTAATTTACTTAAAATTCTATTTCAGTCAAACTGATTTTAATTTATTTAAAATTCTATTTCAGTCAAACTTATTTTAATTTACTTAAAATTCTATTTCAGTCAAACTAATTTTAATTTACTTAAAATTCTATTTCAGTCAAACTGATTTTAATTTACTCAAAATTCTATTTCAGTCACACTTATTTTAATTTACTTAAAATTCTATTTCAGTCAAACTGATTTTAATTAACTTAAAATTCTATTTCAGTCAAACTGATTTTAATTTACTTAAAATTCTATTTCAGTCAAACTTATTTTAATTTACTTAAAATTCTATTTCAGTCAAACTAATTTTAATTTACTTAAAATTCTATTTCAGTCAAACTTATTTTAATTTACTTAAAATTCTATTTCAGTCACACCTATTTTAATTTACTTAAAATTCTATTTCAGTCAAACTGATTTTAATCTACTTAAAATTCTATTTCAGTCACACTTATTTTAATTTACTTAAAATTCTATTTCAGTCAAACTGATTTTAATTTACTCAAAATTCTATTTCAGTCACACTTATTTTAATTTACTTAAAATTCTATTTCAGTCACACTTATTTTAATTTACTTAAAATTCTATTTCAGTCACACTTATTTTAATTTACTTAAAATTCTATTTCAGTCACACTTATTTTAATTTACTTAAGATTCTATTTCAGTCACACTTATTTTAATTTACTTAAAATTCTATTTCAGTCAAACTGATTTTAATTTACTTAAAATTCTATTTCAGTCAAACTTATTTTAATTTACTTAAAATTCTATTTCAGTCAAACTTATTTTAATTTACTTAAAATTCTATTTCAGTCACACCTATTTTAATTTACTTAAATTTCTATTTCAGTCAAACTGATTTTAATTAACTTAAAATTCTATTTCAGTCAAACTTATTTTAATTTACTTAAAATTCTATTTCAGTCATATTTATTTTGATTTAATTAAAATACTTTTTCAGTCAAACTGATTTGAATTTACTTAAAATTCTAGTTCTATCAAACTTATTTTAATTTAATTAAAATTCAATTTCATTCAAACTAATTTTAATTTACTTAAAATTCTATTTCAGTCACACCTATTTTAATTTACTTAAAATTCTATTTCAGTCAAATTTATTTTAATTTACTTAAAATTCTATTTCAGTCAAACTTATTTTAATTTACTTAAAATTCTATTTCAGTCAAACTGATTTGAATTTACTTAAAATTCTATTTCAGTCTTATTTAGTTTAATTTAATTAAAATACTTTTTCAGTCAAACTAATTTTAATTTACTTAAAATTCTATTTCAGTCACACTTATTTTAATTTACTTAAAATTCTATTTCAGTCAAACTTATTTTAATTTACTTAAAATTCTATTTCAGTCACACTTATTTTAATTTACTTAAAATTCTATTTCAGTCAAACTGATTTTAATTTACTTAAAATTCTATTTCAGTCATACTGATTTTAATTTACTTAAAATTCTATTTCAGTCAAACTGATTTGAATTTACTTAAAATTCTATTTCATTCTTATTTAGTTTAATTTAATTAAAATACTTTTTCAGTCACACTTATTTTAATTAACTTAAAATTCTATTTCAGTCACACTTATTTTAATTTACTTAAATTTCTATTTCAGTCAAACTGATTTGAATTTACTTAAAATTCTATTTCAGTCAAACTTATTTTAATTTACTTAAATTTCTATTTCAGTCAAACTGATTTTAATTAACTTAAAATTCTATTTCAGTCAAACTTATTTTAATTTACTTAAATTTCTATTTCAGTCAAACTGATTTTAATTAACTTAAAATTCTATTTCAGTCAAACTGATTTTAATTAACTTAAAATTCTATTTCAGTCAAACTTATTTTAATTTACTTAAATTTCTATTTCAGTCAAACTGATTTTAATTAACTTAAAATTCTATTTCAGTCAAACTGATTTTAATTTACTTAAAATTCTATTTCAGTCAAACTTATTTTAATTTACTTAAAATTCTATTTCAGTCAAACTTATTTTAATTTACTTAAGATTCTATTTCAGTCAAACTAATTTTAATTTACTTAAAATTCTATTTCAGTCAAACTGATTTTAATTTACTTAAAATTCTATTTCTGTCAAACTTATTTTAATTTACTTAAAATTCTATTTCAGTCAAACTAATTTTAATTTACTTAAAATTCTATTTCAGTCACACTTATTTTAATTTACTTAAAATTCTATTTCAGTCAAACTTATTTTAATTTACTTAAAATTCTATTTCAGTCACACTTATTTTAATTTACTTAAAATTCTATTTCAGTCAAACTGATTTTAATTTACTTAAAATTCTATTTCAGTCATACTGATTTTAATTTACTTAAAATTCTATTTCAGTCATACTGATTTTAATTTACTTAAAATTCTATTTCAGTCTTATTTAGTTTAATTTAATTAAAATACTTCTTCAGTCACACTTATTTTAATTTACTTAAAATTCTATTTCAGTCACACTTATTTTAATTTACTTAAATTTCTATTTCAGTCAAACTGATTTGAATTTACTTAAAATTCTATTTCTATAAAACTTATTTAATTTACTTAAAATTCTATTTCAGTCACACTTATTTTAATTTACTTAAATTTCTATTTCAGTCAAACTGCCTTTAATTAACTTAAAATTCTATTTCAGTCAAACTGATTTTAATTTACTTAAAATTCTATTTCAGTCAAACTTATTTTAATTTACTTGAAATTCTATTTCAGTCAAACTGATTTTAATTTACTTAAAATTCTATTTCAGTCACACTTATTTTAATTTACTTAAAATTCTATTTCAGTCACACCTATTTTAATTTACTTAAAATTCTATTTCAGTCAAACTGATTTTAATTTACTTAAAATTCTATTTCAGTCACACTTATTATAATTTACTCAAAATTCTATTTCAGTCAAACTAATTTTAATTTACTTAAAATTCTATTTCAGTCACACCTATTTTAATTTACTTAAAATTCTATTTCTATCATACTTATTTTAATTTACTTAAAATTCTATTTCAGTCAAACTAATTTTAATTTACTTAAAATTCTATTTCAGTCATATTTATTTTGATTTACTCAAAATACTTTTTCAGTCACACTTATTTTAATTTACTTAAAATTCTATTTCAGTCAAACTGATTTTAATTTACTTAAAATTCTATTTCAGTCACACCTATTTTAATTTACTTAAATTTCTATTTCAGTCAAACTGATTTTAATTTACTCAAAATTCTATTTCAGTCAAACTGATTTAATTTACTTAAAATTCTATTTCAGTCACACCTATTTTAATTTATTTAAAATTCTATTTCAATCATACTTATTTTAATTAACTTAAAATTCTATTTCAGTCAAACTTATTTTAATTTACTTAAAATTCTATTTCAGTCATATTTATTTTGATTTAATTAAAATACTTTTTCAGTCAAACTGATTTGAATTTACTTAAAATTCTAGTTCTATCAAACTTATTTTAATTTACTTAAATTTCTATTTCAGTCAAACTGATTTTAATTAACTTAAAATTCTATTTCAGTCACACCTATTTTAATTTACTTAAAATTCTATTTCAGTCAAATTTATTTTAATTTACTTAAAATTCTATTTCAGTCAAACTTATTTTAATTTACTTAAAATTCTATTTCAGTCAAACTGATTTTAATTTACTTAAAATTCTATTTCAGTCAAACTGATTTTGATTTAATTAAATTACTTTTTCAGTCAAACTGATTTGAATTTACTTAAAATTCTATTTCAGTCTTATTTAGTTTAATTTAATTAAAATACTTTTTCATTCACACTTATTTTAATTTACTTAAAATTCTATTTCTATCAAACTTATTTAATTTACTTGAAATTCTATTTCAGTCACACCTATTTTAATTTACTTAAAATTCTATTTCAGTCACACCTATTTTAATTTACTTAAAATTCTATTTCAGTCAAACTGATTTTAATTTACTTAAAATTCTATTTCAGTCAAACTAATTTTAATTTACTTAAAATTCTATTTCAGTCATATTTATTTTGATTTACTCAAAATACTTTTTCAGTCACACTTATTTTAATTTACTTAAAATTCTATTTCAGTCAAACTGATTTTAATTTACTCAAAATTCTATTTCAGTCTTATTTAGTTTAATTTAATTAAAATACTTTTTCAGTCACACTTATTTTAATTTACTTAAAATTCTATTTCAGTCAAACTTATTTTAATTTACTTAAAATTCTATTTCTATCAAACTTATTTAATTTACTTGAAATTCTATTTCAGTCACACCTATTTTAATTTACTTAAAATTCTATTTCAGTCACACTTATTTTAATTTACTTAAAATTCAATTTCTGTCAAACTTATTTAATTTACTTAAAATTCTATTTCAGTCTTATTTAGTTTAATTTAATTAAAATTCTATTTCAGTCAAACTAATTTTAATTTACTTGAAATTCTATTTCAGTCACACTTATTTTAATTTACTTAAAATTCTATTTCAGTCAAACTAATTTTAATTTACTTAAAATTCTATTTCAATCACACTTATTTTAATTTACTTAAAATTCTATTTCAGTCAAACTGATTTTAATTTATTTAAAATTCTATTTCAATCATACTTATTTTAATTTACTGTAAATTCTATTTCAGTCAAACTTATTTTAATTTACTTAAAATTCTATTTCAGTCACACCTATTTTAATTTACTTAAAATTCTATTTCAGTCACACTTATTTTAATTTACTTAAAATTCTATTTCTATCAAACTTATTTTAATTTACTTAAAATTCTATTTCAGTCAAACTTATTTTAATTTACTTAAAATTCTATTTCTGTCAAACTTATTTAATTTACTTAAAATTCTATTTCAGTCAAACTAATTTTAATTTACTTAAAATTCTATTTCAATCACACTTATTTTAATTTACTTAAAATTCTATTTCAGTCAAACTGATTTTAATTTATTTAAAATTCTATTTCAATCATACTTATTTTAATTTACTGTAAATTCTATTTCAGTCAAACTTATTTTAATTTACTTAAAATTCTATTTCTGTCAAACTTATTTAATTTACTTAAAATTCTATTTCAGTCAAACTAATTTTAATTTACTTAAAATTCTATTTCAGTCACACTTATTTTAATTTAATTAAAATACTTTTTCAGTCAAACTAATTTTAATTTACTTAAAATTCTATTTCAGTCAAACTGATTTTAATTTACTTAAAATTCTATTTCAGTCACACTTATTTTAATTTACTTAAATTTCTATTTCAGTCAAACTGATTTTAATTAACTTAAAATTCTATTTCAGTCAAACTGATTTTAATTTACTTAAAATTCTATTTCAGTCAAACTTATTTTAATTTACTTAAAATTCTATTTCAGTCAAACTTATTTAATTTACTTGAAATTCTATTTCAGTCACACCTATTTTAATTTACTTAAAATTCTATTTCAGTCACACCTATTTTAATTTACTTAAAATTCTATTTCAGTCTTATTTAGTTTAATTTAATTAAAATACTTTTTCATTCACACTTATTTAATTTACTTAAAATTCTATTTCAATCACACTTATTTTAATTTACTTAAAATTCTATTTCAGTCAAACTGATTTTAATTTACTTAAAATTCTATTTCAGTCAAACTAATTTTAATTTACTTAAAATTCTATTTCAGTCAAACTAATTTTAATTTACTTAAAATTCTATTTCAGTCAAACTTATTTTAATTTACTTAAAATTCTATTTCAGTCAAACTTATTTTAATTTATTTAAAATTCTATTTCTATCATACTTATTTTAATTTACTGTAAATTCTATTTCTATCAAACTTATTTAATTTACTTGAAATTCTATTTCAGTCACACTTATTTTAATTTACTTAAAATTCTATTTCTATCAAACTTATTTAATTTACTTAAAATTCTATTTCAGTCACACTTATTTTAATTTACTTAAAATTCTATTTCAGTCTTTTTTAGTTTAATTTACTTAAAATTCTATTTCAGTCAAACTGATTTTAATTTACTTAAAATTCTATTTCAGTCACACTTATTTTAATTTACTTAAAATTCTATTTCAGTCAAACTGATTTTAATTTACTTAAAATTCTATTTCAGTCATACTGATTTTAATTTACTTAAAATTCTATTTCAGTCATACTGATTTTAATTTACTTAAAATTCTATTTCAGTCAAACTGATTTTAATTTATTTAAAATTCTATTTCTATCATACTTATTTTAATTTACTGTAAATTCTATTTTTATAAAACTTATTTTAATTTACTTGAAATTCTATTTCAGTCACACTTATTTTAATTTACTTAAAATTCTATTTCAGTCAAACTAATTTTAATTTACTTAAAATTCTATTTCAATCACACTTATTTTAATTTACTTAAAATTCTATTTCTATCAAACTTATTTAATTTACTTGAAATTCTATTTCAGTCACACTTATTTTAATTTACTTAAAATTCTATTTCTATCAAACTTATTTAATTTACTTAAAATTCTATTTCAGTCACACCTATTTTAATTTACTTAAAATTCTATTTCAGTCAAACTGATTTTAATTTACTTAAAATTCTATTTCAGTCACACTTATTTTAATTTAATTAAAATACTTTTTCAGTCAAACTGATTTGAATTTACTTAAAATTCTATTTCTATCAAACTTATTTAATTTACTTAAAATTCTATTTCAGTCACACCTATTTTAATTTATTTAAAATTCTATTTCAGTCACACTTATTTTAATTTACTTAAAATTCTATTTCAGTCACACCTATTTTAATTTATTTAAAATTCTATTTCAGTCACACTTATTTTAATTTACTTAAATTTCTATTTCTATCAAACTTATTTAATTTACTTAAAATTCTATTTCAGTCACACCTATTTTAATTTACTTAAAATTCTATTTCAGTCAAACTTATTTTAATTTACTTAAAATTCTATTTCAGTCAAACTGATTTTAATTTACTCAAAATTCTATTTCTATCATACTTATTTTAATTTACTGTAAATTCTATTTCTATCAAACTTATTTTAATTTACTCAAAATTCTATTTCAGTTACACTTATTTTAATTTACTTAAAATTCTATTTCTATCAAACTTATTTAATTTACTTAAAATTCTATTTCAGTCAAACTTATTTTAATTTACTTAAAATTCTATTTCTGTCAAACTTATTTAATTTACTTAAAATTCTATTTCAGTCTTATTTAGTTTAATTTAATTAAAATTCTATTTCAGTCAAACTTATTTTAATTTAATTAAAATACTTTTTCAGTCAAACTGATTTGAATTTACTTAAAATTCTATTTCTATCAAACTTATTTAATTTACTTAAAATTCTATTTCAGTCACACCTATTTTAATTTATTTAAAATTCTATTTCAGTCACACTTATTTTAATTTACTTAAAATTCTATTTCAGTCACACCTATTTTAATTTATTTAAAATTCTATTTCAGTCACACTTATTTTAATTTACTTAAATTTCTATTTCTATCAAACTTATTTAATTTACTTAAAATTCTATTTCAGTCACACCTATTTTAATTTACTTAAAATTCTATTTCAGTCAAACTTATTTTAATTTACTTAAAATTCTATTTCAGTCAAACTAATTTTAATTTACTTAAAATTCTATTTCAGTCAAACTAATTTTAATTTACTTAAAATTCTATTTCAGTCATATTAATTTTGATTTAATTAAAATACATTTTAAGTCAAACTGATTTTAATTTACTTAAAATTCTATTTCAGTCAAACTTATTTTAATTTACTTAAAATTCTATTTCAGTCAAACTTATTTTAATTTACTTAAAATTCTATTTCAGTCACACTTATT
Organism: Loxodes magnus; assembly: GCA_946699065.1. Lineage (NCBI taxonomy): Eukaryota > Ciliophora > Karyorelictea > Loxodida > Loxodidae > Loxodes > Loxodes magnus. Next base: position 223,685 of record CAMPDV010000053.1, on the reverse strand, counting down.
TTAATTTACTTAAAATTCTATTTCAGTCACACCTATTTTAATAAATTTAAAATTCTATTTCAGTCACACTTATTTTAATTTACTTAAAATTCTATTTCTATCAAACTTATTTTAATTTACTTAAAATTCTATTTCAGTCAAACTGATTTGAATTTACTTAAAATTCTATTTCAGTCAAACTTATTTAATTTACTTAAAATTCTATTTCAGTCTTATTTAGTTTAATTTAATTAAAATACTTTTTCAGTCACGCTTATTTTAATTTACTTAAAATTCTATTTCAGTCAAACTAATTTTAATTACTTAAAATTCTATTTCAGTCAAACTTATTTTAATTTACTTGAAATTCTATTTCAGTCAAACTGATTTTAATTTACTTAAAATTCTATTTCAGTCAAACTAATTTTAATTTACTTAAAATTCTATTTCAGTCACACCTATTTTAATTTACTTAAAATTCTATTTCAGTCAAACTGATTTTAATTTACTTAAAATTCTATTTCAGTCAAACTAATTTTAATTTACTTAAAATTCTATTTCAGTCAAACTAATTTTAATTTACTTAAAATTCTATTTCAGTCAAACTTATTTTAATTTACTTAAAATTCTATTTCAGTCAAACTGATTTTAATTTACTCAAAATTCTATTTCTATCATACTTATTTTAATTTACTGTAAATTCTATTTCTATCAAACTTATTTAATTTACTTGAAATTCTATTTCAGTTACACTTATTTTAATTTACTTAAAATTCTATTTCAGTCAAACTTATTTAATTTACTTAAAATTCTATTTCAGTCACACCTATTTTAATTTACTTAAAATTCTATTTCAGTCTTTTTTAGTTTAATTTACTTAAAATTCTATTTCAGTCAAACTGATTTTAATTTACTTAAAATTCTATTTCAGTCAAACTAATTTTAATTTACTTAAAATTCTATTTCAGTCACACTTATTTTAATTTACTTAAATTTCTATTTCAGTCAAACTGATTTTAATTAACTTAAAAATCTATTTCAGTCACACTTATTTTAATTTACTTAAAATTCAATTTCTGTCAAACTTATTTTAATTTAATTAAAATTCTATTTCAGTCTTATTTAGTTTAATTTAATTAAAATTCTATTTCAGTCAAACTAATTTTAATTTACTTAAAATTCTATTTCAGTCAAACTTATTTTAATTTACTTAAAATTCTATTTCAGTCAAACTGATTTTAATTTATTTAAAATTCTATTTCTATCATACTTATTTTAATTTACTGTAAATTCTATTTCTATCAAACTAATTTAATTTACTTGAAATTCTATTTCAGTCACACTTATTTTAATTTACTTAAAATTCTATTTCTATCAAACTTATTTAATTTACTTAAAATTCTATTTCAGTCACACTTATTTTAATTTACTTAAAATTCTATTTCAGTCTTTTTTAGTTTAATTTACTTAAAATTCTATTTCAGTCAAACTGATTTTAATTTACTTAAAATTCTATTTCAGTCAAACTAATTTTAATTTACTTAAAATTCTATTTCAGTCACACTTATTTTAATTTACTTAAATTTCTATTTCAGTCAAACTGATTTTAATTAACTTAAAAATCTATTTCAGTCACACTTATTTTAATTTACTTAAAATTCTATTTCAGTCAAACTGATTTTAATTTATTTAAAATTCTATTTCTATCAAACTGATTTTAATTTACTTAAAATTCTATTTCAGTCACACCTATTTTAATTAACTTAAAATTCTATTTCAGTCACACTTATTTTAATTTACTTAAAATTCTATTTCAGTCACACTTATTTTAATTTACTTAAATTTCTATTTCTATCAAACTTATTTAATTTACTTAAAATTCTATTTCAGTCACACCTATTTTAATTTACTTAAAATTCTATTTCAGTCAAACTGATTTTAATTTACTTAAAATTCTATTTCAGTCACACTTATTTTAATTTAATTAAAATACTTTTTCAGTCAAACTGATTTGAATTTACTTAAAATTCTAGTTCTATCAAACTTATTTTAATTTAATTAAAATTCAATTTCATTCAAACTAATTTTAATTTACTTAAAATTCTATTTCAGTCACACCTATTTTAATTTACTTAAAATTCTATTTCAGTCAAATTTATTTTAATTTACTTAAAATTCTATTTCAGTCAAACTTATTTTAATTTACTTAAAATTCTATTTCTATCAAACTTATTTAATTTACTTAAAATTCTATTTCAGTCACACCTATTTTAATTTACTTAAAATTCTATTTCAGTCACACTTATTTTAATTTACTTAAAATTCTATTTCAGTCACACTTATTTTAATTTACTTAAATTTCTATTTCAGTCAAACTGATTTTAATTAACTTAAAAATCTATTTCAGTCACACTTATTTTAATTTACTTAAAATTCAATTTCTGTCAAACTTATTTAATTTACTTAAAATTCTATTTCAGTCTTATTTAGTTTAATTTAATTAAAATTCTATTTCAGTCAAACTTATTTTAATTTAATTAAAATACTTTTTCAGTCAAACTGATTTGAATTTACTTAAAATTCTATTTCAGTCAAACTTATTTTAATTTACTCAAAATTCTATTTCAGTCAAACTGATTTTAATTTACTTAAAATTCTATTTCAGTCAAACTGATTTTAATTTATTTAAAATTCTATTTCAGTCAAACTTATTTTAATTTACTTAAAATTCTATTTCTGTCAAACTTATTTAATTTACTTAAAATTCTATTTCAGTCTTATTTAGTTTAATTTAATTAAAATTCTATTTCAGTCAAACTTATTTTAATTTAATTAAAATACTTTTTCAGTCAAACTGATTTGAATTTACTTAAAATTCTATTTCTATCAAACTTATTTAATTTACTTAAAATTCTATTTCAGTCACACCTATTTTAATTTATTTAAAATTCTATTTCAGTCACACTTATTTTAATTTACTTAAAATTCTATTTCAGTCACACCTATTTTAATTTACTTAAAATTCTATTTCAGTCAAACTGATTTTAATCTACTTAAAATTCTATTTCAGTCACACTTATTTTAATTTACTTAAAATTCTATTTCAGTCAAACTGATTTTAATTTACTCAAAATTCTATTTCAGTCACACTTATTTTAATTTACTTAAAATTCTATTTCAGTCACACTTATTTTAATTTACTTAAAATTCTATTTCAGTCACACTTATTTTAATTTACTTAAAATTCTATTTCAGTCACACTTATTTTAATTTACTTAAGATTCTATTTCAGTCACACTTATTTTAATTTACTTAAAATTCTATTTCAGTCACACCTATTTTAATTTACTTAAAATTCTATTTCAGTCAAACTGATTTTAATTTACTTAAAATTCTATTTCAGTCAAACTGATTTAATTTACTTAAAATTCTATTTCAGTCACACCTATTTTAATAAATTTAAAATTCTATTTCAGTCACACTTATTTTAATTTACTTAAAATTCTATTTCTATCAAACTTATTTTAATTTACTTAAAATTCTATTTCAGTCAAACTTATTTTAATTTACTTAAAATTCTATTTCTGTCAAACTTATTTAATTTACTTAAAATTCTATTTCAGTCTTATTTAGTTTAATTTAATTAAAATACTTTTTCAGTCACGCTTATTTTAATTTACTTAAAATTCTATTTCAGTCAAACTAATTTTAATTACTTAAAATTCTATTTCAGTCAAACTTATTTTAATTTACTTGAAATTCTATTTCAGTCAAACTGATTTTAATTTACTTAAAATTCTATTTCAGTCAAACTAATTTTAATTTACTTAAAATTCTATTTCAGTCACACCTATTTTAATTTACTTAAAATTCTATTTCAGTCAAACTGATTTTAATTTACTTAAAATTCTATTTCAGTCAAACTAATTTTAATTTACTTAAAATTCTATTTCAGTCAAACTAATTTTAATTTACTAAAAATTCTATTTCAGTCAAACTTATTTTAATTTACTTAAAATTCTATTTCAGTCAAACTGATTTTAATTTATTTAAAATTCTATTTCTATCATACTTATTTTAATTTACTGTAAATTCTATTTCTATCAAACTTATTTAATTTACTTGAAATTCTATTTCAGTCACACTTATTTTAATTTACTTAAAATTCTATTTCTATCAAACTTATTTAATTTACTTAAAATTCTATTTCAGTCACACCTATTTTAATTTACTTAAAATTCTATTTCAGTCTTATTTAGTTTAATTTACTTAAAATTCTATTTCAGTCAAACTGATTTTAATTTACTTAAAATTCTATTTCAGTCAAACTAATTTTAATTTACTTAAAATTCTATTTCAGTCACACTTATTTTAATTTACTTAAATTTCTATTTCAGTCAAACTGATTTTAATTAACTTAAAAATCTATTTCTATCAAACTTATTTAATTTACTTGAAATTCAATTTCTGTCAAACTTATTTAATTTACTTAAAATTCCATTTCAGTCTTATTTAGTTTAATTTAATTAAAATTCTATTTCAGTCAAACTTATTTTAATTTAATTAAAATACTTTTTCAGTCAAACTGATTTGAATTTACTTAAAATTCTATTTCAGTCACACTTATTTTAATTTACTTAAATTTCTATTTCTATCAAACTGATTTGAATTTACTTAAAATTCTATTTCAGTCAAACTTATTTTAATTTACTTAAAATTCTATTTCAGTCACACCTATTTTAATTTACTTAAAATTCTATTTCAGTCACACTTATTTTAATTTACTTAAAATTCTATTTCAGTCACACTTATTTTAATTTACTTAAAATTCTATTTCAGTCACACTTATTTTAATTTACTTAAATTTCTATTTCTATCAAACTGATTTTAATTTACTTAAAATTCTATTTCAGTCAAACTTATTTTAATTTACTTAAAATTCTATTTCAGTCAAACTAATTTTAATTTACTTAAAATTCTATTTCAGTCATATTAATTTTGATTTAATTAAAATACATTTTCAGTCAAACTGATTTTAATTTACTTAAAATTCTTTTTCAGTCAAACTTATTTTAATTTACTTAAAATTCTATTTCAGTCAAACTTATTTTAATTTACTTAAAATTCTATTTCAGTCAAACTTATTTTAATTTACTTAAAATTCTATTTCAGTCATATTAATTTTGATTTAATTAAAATACATTTTAAGTCAAACTGATTTTAATTTACTTAAAATTCTATTTCAGTCAAACTGATTTTAATTTACTTAAAATTCTATTTCAGTCACACTTATTTTAATTTAATTAAAATACTTTTTCAGTCAAACTGATTTGAATTTACTTAAAATTCTATTTCAGTCAAACTTATTTTAATTTACTTAAAATTCTATTTCAGTCACACCTATTTTAATTTACTTAAAATTCTATTTCAGTCAAACTGATTTTAATTTACTTAAAATTCTATTTCAGTCAAACTAATTTTAATTTACTTAAAATTCTATTTCAGTCACACTGATTTTAATTTACTTAAAATTCTATTTCAGTCAAACTGATTTTAATTTACTTAAAATTCTATTTCAGTCAAACTTATTTTAATTTACTTAAAATTCTATTTCAGTCACACTTATTTTAATTTACTTAAAATTCTATTTCAGTCAAACTTATTTTAATTTACTTAAAATTCTATTTCTATCAAACTTATTTAATTTACTTAAAATTCTATTTCAGTCACACCTATTTTAATTTACTTAAAATACATTTTCAGTCAAACTTATTTTAATTTACTTAAAATTCTATTTCAGTCAAACTTATTTTAATTTACTTAAAATTCTATTTCAGTCAAACTGATTTTAATTTACTTAAAATTCTATTTCTATCAAACTTATTTAATTTACTTAAAATTCTATTTCAGTCACACTTATTTTAATTTAATTAAAATTCTATTTCTATCATACTTATTTTAATTTACTGTAAATTCTATTTCAGTCACACTTATTTTAATTTACTTAAAATTCTATTTCAGTCACACTTATTTTAATTTACTTAAATTTCTATTTCTATCAAACTTATTTAATTTACTTAAAATTCTATTTCAGTCACACTTATTTTAATTTACTTAAAATTCTATTTCAGTCACACCTATTTTAATTTATTTAAAATTCTATTTCAGTCACACTTATTTTAATTTACTTAAATTTCTATTTCTATCAAACTTATTTAATTTACTTAAAATTCTATTTCAGTCACACCTATTTTAATTTACTTAAAATTCTATTTCAGTCAAACTGATTTTAATTTACTTAAAATTCTATTTCAGTCAAACTTATTTTAATTTACTTAAAATTCTATTTCAGTCAAACTAATTTTAATTTACTTAAAATTCGGATTTCAGTCATATTATTTTAATTTACTTAAAATTCTATTTCAGTCACACTTATTTTAATTTACTTAAATTCTATTTCAGTCAAACTTATTTTAATTTACTTAAAATTCTATTTCAGTCACACTTATTTTAATTTACTTAAAATTCTATTTCAGTCACACTTATTTTAATTTACTTAAAATTCTATTTCAGTCACACCTATTTTAATAAATTTAAAATTCTATTTCAGTCACACTTATTTTAATTTACTTAAAATTCTATTTCTATCAAACTTATTTTAATTTACTTAAAATTCTATTTCAGTCAAACTTATTTTAATTTACTTAAAATTCTATTTCTGTCAAACTTATTTAATTTACTTAAAATTCTATTTCAGTCTTATTTAGTTTAATTTAATTAAAATACTTTTTCAGTCACGCTTATTTTAATTTACTTGAAATTCTATTTCAGTCAAACTGATTTTAATTTACTTAAAATTCTATTTCAGTCAAACTAATTTTAATTTACTTAAAATTCTATTTCAGTCACACCTATTTTAATTTACTTAAAATTCTATTTCAGTCAAACTGATTTTAATTTACTTAAAATTCTATTTCAGTCAAACTAATTTTAATTTACTTAAAATTCTATTTCAGTCAAACTAATTTTAATTTACTTAAAATTCTATTTCAGTCAAACTTATTTTAATTTACTTAAAATTCTATTTCAGTCAAACTGATTTTAATTTATTTAAAATTCTATTTCTATCATACTTATTTTAATTTACTGTAAATTCTATTTCTATCAAACTTATTTAATTTACTTGAAATTCTATTTCAGTCACTTTTACTTAAAATTCTATTTCAGTCACACTTATTTTAATTTACTTAAATTTCTATTTCAGACAAACTGATTTTAATTAACTTAAAAATCTATTTCAGTCACACTTATTTTAATTTACTTAAAATTCAATTTCTGTCAAACTTATTTAATTTACTTAAAATTCTATTTCAGTCTTATTTAGGTTAATTTACTTAAAATTCTATTTCAGTCTTTTTTAGTTTAATTTACTTAAAATTCTATTTCAGTCAAACTGATTTGAATTTACTTAAAATTCTATTTCTATCAAACTTATTTAATTTACTTAAAATTCTATTTCAGTCACACCTATTTTAATTTATTTAAAATTCTATTTCAGTCACACTTATTTAAATTTACTTAAAATTCTATTTCAGTCACACCTATTTTAATTTATTTAAAATTCTATTTCAGTCACACTTATTTTAATTTACTTAAATTTCTATTTCTATCAAACTTATTTAATTTACTTAAAATTCTATTTCAGTCAAACTGATTTTAATTTACTTAAAATTCTATTTCAGTCAAACTTATTTAATTTACTCAAAATTCTATTTCAGTCAAACTTATTTTAATTTACTTAAAATTCTATTTCAGTCACACTTATTTTATCTTACTTAAAATTCAATTTCAGTCATACTTATTTAAATTTACTTAAAATTCTATTTCAGTCACACTTATTTTAATTTACTTAAAATTCTATTTCAGTCACACTTATTTTAATTTACTTAAAATTCTATTTCAGTCAAACTTATTTTAATTTACTTAAAATTCTATTTCAGTCACACTTATTTTAATTTACTTAAAATTCTATTTTTGTCACATTTATTTTAATTTACTTAAAATTCTATTTCAGTCATACTGATTTTAATTTACTTATAATTCTATTTCTGTCAAACTTATTTTAATTTACTTGAAATTCTATTTCAGTCGTGCTGATTTTAATTTACTTAAATTTCTATTTCTATCAAACTTATTTAATTTACTTAAAATTCTATTTCAGTCACACCTATTTTAATTTACTTAAAATTCTATTTCAGTCAAACTGATTTTAATTTACTTAAAATTCTATTTCAGTCACACTTATTTTAATTTAATTAAAATTCTATTTCAGTCAAACTAATTTTAATTTACTTAAAATTCTATTTCTATCAAACTTATTTTAATTTACTTAAAATTCTATTTCAGTCAAACTTATTTTAATTTACTTAAAATTCTATTTCTGTCAAACTTATTTAATTTACTTAAAATTCTATTTCAGTCTTATTTAGTTTAATTTAATTAAAATACTTTTTCAGTCACGCTTATTTTAATTTACTTAAAATTCTATTTCAGTCAAACTAATTTTAATTACTTAAAATTCTATTTCAGTCAAACTTATTTTAATTTACTTGAAATTCTATTTCAGTCAAACTGATTTTAATTTACTTAAAATTCTATTTCAGTCAAACTAATTTTAATTTACTTAAAATTCTATTTCAGTCACACCTATTTTAATTTACTTAAAATTCTATTTCAGTCAAACTGATTTTAATTTACTTAAAATTCTATTTCAGTCAAACTAATTTTAATTTACTTAAAATTCTATTTCAGTCAAACTAATTTTAATTTACTTAAAATTCTATTTCAGTCAAACTGATTTTAATTTACTTAAAATTCTATTTCAGTCAAACTGATTTTAATTTATTTAAAATTCTATTTCTATCATACTTATTTTAATTTACTGTAAATTCTATTTCAGTCACACTTATTTTAATTTACTTAAATTTCTATTTCAGTCAAACTGATTTTAATTTACTTAAAAATCTATTTCAGTCACACTTATTTTAATTTACTTAAAATTCAATTTCTGTCAAACTTATTTAATTTACTTAAATTTCTATTTCAGTCAAACTGATTTTAATTTACTTAAAAATCTATTTCAGTCACACTTATTTTAATTTACTTAAAATTCAATTTCTGTCAAACTTATTTAATTTACTTAAAATTCTATTTCAGTCAAACTGATTTTAATTTACTTAAAATTCTATTTCAGTCAAACTTATTTTAATTTACTTAAAATTCTTTTTCAGTCAAACTTATTTATTTTAGTTGAAATTCTATTTCAATCATACTTATTTTAATTTAATTAAAATACTTTTTCAGTCACGCTTATTTTAATTTACTTAAAATTCTATTTCAGTCAAACTAATTTTAATTACTTAAAATTCTATTTCAGTCAAACTTATTTTAATTTACTTGAAATTCTATTTCAGTCAAACTGATTTTAATTTACTTAAAATTCTATTTCAGTCAAACTAATTTTAATTTACTTAAAATTCTATTTCAGTCACACCTATTTTAATTTACTTAAAATTCTATTTCAGTCACACTTATTTTAATTTACTTAAATTTCTATTTCAGTCAAACTGATTTTAATTAACTTAAAATTCTATTTCAGTCACACTTATTTTAATTTATTTAAAATTCTATTTCTATCATACTTATTTTAATTTACTTAAAATTCTATTTCAGTCACACTTATTTTAATTTACTTAAAATTCTATTTCAGTCACACCTATTTTAATTTATTTAAAATTCTATTTCAGTCACACTTATTTTAATTTACTTAAAATTCTATTTCAGTCACACTTATTTTAATTTACTTAAAATTCTATTTCAGTCACACTTATTTTAATTTACTTAAATTTCTATTTCTATCAAACTTATTTAATTTACTTAAAATTCTATTTCAGTCACACCTATTTTAATTTACTTAAAATTCTATTTCAGTCTTATTTAGTTTAATTTAATTAAAATACTTTTTCAGTCACGCTTATTTTAATTTACTTAAAATTCTATTTCAGTCAAACTAATTTTAATTACTTAAAATTCTATTTCAGTCACACTGATTATAATTTACTTAAAATTCTATTTCAGTCAAACTGATTTTAATTTACTTAAAATTCTATTTCAGTCAAACTAATTTTAATTTACTTAAAATTCTATTTCAGTCACACCTATTTTAATTTACTTAAAATTCTATTTCAGTCAAACTGATTTTAATTTACTTAAAATTCTATTTCAGTCAAACTAATTTTAATTTACTTAAAATTCTATTTCAGTCAAACTAATTTTAATTTACTTAAAATTCTATTTCAGTCATATTAATTTTGATTTAATTAAAATACATTTTCAGTCAAACTGATTTTAATTTACTTAAAATTCTATTTCAGTCAAACTTATTTTAATTTACTTAAAATTCTATTTCAGTCAAACTGATTTTAATTTACTTAAATTTCTATTTCAGTCAAACTGATTTTAATTAACTTAAAAATCTATTTCAGTCACACTTATTTTAATTTACTTAAAATTCTATTTCAGTCAAACTTATTTTAATTTACTTAAAATTCTATTTCAGTCAAACTGATTTTAATTTATTTAAAATTCTATTTCAGTCAAACTTATTTTAATTTACTTAAAATTCTATTTCTGTCAAACTTATTTAATTTACTTAAAATTCTATTTCAGTCACACTTATTTTAATTTACTTAAATTTCTATTTCAGTCAAACTGATTTTAATTAACTTAAAAATCTATTTCAGTCACACTTATTTTAATTTACTTAAAATTCAATTTCTGTCAAACTTATTTAATTTACTTAAAATTCTATTTCAGTCTTATTTAGTTTAATTTAATTAAAATTCTATTTCAGTCAAACTTATTTTAATTTAATTAAAATACTTTTTCAGTCAAACTGATTTGAATTTACTTAAAATTCTATTTCTATCAAACTTATTTAATTTACTTAAAATTCTATTTCAGTCACACCTATTTTAATTTATTTAAAATTCTATTTCAGTCACACTTATTTTAATTTACTTAAAATTCTATTTCAGTCACACCTATTTTAATTTATTTAAAATTCTATTTCAGTCACACTTATTTTAATTTACTTAAATTTCTATTTCTATCAAACTTATTTAATTTACTTAAAATTCTATTTCAGTCACACCTATTTTAATTTACTTAAAATTCTATTTCAGTCAAACTGATTTTAATTTACTTAAAATTCTATTTCAGTCAAACTTATTTTAATTTACTTAAAATTCTATTTCAGTCAAACTAATTTTAATTTACTTAAAATTCTATTTCAGTCATATTAATTTTGATTTAATTAAAATACATTTTCAGTCAAACTGATTTTAATTTACTTAAAATTCTATTTCAGTCAAACTTATTTTAATTTACTTAAAATTCTATTTCAGTCAAACTTATTTTAATTTACTTAAAATTCTATTTCAGTCACACTTATTTTAATTTACTTAAAATTCTATTTCAGTCACACCTATTTTAATTTATTTAAAATTCTATTTCAGTCACACTTATTTTAATTTACTTAAAATTCTATTTCAGTCACACTTATTTTAATTTACTTAAAATTCTATTTCAGTCACACTTATTTTAATTTACTTAAATTTCTATTTCTATCAAACTTATTTAATTTACTTAAAATTCTATTTCAGTCACACCTATTTTAATTTACTTAAAATTCTATTTCAGTCAAACTGATTTTAATTTACTTAAAATTCTATTTCAGTCACACTTATTTTAATTTAATTAAAATTCTATTTCAGTCAAACTAATTTTAATTTACTTAAAATTCTATTTCAGTCAAACTTATTTTAATTTACTTAAAATTCTATTTCAGTCAAACTGATTTTAATTTACTTAAAATTCTATTTCAGTCAAACTGATTTTAATTTATTTAAAATTCTATTTCAGTCAAACTTATTTTAATTTACTTAAAATTCTATTTCTGTCAAACTTATTTAATTTACTTAAAATTCTATTTCAGTCTTATTTAGTTTAATTTAATTAAAATTCTATTTCAGTCACACTTATTTTAATTTACTTAAAATTCTATTTCAGTCAAACTTATTTTAATTTACTTGAAATTCTATTTCAGTCACACTTATTTTAATTTACTTAAAATTCTATTTCAGTCACACCTATTTTAATTTATTTAAAATTCTATTTCAGTCACACTTATTTTAATTTACTTAAAATTCTATTTCAGTCACACTTATTTTAATTTACTTAAAATTCTATTTCTATCAAACTTATTTAATTTACTTAAAATTCTATTTCAGTCACACCTATTTTAATTTACTGTAAATTCTATTTCTATAAAACTTATTTAATTTACTTGAAATTCTATTTCAGTCACACTTATTTTAATTTACTTAAAATTCTATTTCTATAAAACTTATTTTAATTTACTTGAAATTCTATTTCAGTCACACTTATTTTAATTTACTTAAAATTCTATTTCAGTCACACCTATTTTAATTTACTTAAAATTCTATTTCAGTCAAACTTATTTTAATTTACTTAAAATTCTATTTCAGTCAAACTGATTTTAATTTATTTAAAATTCTATTTCAGTCAAACTGATTTTAATTTACTTAAAATTCTATTTCTATCATACTTATTTTAATTTACTGTAAATTCTATTTCTATAAAACTTATTTTAATTTACTTAAAATTCTATTTCTATCAAACTTATTTAATTTACTTAAAATTCTATTTCAGTCACACTTATTTTAATTTACTTAAAATTCTATTTCTGTCAAACTTATTTAATTTACTTAAAATTCTATTTCAGTCTTATTTAGTTTAATTTAATTAAAATACTTTTTCAGTCACGCTTATTTTAATTTACTTAAAATTCTATGTCAGTCAAACTAATTTTAATTACTTAAAATTCTATTTCAGTCAAACTTATTTTAATTTACTTAAAATTCTATTTCAGTCACACTTATTTTAATTTACTTAAAATTCTATTTCAGTCAAACTTATTTTAATTTACTTGAAATTCTATTTCAGTCAAACTGATTTTAATTTACTTAAAATTCTATTTCAGTCACACTTATTTTAATTTACTTAAAATTCTATTTCAGTCAAACTGATTTTAATTTACTTAAATTTCTATTTCAGTCAAACTGATTTTAATTTATTTAAAATTCTATTTCTATCATACTTATTTTAATTTACTGTAAATTCTATTTCTATCAAACTTATTTAATTTACTTAAAATTCTATTTCAGTCAAACTTATTTTAATTTACTTAAAATTCTATTTCAGTCAAACTGATTTTAATTTATTTAAAATTCTATTTCTATCAAACTTATTTAATTTACTTAAAATTCTATTTCAGTCACACTTATTTTAATTTACTTAAAATTCTATTTCTGTCAAACTTATTTAATTTACTTAAAATTCTATTTCAGTCTTATTTAGTTTAATTTAATTAAAATACTTTTTCAGTCACGCTTATTTTAATTTACTTAAAATTCTATTTCAGTCTTATTTAGTTTAATTTAATTAAAATTCTATTTCAGTCACACTTATTTTAATTTACTTAAAATTCTATTTCAGTCAAACTGATTTTAATTTACTTAAAATTCTATTTCAGTCAAACTAATTTTAATTTACTTAAATTTCTATTTCAGTCAAACTGATTTTAATTTACTTAAAAATCTATTTCAGTCACACTTATTTTAATTTACTTAAAATTCTATTTCAGTCAAACTGATTTTAATTTATTTAAAATTCTATTTCTATCATACTTATTTTAATTTACTGTAAATTCTATTTCTATAAAACTTATTTTAATTTACTTGAAATTCTATTTCAGTCACACTTATTTTAATTTACTTAAAATTCTATTTCAGTCAAACTAATTTTAATTTACTTAAAATTCTATTTCAGTCAAACTTATTTTAATTTACTTGAAATTCTATTTCAGTCACACTTATTTTAATTTATTTAAAATTCTATTTCTATCATACTTATTTTAATTTACTGTAAATTCTATTTCTATCAAACTTATTTAATTTACTTAAAATTCTATTTCAGTCACACCTATTTTAATTTACTTAAAATTCTATTTCTATCAAACTTATTTAATTTACTTAAAATTCTATTTCAGTCACACCTATTTTAATTTACTTAAAATTCTATTTCAGTCTTTTTTAGTTTAATTTACTTAAAATTCTATTTCAGTCACACTTATTTTAATTTACTTAAAATTCTATTTCAGTCAAACTAATTTTAATTTACTTAAAATTCTATTTCAGTCACACCTATTTTAATTTACTTAAAATTCTATTTCAGTCACACTTATTTTAATTTACTTAAATTCTATTTCAGTCACACTTATTTTAATTTACTTAAAATTCTATTTCAGTCAAACTTATTTTATCTTTCTTGAAATTCTATTTCTATCATACTTATTTTAATTTACTGTAAATTCTATTTCTATAAAACTTATTTTAATTTACTTGAAATTCTATTTCAGTCACACTTATTTTAATTTACTTAAAATTCTATTTCAGTCAAACTAATTTTAATTTACTTAAAATTCTATTTCAGTCAAACTTATTTTAATTTACTTAAAATTCTATTTCAGTCAAACTTATTTTAATTTACTGTAAATTCTATTTCTATAAAACTTATTTAATTTACTTAAAATTCTATTTCAGTCACACTTATTTTAATTTACTTAAAATTCTATTTCAGTCAAACTGATTTTAATTTACTTAAAATTCTATTTCAGTCAAACTAATTTTAATTTACTTAAATTTCTATTTCAGTCAAACTGATTTTAATTAACTTAAAAATCTATTTCAGTCACACTTATTTTAATTTACTTAAAATTCTATTTCAGTCAAACTGATTTTAATTTATTTAAAATTCTATTTCTATCATACTTATTTTAATTTACTGTAAATTCTATTTCTATAAAACTTATTTTAATTTACTTGAAATTCTATTTCAGTCACACTTATTTTAATTTACTTAAAATTCTATTTCAGTCAAACTAATTTTAATTTACTTAAAATTCTATTTCAGTCAAACTTATTTTAATTTACTTGAAATTCTATTTCAGTCACACTTATTTTAATTTACTTAAAATTCTATTTCAGTCAAACTGATTTTAATTTACTTAAAATTCTATTTCAGTCACACTTATTTTAATTTACTTAAAATTCTATTTCAGTCAAACTGATTTTAATTTACTTAAAATTCTATTTCAGTCAAACTAATTTTAATTTACTTAAAATTCTATTTCAGTCACACTGATTTTAATTTACTTAAAATTCTATTTCAGTCAAACTGATTTTAATTTACTTAAAATTCTATTTCAGTCAAACTTATTTTAATTTACTTAAAATTCTATTTCAGTCACACTTATTTTAATTTACTTAAAATTCTATTTCAGTCAAACTTATTTTAATTTACTTAAAATTCTATTTCAGTCAAACTAATTTTAATTTACTTAAAATTCTATTTCAGTCATATTAATTTTGATTTAATTAAAATACATTTTCAGTCAAACTTATTTTAATTTACTTAAAATTCTATTTCAGTCAAACTTATTTTAATTTACTTAAAATTCTATTTCAGTCAAACTGATTTTAATTTACTTAAAATTCTATTTCAGTCACACTTATTTTAATTTACTTAAAATTCTATTTCAGTCACACTTATTTTAATTTAATTAAAATTCTATTTCTATCATACTTATTTTAATTTACTGTAAATTCTATTTCTATCAAACTTATTTAATTTACTTGAAATTCTATTTCAGTCACACTTATTTTAATTTACTTAAAATTCTATTTCTATCAAACTTATTTAATTTACTTAAAATTCTATTTCAGTCTTATTTAGTTTAATTTAATTAAAATACTTTTTCAGTCACGCTTATTTTAATTTACTTAAAATTCTATTTCAGTCAAACTAATTTTAATTACTTAAAATTCTATTTCAGTCAAACTTATTTTAATTTACTTGAAATTCTATTTCAGTCAAACTAATTTTAATTTACTTAAAATTCTATTTCAGTCAAACTAATTTTAATTTACTTAAAATTCTATTTCAGTCACACCTATTTTAATTTACTTAAAATTCTATTTCAGTCAAACTAATTTTAATTTACTTAAAATTCTATTTCAGTCAAACTAATTTTAATTTACTTAAAATTCTATTTCAGTCAAACTAATTTTAATTTACTTAAAATTCTATTTCAGTCAAACTTATTTTAATTTACTTAAAATTCTATTTCAGTCAAACTGATTTTAATTTATTTAAAATTCTATTTCTATCATACTTATTTTAATTTACTGTAAATTCTATTTCTATCAAACTTATTTAATTTACTTGAAATTCTATTTCAGTCACACTTATTTTAATTTACTTAAAATTCTATTTCTATCAAACTTATTTAATTTACTTAAAATTCTATTTCAGTCACACCTATTTTAATTTACTTAAAATTCTATTTCAGTCTTTTTTAGTTTAATTTACTTAAAATTCTATTTCAATCACACTTATTTTAATTTACTTAAAATTCTATTTCAGTCAAACTGATTTTAATTTATTTAAAATTCTATTTCATTCATACTTATTTTAATTTACTGTAAATTCTATTTCAGTCAAACTTATTTTAATTTACTTAAAATTCTATTTCAGTCACGCTTATTTTAATTTACTTAAATTTCTATTTCAGTCAAACTGATTTGAATTTACTTAAAATTCTCTTTCAGTCAAACTGATTTTAATTTACTTAAAATTCTATTTCAGTCAAACTGATTTTAATTTACTTAAAATTCTATTTCAGTCAAACTTATTTTAATTTACTTAAAATTCTATTTCAGTCAAACTAATTTTAATTTACTTAAAATTCTATTTCTATCATACTTATTTTAATTTACTGTAAATTCTATTTCTATCAAACTTATTTAATTTACTTAAAATTCTATTTCATTCAAACTTATTTTAATTTACTGTAAATTCTATTTCTATAAAACTTATTTAATTTACTTAAAATTCTATTTCAGTCACACTTATTTTAATTTACTTAAAATTCTATTTCAGTCAAACTGATTTTAATTTACTTAAAATTCTATTTCAGTCAAACTAATTTTAATTTACTTAAAATTCTATTTCAGTCATATTAATTTTGATTTAATTAAAATACATTTTCAGTCACACTTATTTTAATTTACTTAAAATTCTATTTCAGTCAAACTGATTTTAATTTATTTAAAATTCTATTTCTATCATACTTATTTTAATTTACTGTAAATTCTATTTCTATAAAACTTATTTTAATTTACTTGAAATTCTATTTCAGTCACACTTATTTTAATTTACTTAAAATTCTATTTCAGTCACACCTATTTTAATTTACTTAAAATTCTATTTCAGTCAAACTGATTTTAATTTACTTAAAATTCTATTTCAGTCACACTTATTTTAATTTAATTAAAATTCTATTTCAGTCAAACTAATTTTAATTTACTTAAAATTCTATTTCTATCAAACTTATTTTAATTTACTTAAAATTCTATTTCAGTCAAACTTATTTTAATTTACTTAAAATTCTATTTCTGTCAAACTTATTTAATTTACTTAAAATTCTATTTCAGTCTTATTTAGTTTAATTTAATTAAAATACTTTTTCAGTCACGCTTATTTTAATTTACTTAAAATTCTATTTCAGTCAAACTAATTTTAATTACTTAAAATTCTATTTCAGTCAAACTTATTTTAATTTACTTAAAATTCTATTTCAGTCAAACTTATTTTAATTTACTTAAAATTCTATTTCAGTCAAACTAATTTTAATTTACTTAAAATTCTATTTCAGTCATATTAATTTTGATTTAATTAAAATACATTTTCAGTCAAACTTATTTTAATTTACTTAAAATTCTATTTCAGTCAAACTTATTTTAATTTACTTAAAATTCTATTTCAGTCAAACTGATTTTAATTTACTTAAAATTCTATTTCAGTCACACTTATTTTAATTTACTTAAAATTCTATTTCAGTCACACCTATTTTAATAAATTTAAAATTCTATTTCAGTAACACTTATTTTAATTTACTTAAAATTCTATTTCTATCAAACTTATTTTAATTTACTTAAAATTCTATTTCAGTCAAACTTATTTTAATTTACTTAAAATTCTATTTCTGTCAAACTTATTTAATTTACTTAAAATTCTATTTCAGTCTTATTTAGTTTAATTTAATTAAAATACTTTTTCAGTCACGCTTATTTTAATTTACTTAAAATTCTATTTCAGTCAAACTAATTTTAATTACTTAAAATTCTATTTCAGTCAAACTTATTTTAATTTACTTGAAATTCTATTTCAGTCAAACTAATTTTAATTTACTTAAAATTCTATTTCAGTCAAACTAATTTTAATTTACTTAAAATTCTATTTCAGTCACACCTATTTTAATTTACTTAAAATTCTATTTCAGTCAAACTGATTTTAATTTACTTAAAATTCTATTTCAGTCAAACTAATTTTAATTTACTTAAAATTCTATTTCAGTCAAACTAATTTTAATTTACTTAAAATTCTATTTCAGTCAAACTTATTTTAATTTACTTAAAATTCTATTTCAGTCAAACTGATTTTAATTTATTTAAAATTCTATTTCTATCATACTTATTTTAATTTACTGTAAATTCTATTTCTATCAAACTTATTTAATTTACTTGAAATTCTATTTCAGTCACACTTATTTTAATTTACTTAAAATTCTATTTCTATCAAACTTATTTAATTTACTTAAAATTCTATTTCAGTCACACCTATTTTAATTTACTTAAAATTCTATTTCAGTCTTTTTTAGTTTAATTTACTTAAAATTCTATTTCAATCACACTTATTTTAATTTACTTAAAATTCTATTTCAGTCAAACTGATTTTAATTTATTTAAAATTCTATTTCAATCATACTTATTTTAATTTACTGTAAATTCTATTTCAGTCAAACTTATTTTAATTTACTTAAAATTCTATTTCTGTCAAACTTATTTAATTTACTTAAAATTCTATTTCAGTCAAACTAATTTTAATTTACTTAAAATTCTATTTCAGTCACGCTTATTTTAATTTACTTAAATTTCTATTTCAGTCAAACTGATTTGAATTTACTTAAAATTCTCTTTCAGTCAAACTGATTTTAATTTACTTAAAATTCTATTTCAGTCAAACTGATTTTGATTTAATTAAATTACTATTTCAGTCAAACTTATTTTAATTTACTTAAAATTCTATTTCAGTCAAACTGATTTTAATTTATTTAAAATTCTATTTCTATCATACTTATTTTAATTTACTGTAAATTCTATTTCTATAAAACTTATTTAATTTACTTGAAATTCTATTTCAGTCACACTTATTTTAATTTACTTAAAATTCTATTTCTATCAAACTTATTTAATTTACTTAAAATTCTATTTCAGTCACACCTATTTTAATTTACTTAAAATTCTATTTCAGTCAAACTGATTTTAATTTACTTAAAATTCTATTTCAGTCACACTTATTTTAATTTAATTAAAATACTTTTTAAGTCAAACTGATTTGAATTTACTTAAAATTCTATTTCTATCAAACTTATTTAATTTACTTAAAATTCTATTTCAGTCAAACTAATTTTAATTTACTTAAAATTCTATTTCAGTCAAACTAATTTTAATTTACTTAAAATTCTATTTCAGTCAAACTTATTTTAATTTACTTAAAATTCTATTTCAGTCAAACTGATTTTAATTTATTTAAAATTCTATTTCTATCATACTTATTTTAATTTACTTAAAATTCTATTTCAGTCACACCTATTTTAATTTACTTAAAATTCTATTTCAGTCAAACTGATTTTAATTTACTTAAAATTCTATTTCAGTCAAACTTATTTTAATTTACTTAAAATTCTATTTCAGTCAAACTAATTTTAATTTACTTAAAATTCTATTTCAGTCATATTAATTTTGATTTAATTAAAATACATTTTCAGTCACACTTATTTTAATTTACTTAAAATTCTATTTCAGTCAAACTGATTTTAATTTATTTAAAATTCTATTTCAATCATACTTATTTTAATTTACTGTAAATTCTATTTCAGTCAAACTTATTTTAATTTACTTAAAATTCTATTTCTGTCAAACTTATTTAATTTACTTAAAATTCTATTTCAGTCAAACTTATTTTAATTTACTTAAAATTCTATTTCAGTCAAACTGATTTTAATTTATTTAAAATTCTATTTCTATCATACTTATTTTAATTTACTTAAAATTCTCTTTCAGTCACACTTATTTTAATTTACTTAAAATTCTATTTCTATCAAACTTATTTTAATTTACTTAAAATTCTATTTCAGTCAAACTTATTTTAATTTACTTAAAATTCTATTTCAGTCAAACTGATTTTAATTTATTTAAAATTCTATTTCTATCATACTTATTTTAATTTACTGTAAATTCTATTTCTATAAAACTTATTTAATTTACTTGAAATTCTATTTCAGTCACACTTATTTTAATTTACTTAAAATTCTATTTCTATCAAACTTATTTAATTTACTTAAAATTCTATTTCAGTCACACCTATTTTAATTTACTTAAAATTCTATTTCAGTCAAACTGATTTTAATTTACTTAAAATTCTATTTCAGTCACACTTATTTTAATTTAATTAAAATACTTTTTAAGTCAAACTAATTTTAATTTACTTAAAATTCTATTTCTATCAAACTTATTTAATTTACTTAAAATTCTATTTCAGTCACACCTATTTTAATTTATTTAAAATTCTATTTCAGTCACACTTATTTTAATTTACTTAAAATTCTATTTCAGTCACACCTATTTTAATTTATTTAAAATTCTATTTCAGTCACACTTATTTTAATTTACTTAAATTTCTATTTCTATCAAACTTATTTAATTTACTTAAAATTCTATTTCAGTCAAACTAATTTTAATTTACTTAAAATTCTATTTCAGTCAAACTGATTTTAATTTACTTAAAATTCTATTTCAGTCACACTTATTTTAATTTAATTAAAATTCTATTTCAGTCAAACTAATTTTAATTTACTTAAAATTCTATTTCTATCAAACTTATTTTAATTTACTTAAAATTCTATTTCAGTCAAACTTATTTTAATTTACTTGAAATTCTATTTCAGTCACACTTATTTTAATTTACTTAAAATTCTATTTCAGTCTTATTTAGTTTAATTAAATTAAAATACTTTTTCAGTCACGCTTATTTTAATTTACTTAAAATTCTATTTCAGTCAAACTGATTTTAATTTATTTAAAATTCTATTTCTATCAAACTTATTTTAATTTACTTAAAATTCTATTTCAGTCAAACTTATTTAATTTACTTAAAATTCTATTTCAGTCACACCTATTTTAATTTACTTAAAATTCTATTTCAGTCTTTTTTAGTTTAATTTACTTAAAATTCTATTTCAGTCACACTTATTTTAATTTACTTAAAATTCTATTTCAGTCAAACTTATTTTAATTTACTTAAAATTCTATTTCAGTCAAACTTATTTTAATTTACTTAAAATTCTATTTCAGTCACACTTATTTTAATTTACTTAAAATTCTATTTCAGTCACACCTATTTTAATAAATTTAAAATTCTATTTCAGTCACACTTATTTTAATTTACTTAAAATTCTATTTCTATCAAACTTATTTTAATTTACTTAAAATTCTATTTCAGTCAAACTTATTTTAATTTACTTAAAATTCTATTTCTGTCAAACTTATTTTAATTTACTTAAAATTCTATTTCTATAAAACTTATTTTAATTTACTTGAAATTCTATTTCAGTCACACTTATTTTAATTTACTTAAAATTCTATTTCAGTCACACCTATTTTAATTTACTTAAAATTCTATTTCAGTCAAACTTATTTTAATTTACTTAAAATTCTATTTCAGTCAAACTGATTTTAATTTATTTAAAATTCTATTTCTATCATACTTATTTTAATTTATTTAAAATTCTATTTCAGTCAAACTAATTTTAATTTACTTAAAATTCTATTTCAGTCACACCTATTTTAATTTACTTAAAATTCTATTTCAGTCAAACTTATTTAATTTACTTAAAATTCTATTTCAGTCACACTTATTTTAATTTACTTAAAATTCTATTTCTGTCAAACTTATTTAATTTACTTAAAATTCTATTTCAGTCTTATTTAGTTTAATTTAATTAAAATACTTTTTCAGTCACGCTTATTTTAATTTACTTGAAATTCTATTTCAGTCAAACTAATTTTAATTACTTAAAATTCTATTTCAGTCAAACTTATTTTAATTTACTTGAAATTCTATTTCAGTCAAACTTATTTTAATTTACTTAAAATTCTATTTCAGTCACACTTATTTTATTTTTCTTGAAATTCTATTTCAGTCACACTTATTTTAATTTACTTAAAATTCTATTTCAGTCAAACTTATTTTAATTTACTTAAAATTCTATTTCAGTCACACTTATTTTAATTTACTTAAAATTCTATTTCAGTCAAACTTATTTTAATTTACTTAAAATTCTATTTCAGTCAAACTGATTTTAATTCATTTAAAATTCTATTTCTATCATACTTATTTTAATTTACTTAAAATTCTATTTCAGTCTTTTTTAATTTAATTTACTTAAAATTCTATTTCAATCACACTTATTTTAATTTACTTAAAATTCTATTTCTATCAAACTTATTTAATTTACTTAAAATTCTATTTCAGTCACACCTATTTTAATTTACTTAAAATTCTATTTCAGTCTTTTTTAGTTTAATTTACTTAAAATTCTATTTCAGTCAAACTGATTTTAATTTACTTAAAATTCTATTTCAGTCAAACTAATTTTAATTTACTTAAAATTCTATTTCAGTCACACTTATTTTAATTTACTTAAATTTCTATTTCAGTCAAACTGATTTTAATTAACTTAAAAATCTATTTCAGTCACACTTATTTTAATTTACTTAAAATTCTATTTCAGTCAAACTGATTTTAATTTATTTAAAATTCTATTTCTATCATACTTATTTTAATTTACTGTAAATTCTATTTCTATAAAACTTATTTTAATTTACTTGAAATTCTATTTCAGTCACACTTATTTTAATTTACTTAAAATTCTATTTCAGTCAAACTAATTTTAATTTACTTAAAATTCTATTTCAGTCAAACTTATTTTAATTTACTTAAAATTCTATTTCAGTCAAACTTATTTTAATTTACTTGAAATTCTATTTCAGTCAAACTGATTTTAATTTACTTAAAATTCTATTTCAGTCACACTTATTTTAATTTGCTTAAAATTCTATTTCAGTCAAACTGATTTTAATTTACTTAAAATTCTATTTCAGTCAAACTAATTTTAATTTACTTAAAATTCTATTTCAGTCACACTTATTTTAATTTACTTAAAATTCTATTTCAGTCAAACTGATTTTAATTAACTTAAAAATCTATTTCAGTCACACTTATTTTAATTTACTTAAAATTCTATTTCAGTCAAACTGATTTTAATTTATTTAAAATTCTATTTCTATCATACTTATTTTTATTTACTGTAAATTCTATTTCTATAAAACTTATTTTTTTTTACTTGAAATTCTATTTCAGTCACACTTATTTTAATTTACTTGAAATTCTATTTCAGTCAAACTAATTTTAATTTACTTAAAATTCTATTTCAGTCACACTTATTTTAATTTACTTAAAATTCTATTTCAGTCAAACTTATTTTAATTTACTTGAAATTCTATTTCAGTCAAACTGATTTTAATTTACTTAAAATTCTATTTCAGTCACACTTATTTTAATTTACTTAAAATTCTATTTCAGTCAAACTGATTTTAATTTACTTAAAATTCTATTTCAGTCAAATTGATTTTAATTTACTTAAAATTCTATTTCAGTCAAACTAATTTTAATTTACTTAAAATTCTATTTCAGTCAAACTTATTTTAATTTACTTAAAATTCTATTTCAGTCACACCTATTTTAATTTACTTAAAATTCTATTTCAGTCTTTTTTAGTTTAATTTACTTAAAATTCTATTTCAGTCAAACTGATTTTAATTTACTTAAAATTCTATTTCAGTCAAACTAATTTTAATTTACTTAAAATTCTATTTCAGTCACACTTATTTTAATTTACTTAAATTTCTATTTCAGTCAAACTGATTTTAATTAACTTAAAAATCTATTTCAGTCACACTTATTTTAATTTACTTAAAATTCTATTTCAGTCAAACTGATTTTAATTTATTTAAAATTCTATTTCTATCATACTTATTTTAATTTACTGTAAATTCTATTTCTATAAAACTTATTTTAATTTACTTGAAATTCTATTTCAGTCACACTTATTTTAATTTACTTAAAATTCTATTTCAGTCAAACTAATTTTAATTTACTTAAAATTCTATTTCAGTCAAACTTATTTTAATTTACTTAAAATTCTATTTCAGTCAAACTTATTTTAATTTACTTGAAATTCTATTTCAGTCAAACTGATTTTAATTTACTTAAAATTCTATTTCAGTCACACTTATTTTAATTTACTTAAAATTCTATTTCAGTCAAACTGATTTTAATTTACTTAAAATTCTATTTCAGTCAAACTAATTTTAATTTACTTAAAATTCTATTTCAGTCACACCTATTTTAATTTACTTAAAATTCTATTTCAGTCAAACTTATTTTAATTTACTTAAAATTCTATTTCAGTCACACTTATTTTAATTTACTTAAAATTCTATTTCAGTCAAACTGATTTTAATTTATTTAAAATTCTATTTCTATCATACTTATTTTAATTTACTGTAAATTCTATTTCTATAAAACTTATTTTAATTTACTTGAAATTCTATTTCAGTCACACTTATTTTAATTTACTTAAAATTCTATTTCAGTCAAACTAATTTTAATTTACTTAAAATTCTATTTCAGTCAAACTTATTTTAATTTACTTAAAATTCTATTTCAGTCAAACTTATTTTAATTTACTTGAAATTCTATTTCAGTCAAACTGATTTTAATTTACTTAAAATTCTATTTCAGTCACACTTATTTTAATTTACTTAAAATTCTATTTCAGTCAAACTGATTTTAATTTACTTAAAATTCTATTTCAGTCAAACTGATTTTAATTTACTTAAAATTCTATTTCAGTCAAACTAATTTTAATTTACTTAAAATTCTATTTCAGTCAAACTAATTTTAATTTACTTAAAATTCTATTTCAGTCAAACTTATTTTAATTTACTTAAAATTCTATTTCAGTCAAACTGATTTTAATTTATTTAAAATTCTATTTCAGTCACACTTATTTTAATTTACTTAAAATTCTATTTCAGTCAAACTGATTTTAATTTACTTAAAATTCTATTTCAGTCACACTTATTTTAATTTACTTAAAATTCTATTTCTATCAAACTTATTTAATTTACTTAAAATTCTATTTCAGTCACACCTATTTTAATTTACTTAAAATTCTATTTCAGTCACACTTATTTTAATTTACTTAAAATTCTATTTCAGTCAAACTAATTTTAATTTACTTAAAATTCTATTTCAGTCAAACTTATTTTAATTTACTTAAAATTCTATTTCAGTCAAACTTATTTTAATTTACTTGAAATTCTATTTCAGTCAAACTGATTTTAATTTACTTAAAATTCTATTTCAGTCACACTTATTTTAATTTACTTAAAATTCTATTTCAGTCAAACTGATTTTAATTTACTTAAAATTCTATTTCAGTCAAACTGATTTTAATTTACTTAAAATTCTATTTCAGTCAAACTAATTTTAATTTACTTAAAATTCTATTTCAGTCAAACTAATTTTAATTTACTTAAAATTCTATTTCAGTCAAACTTATTTTAATTTACTTAAAATTCTATTTCAGTCAAACTGATTTTAATTTATTTAAAATTCTATTTCAGTCACACTTATTTTAATTTACTTAAAATTCTATTTCAGTCAAACTGATTTTAATTTACTTAAAATTCTATTTCAGTCACACTTATTTTAATTTACTTGAAATTCTATTTCAGTCAAACTAATTTTAATTTACTTAAAATTCTATTTCAGTCACACTTATTTTAATTTACTTAAAATTCTATTTCAGTCAAACTTATTTTAATTAACTTAAAAATCTATTTCAGTCACACTTATTTTAATTTACTTAAAATTCTATTTCAGTCAAACTAATTTTAATTTACTTAAATTTCTATTTCAGTCAAACTGATTTTAATTTACTTAAATTTCTATTTCAGTCAAACTTATTTTAATTAACTTAAAAATCTATTTCAGTCACACTTATTTTAATTTACTTAAAATTCTATTTCAGTCAAACTGATTTTAATTTATTTAAAATTCTATTTCTATCATACTTATTTTAATTTACTGTAAATTCTATTTCTATAAAACTTATTTTAATTTACTTGAAATTCTATTTCAGTCACACTTATTTTAATTTACTTAAAATTCTATTTCTATCAAACTTATTTAATTTACTTAAAATTCTATTTCAGTCACACCTATTTTAATTTACTTAAAATTCTATTTCAGTCAAACTGATTTTAATTTACTTAAAATTCTATTTCAGTCAAACTTATTTTAATTTACTGTAAATTCTATTTCTATAAAACTTATTTAATTTACTTGAAATTCTATTTCAGTCACACTTATTTTAATTTACTTAAAATTCTATTTCTATCAAACTTATTTAATTTACTTAAAATTCTATTTCAGTCACACTTATTTTAATTTACTTAAAATTCTATTTCAGTCACACCTATTTTAATTTATTTAAAATTCTATTTCAGTCACACTTATTTTAATTTACTTAAATTTCTATTTCTATCAAACTTATTTAATTTACTTAAAATTCTATTTCAGTCACACCTATTTTAATTTACTTAAAATTCTATTTCAGTCAAACTGATTTTAATTTACTTAAAATTCTATTTCAGTCAAACTTATTTTAATTTACTTAAAATTCTATTTCAGTCAAACTTATTTTAATTTACTTAAAATTCTATTTCAGTCAAACTGATTTTAATTTATTTAAAATTCTATTTCTATCATACTTATTTTAATTTACTGTAAATTCTATTTCTATAAAACTTATTTAATTTAATTAAAATACTTTTTCAGTCAAACTGATTTGAATTTACTTAAAATTCTATTTCTATCAAACTTATTTAATTTACTTAAAATTCTATTTCAGTCACACTTATTTTAATTTACTTAAATTTCTATTTCAGTCAAACTGATTTGAATTTACTTAAAATTCTATTTCTATAAAACTTATTTAATTTACTTAAAATTCTATTTCAGTCACACTTATTTTAATTTACTTAAATTTCTATTTCAGTCAAACTGCCTTTAATTAACTTAAAATTCTATTTCAGTCAAACTGATTTTAATTTACTTAAAATTCTATTTCAGTCACACTTATTTTAATTTAATTAAAATTCTATTTCAGTCACACTTATTTTAATTTAATTAAATTTCTATTTCTATCAAACTTATTTAATTTACTTAAAATTCTATTTCAGTCACACCTATTTTAATTTACTTAAAATTCTATTTCAGTCAAACTAATTTTAATTTACTTAAAATTCTATTTCAGTCAAACTGATTTTAATTTACTTAAAATTCTATTTCAGTCACACTTATTTTAATTTAATTAAAATTCTATTTCTATCATACTTATTTTAATTTACTGTAAATTCTATTTCTATCAAACTTATTTAATTTACTTGAAATTCTATTTCAGTCACACTTATTTTAATTTACTTAAAATTCTATTTCTATCAAACTTATTTAATTTACTTAAAATTCTATTTCAGTCACACCTATTTTAATTTACTTAAAATTCTATTTCAGTCTTTTTTAGTTTAATTTACTTAAAATTCTATTTCAGTCACACTTATTTTAATTTACTTAAAATTCTATTTCAGTCAAACTAATTTTAATTTACTTAAAATTCTATTTCAGTCAAACTGATTTTAATTTACTTAAATTTCTATTTCAGTCAAACTTATTTTAATTTACTTAAAAATCTATTTCAGTCACACTTATTTTAATTTACTTAAAATTCTATTTCAGTCAAACTGATTTTAATTTATTTAAAATTCTATTTCTATCATACTTATTTTAATTTACTGTAAATTCTATTTCTATAAAACTTATTTTAATTTACTTGAAATTCTATTTCAGTCACACTTATTTTAATTTACTTAAAATTCTATTTCTATCAAACTTATTTAATTTACTTAAAATTCTATTTCAGTCACACTTATTTTAATTTACTTAAAATTCTATTTCAGTCAAACTGATTTTAATTTACTTAAAATTCTATTTCAGTCACACTTATTTTAATTTAATTAAAATACTTTTTCAGTCAAACTGATTTGAATTTACTTAAAATTCTATTTCTATCAAACTTATTTAATTTACTTAAAATTCTATTTCAGTCACACCTATTTTAATTTATTTAAAATTCTATTTCAGTCACACTTATTTTAATTTACTTAAAATTCTATTTCAGTCACACCTATTTTAATTTATTTAAAATTCTATTTCAGTCACACTTATTTTAATTTACTTAAATTTCTATTTCAGTCACACTTATTTTAATTTACTTAAAATTCTATTTCAGTCAAACTTATTTTAATTTACTTGAAATTCTATTTCAGTCAAACTAATTTTAATTTACTTAAAATTCTATTTCAGTCAAACTTATTTTAATTTACTTAAAATTCTATTTCAGTCAAACTGATTTTAATTTACTTAAAATTCTATTTCAGTCACACTTATTTAAAATTAATTAAAATACTATTTCAGTCACACTTATTTAAAATTAATTAAAATACTTTTTCAGTCAAACTGATTTGAATTTACTTAAAATTCTATTTCTATCAAACTTATTTAATTTACTTAAAATTCTATTTCAGTCAAACTAATTTTAATTTACTTGAAATTCTATTTCAGTCAAACTAATTTTAATTTACTTAAAATTCTATTTCAGTCAAACTTATTTTATTTTTCTTGAAATTCTATTTCAGTCAAACTAATTTTAATTTACTTAAAATTCTATTTCAGTCAAACTAATTTTAATTTACTTAAATTTCTATTTCAGTCAAACTTATTTTAATTTACTTAAAATTCTATTTCAGTCAAACTAATTTTAATTTACTTAAAATTCTATTTCAGTCATATTTATTTTAATTTACTTAAAATTCTATTTCAGTCAAACTAATTTTAATTTACTTAAATTTCTATTTCTATCAAACTTATTTAATTTACTTAAAATTCTATTTCAGTCACACCTATTTTAATTTACTTAAAATTCTGTTTCAGTCAAACTTATTTTAATTTACTTAAAATTCTATTTCAGTCAAACTTATTTTAATTTACTTAAAATTCTATTTCAGTCATATTTATTTTGATTTAATTAAAATACTTTTTCAGTCAAACTGATTTTAATTTACTTAAAATTCTATTTCTGTCACACTTATTTTAATTTACTTAAAATTCTATTTCAGTCAAACTGATTTTAATTTACTTAAAATTCTATTTCAGTCAAACTGATTTTAATTTACTTAAAATTCTATTTCAGTCAAATTTATTTTAATTTACTTAAAATTCTATTTCAGTCAAACTTATTTTAATTTACTTGAAATTCTATTTCAGTCAAACTGATTTTAATTTACTTAAAATTCTATTTCAGTCAAACTTATTTTAATTTACTTAAAATTCTATTTCAGTCACACTTATTTTAATTTACTTAAAATTCTATTTCAGTCACACCTATTTTAATTTATTTAAAATTCTATTTCAGTCACACTTATTTTAATTTACTTAAATTTCTATTTCTATCAAACTTATTTAATTTACTTAAAATTCTATTTCAGTCACACCTATTTTAATTTACTTAAAATTCTATTTCAGTCAAACTGATTTTAATTTTCTTGAAATTCTATTTCAGTCAAACTTATTTTAATTTACTTAAAATTCTATTTCAGTCAAACTTATTTTAATTTACTTAAAATTCTATTTCAGTCAAACTGATTTTAATTTACTTAAAATTCTATTTCAGTCACACTTATTTAAAATTAATTAAAATACTTTTTCAGTCAAACTGATTTGAATTTACTTAAAATTCTATTTCTATCAAACTTATTTAATTTACTTAAAATTCTATTTCAGTCAAACTAATTTTAATTTACTTGAAATTCTATTTCAGTCAAACTGATTTTAATTTACTTAAAATTCTATTTCAGTCAAACTTATTTTATTTTTCTTGAAATTCTATTTCAGTCAAACTAATTTTAATTTACTTAAAATTCTATTTCAGTCAAACTAATTTTAATTTACTTAAATTTCTATTTCAGTCAAACTTATTTTAATTTACTTAAAATTCTATTTCAGTCAAACTAATTTTAATTTACTTAAAATTCTATTTCAGTCATATTTATTTTGATTTAATTAAAATACTTTTTCAGTCAAACGGATTTGAATTTACTTAAAATTCTATTTCAGTCAAACTAATTTTAATTTACTCAAAATTCTATTTCAGTCACACTTATTTTAATTTACTTAAAATTCTATTTCAGTCATATTTATTTTGATTTAATTAAAATACTTTTTCAGTCAAACTGATTTTAATTTACTTAAAATTCTATTTCTGTCACACTTATTTTAATTTACTTAAAATTCTATTTCAGTCAAACTGATTTTAATTTACTTAAAATTCTATTTCAGTCAAACTTATTTTAATTACTTAAAATTCTATTTCAGTCAAACTAATTTTAATTTACTTAAAATTCTATTTCAGTCAAACTTATTTTAATTTACTTAAAATTCTATTTCAGTCACACTTATTTTAATTTACTTAAAATTCTATTTCAGTCAAACTTATTTTAATTTACTTGAAATTCTATTTCAGTCTTATTTTTTATTTAATTAAAATACTTTTTCAGTCACACTTATTTTAATTTACTTAAAATTCTATTTCAGTCAAACTTATTTTAATTTACTTAAAATTCTATTTCTATAAAACTTATTTTAATTTACTGTAAATTCTATTTCTATCAAACTTATTTAATTTACTTGAAATTCTATTTCAGTCAAACTAATTTTAATTTACTTAAAATTCTATTTCAGTCAAACTTATTTTAATTTACTTAAAATACTTTTTCAGTCAAACTGATTTGAATTTACTTAAAATTCTGTTTCAGTCAAACTTATTTTAATTTACTTAAAATTCTATTTCAGTCAAACTTATTTAAATTTAATTAAAATACTTTTTCAATCACACTTATTTTAATTACTTAAAATTCTATTTCAGTCAAACTTATTTTAATTTACTTGAAATTCTATTTCAGTCACACTTATTTTAATTTACTTAAAATTCTATTTCAGTCACACCTATTTTAATTTACTTAAAATTCTATTTCAGTCACACTTATTTTAATTTACTTAAATTCTATTTCAGTCACACTTATTTTAATTTACTTAAAATTCTATTTCAGTCAAACTTATTTTATTTTTCTTGAAATTCTATTTCAGTCAAACTAATTTTAATTTACTTAAAATTCTATTTCAGTCAAACTAATTTTAATTTACTTAAATTTCTATTTCAGTCAAACTTATTTTAATTTACTTAAAATTCTATTTCAGTCAAACTAATTTTAATTTACTTAAAATTCTATTTCAGTCATATTTATTTTGATTTAATTAAAATACTTTTTCAGTCAAACGGATTTGAATTTACTTAAAATTCTATTTCAGTCAAACTAATTTTAATTTACTCAAAATTCTATTTCAGTCACACTTATTTTAATTTACTTAAAATTCTATTTCAGTCATATTTATTTTGATTTAATTAAAATACTTTTTCAGTCAAACTGATTTTAATTTACTTAAAATTCTATTTCTGTCACACTTATTTTAATTTACTTAAAATTCTATTTCAGTCAAACTGATTTTAATTTACTTAAAATTCTATTTCAGTCAAACTTATTTTAATTACTTAAAATTCTATTTCAGTCAAACTGATTTGAATTTACTTAAAATTCTATTTCTATCAAACTTATTTAATTTACTTAAAATTCTATTTCAGTCACACTTATTTTAATTTACAAAAATTCTATTTCAGTCACACTTATTTTAATTTACTTAAAATTCTATTTCAGTCAAACTAATTTTAATTTACTTAAAATTCTATTTCAGTCACACTTATTTTAATTTACTTAAATTCTATTTCAGTCACACTTATTTTAATTTACTTAAAATTCTATTTCAGTCAAACTAATTTTAATTTACTTAAAATTCTATTTCAGTCACACCTATTTTAATTTACTTAAAATTCTATTTCAGTCACACTTATTTTAATTTACTTAAATTCTATTTCATTCACACTTATTTTAATTTACAAAAATTCTATTTCAGTCATATTTATTTTGATTTAATTAAAATACTTTTTCAGTCAAACGGATTTGAATTTACTTAAAATTCTATTTCAGTCAAACTTATTTTAATTTACTTGAAATTCTATTTCAGTCTTATTTTTTATTTAATTAAAATACTTTTTCAGTCACACTTATTTTAATTTACTTAAATTTCTATTTCAGTCATATTTATTTTGATTTAATTAAAATACTTTTTCAGTCAAACTGTCTTTAATTTACTTAAAATTCTATTTCAGTCAAACTTATTTTAATTTACTTAAAATTCTATTTCTATCATACTTATTTTAATTTACTGTAAATTCTATTTCTATCAAACTTATTTAATTTACTTGAAATTCTATTTCAGTCACACTTATTTTAATTTACTTAAAATTCTATTTCTATCAAACTTATTTAATTTACTTAAAATTCTATTTCAGTCACACCTATTTTAATTTACTTAAAATTCTATTTCAGTCTTTTTTAGTTTAATTTATTTAAAATTCTATTTCAGTCAAACTGATTTTAATTTACTTAAAATTCTATTTCAGTCAAACTAATTTTAATTTACTTAAAATTCTATTTCAGTCACACTTATTTTAATTTACTTAAATTTCTATTTCAGTCAAACTGATTTTAATTTACTTAAAATTCTATTTCAGTCAAACTTATTTAATTTACTCAAAATTCTATTTCAGTCAAACTGATTTTAATTTACTGTAAATTCTATTTCAGTCACACTTATTTTAATTTACTTAAAATTCTATTTCAGTCAAACTTATTTAATTTACTCAAAATTCTATTTCAGTCAAACTGATTTTAATTTTCTTGAAATTCTATTTCAGTCAAACTTATTTTAATTTACTTAAAATTCTATTTCAGTCAAACTGATTTTAATTTATTTAAAATTCTATTTCTATCATACTTATTTTAATTTACTGTAAATTCTATTTCTATAAAACCTATTTTAATTTACTTAAAATTCTATTTCATTCACACTTATTTTATTTAATTAAAATTCTATTTCAGTCACACCTATTTTAATTTACTTAAATTTCTATTTCAGTCACACTTATTTTAATTTACTTAAAATTCTATTTCAGTCAAACTAATTTTAATTTACTTAAAATTCTATTTCAGTCAAACTTATTTTAATTTACTTAAAATTCTATTTCAGTCAAACTAATTTTAATTTACTTAAAATTCTATTTCTATCAAACTTATTTTAATTTACTTAAAATTCTATTTCAGTCAAACTAATTTTAATTTACTTAAAATTCTATTTCTATCAAACTTATTTAATTTACTTAAAATTCTATTTCAGTCAAACTGATTTTAATTTACTTAAATTTCTATTTCAGTCACACTTATTTTAATTTACTCAAAATTCTATTTCAGTCACACTTATTTTAATTTAATTAAAATACTTTTTCAGTCAAACTGATTTTAATTTACAAAAATTCTATTTCAGTCACACTTATTTTAATTTACTTAAAATTCTATTTCAGTCAAACTTATTTTAATTTACTTTAAATTCTATTTCAGTCAAACTAATTTTAATTTACTTAAAATTCTATTTCAGTCACATTTGTTTTAATTTACTTAAATTCTATTTCAGTCACACTTATTTTGATTTACTTAAAATTCTATTTCAGTCAAACTAATTTTAATTTACTTAAAATTCTATTTCAGTCACACCTATTTTAATTTACTTAAAATTCTATTTCAGTCACACTTATTTTAATTTACTTAAATTCTATTTCAGTCACACTTATTTTAATTTACTTAAATTCTATTTCAGTCACACTTATTTTAATTTACTCAAAATTCTATTTCAGTCAAACTTATTTTAATTTACTCAAAATTCTATTTCAGTCATACTTATTTTAATTTACTTAAAATTCTATTTCAGTCAAACTGATTTTAATTTACAAAAATTCTATTTCAGTCACACTTATTTTAATTTACAAAAATTCTATTTCAGTCAAACTTATTTTAATTTACTTAAAATTCTATTTCTATCATACTTATTTTAATTTACTGTAAATTCTATTTCTATCAAACTTATTTAATTTACTTGAAATTCTATTTCAGTCAAACTAATTTTAATTTACTTAAAATTCTATTTCAGTCATATTTATTTTGATTTAATTAAAATACTTTTTCAGTCAAACTGATTTTAATTTACTTAAAATTCTATTTCTATCAAACTTATTTAATTTACTGTAAATTCTATTTCTATCAAACTTATTTAATTCACTTGAAATTCTATTTCAGTCAAACTTATTTTAATTTACTTAAAATTCTATTTCAGTCACACTTATTTTAATTTACTTAAAATTCTATTTCAGTCAAACTTATTTTAATTTACTTAAAATTCTATTTCAGTCACAACTATTTTAATTTACTTAAAATTCTATTTCAGTCACACTTATTTTAATTTACTTAAATTCTATTTCAGTCACACTTATTTTAATTTACAAAAATTCTATTTCAGTCACACTTATTTTAATTTACTTAAAATTCTATTTCAGTCAAACTAATTTTAATTTACTTAAAATTCTATTTCAGTCACACCTATTTTAATTTACTTAAAATTCTATTTCAGTCACACTTATTTTAATTTACTTAAATTCTATTTCAGTCACACTTATTTTAATTTACAAAAATTCTATTTCAGTCACACTTATTTTAATTTATTTAAAATTCTATTTCAGTCAAACTTATTTTAATTTACTTAAATTTCTATTTCAGTCAAACTGATTTTAATTTACAAAAATTCTATTTCAGTCACACTTATTTTAATTTACTTAAAATTCTATTTCAGTCAAACTTATTTTAATTTACTTAAAATTCTATTTCAGTCAAACTAATTTTAATTTACTTAAAATTCTATTTCAGTCAAACTTATTTTAATTTACTTAAAATTCTATTTCAGTCAAACTAATTTTAATTTACTTAAAATTCTATTTCAGTCAAACTAATTTTAATTTACTTAAAATTCTATTTCAGTCACACCTATTTTAATTTACTTAAAATTCTATTTCAGTCACACTTATTTTAATTTACTTAAATTCTATTTCAGTCACACTTATTTTAATTTACAAAAATTCTATTTCAGTCACACTTATTTTAATTTACTTAAAATTCTATTTCAGTCAAACTAATTTTAATTTACTTAAAATTCTATTTCAGTCACACTTATTTTAATTTACTTAAATTCTATTTCAGTCACACTTATTTTAATTTACTTAAAATTCTATTTCAGTCAAACTAATTTTAATTTACTTAAAATTCTATTTCAGTCACACCTATTTTAATTTACTTAAAATTCTATTTCAGTCACACTTATTTTAATTTACTTAAATTCTATTTCAGTCACACCTATTTTAATTTACTTAAAATTCTATTTCAGTCTTTTTTAATTTAATTTACTTAAAATTCTATTTCAATCACACTTATTTTAATTTACTTAAAATTCTATTTCTATCAAACTTATTTAATTTACTTAAAATTCTATTTCAGTCACACTTATTTTAATTTACTGTAAATTCTATTTCTATCAAACTTATTTAATTTACTTAAAATTCTATTTCAGTCAAACTTATTTAATTTACTGTAAATTCTATTTCTATCAAACTTATTTAATTTACTTAAATTTCTATTTCAGTCAAACTTATTTTAATTTACTTAAAAATCTATTTCAGTCACACTTATTTTAATTTACTTAAAATTCTATTTCAGTCAAACTGATTTTAATTTATTTAAAATTCTATTTCTATCATACTTATTTTAATTTACTGTAAATTCTATTTCTATAAAACTTATTTTAATTTACTTAAAATTCTATTTCAGTCAAACTAATTTTAATTTAATTAAAATTCTATTTCAGTCATATTTATTTTGATTTACTCAAAATACTTTTTCAGTCACACTTATTTTAATTTACTTAAAATTCTATTTCAGTCAAACTGATTTTAATTTACTCAAAATTCTATTTCAGTCACACTTATTTTAATTTAATTAAAATACTTTTTCATTCACACTTATTTTATTTAATTAAAATTCTATTTCAGTCACACCTATTTTAATTTACTTAAAATTCTATTTCAGTCAAACTAATTTTAATTTACTTAAAATTCTATTTCAGTCACACTTATTTTAATTTACTTAAATTCTATTTCAGTCACACTTATTTTAATTTACTTAAAATTCTATTTCAGTCAAACTAATTTTAATTTACTTAAAATTCTATTTCAGTCACACCTATTTTAATTTACTTAAAATTCTATTTCAGTCACACTTATTTTAATTTACTTAAATTCTATTTCAGTCACACCTATTTTAATTTACTTAAAATTCTATTTCAGTCTTTTTTAATTTAATTTACTTAAAATTCTATTTCAATCACACTTATTTTAATTTACAAAAATTCTATTTCAGTCACACTTATTTTAATTTACTTAAAATTCTATTTCAGTCAAACTAATTTTAATTTACTTAAAATTCTATTTCAGTCACACTTATTTTAATTTACTTAAATTCTATTTCAGTCACACTTATTTTAATTTACTTAAAATTCTATTTCAGTCAAACTAATTTTAATTTACTTAAAATTCTATTTCAGTCACACCTATTTTAATTTACTTAAAATTCTATTTCAGTCACACTTATTTTAATTTACTTAAATTCTATTTCAGTCACACCTATTTTAATTTACTTAAAATTCTATTTCAGTCTTTTTTAATTTAATTTACTTAAAATTCTATTTCAATCACACTTATTTTAATTTACTTAAAATTCTATTTCTATCAAACTTATTTAATTTACTTAAAATTCTATTTCAGTCACACTTATTTTAATTTACTGTAAATTCTATTTCTATCAAACTTATTTAATTTACTTAAAATTCTATTTCAGTCAAACTTATTTTAATTACTTAAAATTCTATTTCAGTCACACTTATTTTAATTTACTTAAAATTCTATTTCAGTCAAACTAATTTTAATTTACTTAAAATTCTATTTCTATCAAACTTATTTAATTTACTTGAAATTCTATTTCAGTCACACCTATTTTAATTTACTTAAAATTCTATTTCAGTCACACTTATTTAATTTACTTAAAATTCTATTTCAATCACACTTATTTTAATTTACTTAAAATTCTATTTCAGTCAAACTAATTTTAATTTACTTAAAATTCTATTTCAGTCATATTTATTTTGATTTACTCAAAATACTTTTTCAGTCACACTTATTTTAATTTACTTAAAATTCTATTTCAGTCAAACTGATTTTAATTTACTCAAAATTCTATTTCAGTCACACTTATTTTAATTTAATTAAAATACTTTTTCATTCACACTTATTTTATTTAATTAAAATTCTATTTCAGTCACACCTATTTTAATTTACTTAAATTTCTATTTCAGTCACACTTATTTTAATTTACTTAAAATTCTATTTCAGTCAAACTTATTTTAATTTACTTAAAATTCTATTTCAGTCAAACTAATTTTAATTTACTTAAAATTCTATTTCAGTCACACCTATTTTAATTTACTTAAAATTCTATTTCAGTCACACTTATTTTAATTTAATTAAAATACTTTTTCAGTCAAACTGATTTGAATTTACTTAAAATTCTATTTCTATCAAACTTATTTAATTTACTTAAAATTCTATTTCAGTCACACCTATTTTAATTTATTTAAAATTCTATTTCAGTCACACTTATTTTAATTTACTTAAAATTCTATTTCAGTCACACCTATTTTAATTTACTTAAAATTCTATTTCAGTCACACTTATTTTAATTTAATTAAAATACTTTTTCAGTCAAACTTATTTTAATTACTTAAAATTCTATTTCAGTCACACTTATTTTAATTTACTTAAAATTCTATTTCAGTCACACTTATTTTAATTTACTTAAAATTCTATTTCAGTCAAACTGATTTTAATTTACTCAAAATTCTATTTCAGTCACACTTATTTTAATTTAATTAAAATACTTTTTCATTCACACTTATTTTAATTTACTTAAAATTCTATTTCAGTCAAACTGATTTTAATTTACTCAAAATTCTATTTCAGTCACACTTATTTTAATTTAATTAAAATACTTTTTCATTCACACTTATTTTATTTAATTAAAATTCTATTTCAGTCACACCTATTTTAATTTACTTAAATTTCTATTTCAGTCACACTTATTTTAATTTACTTAAAATTCTATTTCAGTCAAACTTATTTTAATTTACTTAAAATTCTATTTCAGTCAAACTAATTTTAATTTACTTAAAATTCTATTTCAGTCACACCTATTTTAATTTACTTAAAATTCTATTTCAGTCACACTTATTTTAATTTAATTAAAATACTTTTTCAGTCAAACATATTTTAATTACTTAAAATTCTATTTCAGTCACACTTATTTAATTTACTTAAAATTCTATTTCAATCACACTTATTTTAATTTACTTAAAATTCTATTTCAGTCAAACTAATTTTAATTTACTTAAAATTCTATTTCAGTCATATTTATTTTGATTTACTCAAAATACTTTTTCAGTCACACTTATTTTAATTTACTTAAAATTCTATTTCAGTCAAACTGATTTTAATTTACTCAAAATTCTATTTCAGTCACACTTATTTTAATTTAATTAAAATACTTTTTCATTCACACTTATTTTATTTAATTAAAATTCTATTTCAGTCACACCTATTTTAATTTACTTAAATTTCTATTTCAGTCACACTTATTTTAATTTACTTAAAATTCTATTTCAGTCAAACTTATTTTAATTTACTTAAAATTCTATTTCAGTCAAACTAATTTTAATTTACTTAAAATTCTATTTCAGTCACACCTATTTTAATTTACTTAAAATTCTATTTCAGTCACACTTATTTTAATTTAATTAAAATACTTTTTCAGTCAAACTGATTTGAATTTACTTAAAATTCTATTTCTATCAAACTTATTTAATTTACTTAAAATTCTATTTCAGTCACACCTATTTTAATTTACTTAAAATTCTATTTCAGTCACACTTATTTTAATTTAATTAAAATACTTTTTCAGTCAAACTGATTTGAATTTACTTAAAATTCTATTTCTATCAAACTTATTTAATTTACTTGAAATTCTATTTCAGTCAAACTTATTTTAATTACTTAAAATTCTATTTCAGTCACACTTATTTTAATTTACTTAAAATTCTATTTCAGTCACACTTATTTTAATTTACTTAAAATTCTATTTCAGTCAAACTGATTTTAATTTACTCAAAATTCTATTTCAGTCACACTTATTTTAATTTAATTAAAATACTTTTTCATTCACACTTATTTTATTTAATTAAAATTCTATTTCAGTCACACCTATTTTAATTTACTTAAAATTCTATTTCAGTCAAACTAATTTTAATTTACTTAAAATTCTATTTCAGTCACACTTATTTTAATTTACTTAAATTCTATTTCAGTCACACTTATTTTAATTTACTCAAAATTCTATTTCAGTCAAACTAATTTTAATTTACTTAAAATTCTATTTCAGTCACACCTATTTTAATTTACTTAAAATTCTATTTCAGTCACACTTATTTTAATTTACTTAAATTCTATTTCAGTCACACCTATTTTAATTTACTTAAAATTCTATTTCAGTCTTTTTTAATTTAATTTACTTAAAATTCTATTTCAATCACACTTATTTTAATTTACAAAAATTCTATTTCAGTCACACTTATTTTAATTTACTTAAAATTCTATTTCAGTCAAACTAATTTTAATTTACTTAAAATTCTATTTCAGTCACACTTATTTTAATTTACTTAAATTCTATTTCAGTCACACTTATTTTAATTTACTTAAAATTCTATTTCAGTCAAACTAATTTTAATTTACTTAAAATTCTATTTCAGTCAAACTAATTTTAATTTACTTAAAATTCTATTTCTATCAAACTTATTTAATTTACTTGAAATTCTATTTCAGTCACACCTATTTTAATTTACTTAAAATTCTATTTCAGTCACACTTATTTAATTTACTTAAAATTCTATTTCAATCACACTTATTTTAATTTACTTAAAATTCTATTTCAGTCAAACTAATTTTAATTTACTTAAAATTCTATTTCAGTCACACTTATTTTAATTTACTCAAAATACTTTTTCAGTCACACTTATTTTAATTTACTTAAAATTCTATTTCAGTCAAACTGATTTTAATTTACTCAAAATTCTATTTCAGTCACACTTATTTTAATTTAATTAAAATACTTTTTCATTCACACTTATTTTATTTAATTAAAATTCTATTTCAGTCACACCTATTTTAATTTACTTAAATTTCTATTTCAGTCACACTTATTTTAATTTACTTAAAATTCTATTTCAGTCAAACTTATTTTAATTTACTTAAAATTCTATTTCAGTCAAACTTATTTAATTTACTTAAAATTCTATTTCAATCACACTTATTTTAATTTACTTAAAATTCTATTTCAGTCAAACTGATTTTAATTTACTCAAAATTCTATTTCAGTCACACTTATTTTAATTTAATTAAAATACTTTTTCATTCACACTTATTTTATTTAATTAAAATTCTATTTCAGTCACACCTATTTTAATTTACTTAAATTTCTATTTCAGTCACACTTATTTTAATTTACTTAAAATTCTATTTCAGTCAAACTTATTTTAATTTACTTAAAATTCTATTTCAGTCACACTTATTTAATTTACTTAAAATTCTATTTCAATCACACTTATTTTAATTTACTTAAAATTCTATTTCAGTCAAACTAATTTTAATTTACTTAAAATTCTATTTCAGTCATATTTATTTTGATTTACTCAAAATACTTTTTCAGTCACACTTATTTTAATTTACTTAAAATTCTATTTCAGTCAAACTGATTTTAATTTACTCAAAATTCTATTTCAGTCACACTTATTTTAATTTAATTAAAATACTTTTTCATTCACACTTATTTTATTTAATTAAAATTCTATTTCAGTCACACCTATTTTAATTTACTTAAATTTCTATTTCAGTCACACTTATTTTAATTTACTTAAAATTCTATTTCAGTCAAACTTATTTTAATTTACTTAAAATTCTATTTCAGTCAAACTTATTTTAATTTACTTAAAATTCTATTTCAGTCACACCTATTTTAATTTACTTAAAATTCTATTTCAGTCACACTTATTTTAATTTAATTAAAATTCTATTTCAGTCACACTTATTTTAATTTACTTAAATTCTATTTCAGTCACACCTATTTTAATTTACTTAAAATTCTATTTCAGTCTTTTTTAATTTAATTTACTTAAAATTCTATTTCAATCACACTTATTTTAATTTACAAAAATTCTATTTCAGTCACACTTATTTTAATTTACTTAAAATTCTATTTCAGTCAAACTAATTTTAATTTACTTAAAATTCTATTTCAGTCACACTTATTTTAATTTACTTAAATTCTATTTCAGTCACACTTATTTTAATTTACTTAAAATTCTATTTCAGTCAAACTAATTTTAATTTACTTAAAATTCTATTTCAGTCACACCTATTTTAATTTACTTAAAATTCTATTTCAGTCACACTTATTTTAATTTACTTAAATTCTATTTCAGTCACACCTATTTTAATTTACTTAAAATTCTATTTCAGTCTTTTTTAATTTAATTTACTTAAAATTCTATTTCAATCACACTTATTTTAATTTACTTAAAATTCTATTTCTATCAAACTTATTTAATTTACTTGAAATTCTATTTCAGTCACACTTATTTTAATTTACTGTAAATTCTATTTCTATCAAACTTATTTAATTTACTTAAAATTCTATTTCAGTCAAACTTATTTTAATTACTTAAAATTCTATTTCAGTCACACTTATTTTAATTTACTTAAAATTCTATTTCAGTCAAACTAATTTTAATTTACTTAAAATTCTATTTCTATCAAACTTATTTAATTTACTTGAAATTCTATTTCAGTCACACTTATTTTAATTTAATTAAAATACTTTTTCATTCACACTTATTTTATTTAATTAAAATTCTATTTCAGTCACACCTATTTTAATTTACTTAAATTTCTATTTCAGTCACACTTATTTTAATTTACTTTAAATTCTATTTCAGTCACACTTATTTTAATTTACTTAAAATTCTATTTCAGTCAAACTAATTTTAATTTACTTAAAATTCTATTTCAGTCACACCTATTTTAATTTACTTAAAATTCTATTTCAGTCACACTTATTTTAATTTACTTAAATTCTATTTCAGTCACACCTATTTTAATTTACTTAAAATTCTATTTCAGTCTTTTTTAATTTAATTTACTTAAAATTCTATTTCAATCACACTTATTTTAATTTACAAAAATTCTATTTCAGTCACACTTATTTTAATTTATTTAAAATTCTATTTCAGTCAAACTAATTTTAATTTACTTAAAATTCTATTTCAGTCACACTTATTTTAATTTACTTAAATTCTATTTCAGTCACACTTATTTTAATTT
Organism: Loxodes magnus; assembly: GCA_946699065.1. Taxonomy (NCBI): domain Eukaryota; phylum Ciliophora; class Karyorelictea; order Loxodida; family Loxodidae; genus Loxodes; species Loxodes magnus. Next base: position 180,550 of record CAMPDV010000053.1, on the reverse strand, counting down.
ACTTAAAATTCTATTTCAGTCAAACTAATTTTAATTTACTTAAAATTCTATTTCAGTCACACCTATTTTAATTTACTTAAAATTCTATTTCAGTCACACTTATTTTAATTTACTTAAATTCTATTTCAGTCACACCTATTTTAATTTACTTAAAATTCTATTTCAGTCTTTTTTAATTTAATTTACTTAAAATTCTATTTCAATCACACTTATTTTAATTTACTTAAAATTCTATTTCTATCAAACTTATTTAATTTACTTAAAATTCTATTTCAGTCACACTTATTTTAATTTACTGTAAATTCTATTTCTATCAAACTTATTTAATTTACTTAAAATTCTATTTCAGTCAAACTTATTTTAATTACTTAAAATTCTATTTCAGTCACACTTATTTTAATTTACTTAAAATTCTATTTCAGTCAAACTAATTTTAATTTACTTAAAATTCTATTTCTATCAAACTTATTTAATTTACTTGAAATTCTATTTCAGTCACACCTATTTTAATTTACTTAAAATTCTATTTCAGTCACACTTATTTAATTTACTTAAAATTCTATTTCAATCACACTTATTTTAATTTACTTAAAATTCTATTTCAGTCAAACTAATTTTAATTTACTTAAAATTCTATTTCAGTCATATTTATTTTGATTTACTCAAAATACTTTTTCAGTCACACTTATTTTAATTTACTTAAAATTCTATTTCAGTCAAACTGATTTTAATTTACTCAAAATTCTATTTCAGTCACACTTATTTTAATTTAATTAAAATACTTTTTCATTCACACTTATTTTATTTAATTAAAATTCTATTTCAGTCACACCTATTTTAATTTACTTAAATTTCTATTTCAGTCACACTTATTTTAATTTACTTAAAATTCTATTTCAGTCAAACTTATTTTAATTTACTTAAAATTCTATTTCAGTCAAACTAATTTTAATTTACTTAAAATTCTATTTCAGTCACACCTATTTTAATTTACTTAAAATTCTATTTCAGTCACACTTATTTTAATTTAATTAAAATACTTTTTCAGTCAAACTGATTTGAATTTACTTAAAATTCTATTTCTATCAAACTTATTTAATTTACTTGAAATTCTATTTCAGTCAAACTTATTTTAATTACTTAAAATTCTATTTCAGTCACACTTATTTTAATTTACTTAAAATTCTATTTCAGTCACACTTATTTTAATTTACTTAAAATTCTATTTCAGTCAAACTTATTTTAATTTACTCAAAATTCTATTTCAGTCACACTTATTTTAATTTAATTAAAATACTTTTTCAGTCAAACTTATTTTAATTACTTAAAATTCTATTTCAGTCACACTTATTTTAATTTACTTAAAATTCTATTTCAGTCAAACTAATTTTAATTTACTTAAAATTCTATTTCAGTCAAACTTATTTTAATTACTTAAAATTCTATTTCAGTCACACTTATTTTAATTTACTTAAAATTCTATTTCAGTCAAACTAATTTTAATTTACTTAAAATTCTATTTCTATCAAACTTATTTAATTTACTTGAAATTCTATTTCAGTCACACCTATTTTAATTTACTTAAAATTCTATTTCAGTCACACCTATTTTAATTTACTTAAAATTCTATTTCAATCACACTTATTTTAATTTACTTAAAATTCTATTTCAGTCAAACTAATTTTAATTTACTTAAAATTCTATTTCAGTCATATTTATTTTGATTTACTCAAAATACTTTTTCAGTCACACTTATTTTAATTTACTTAAAATTCTATTTCAGTCAAACTGATTTTAATTTACTCAAAATTCTATTTCAGTCACACTTATTTTAATTTAATTAAAATACTTTTTCATTCACACTTATTTTATTTAATTAAAATTCTATTTCAGTCACACCTATTTTAATTTACTTAAATTTCTATTTCAGTCACACTTATTTTAATTTACTTTAAATTCTATTTCAGTCACACTTATTTTAATTTACTTAAAATTCTATTTCAGTCAAACTTATTTTAATTTACTTAAAATTCTATTTCAGTCAAACTGATTTTAATTTACTTAAAATTCTATTTCAGTCACACTTATTTTAATTTAATTAAAATTCTATTTCAGTCACACCTATTTTAATTTATTTAAAATTCTATTTCAGTCACACTTATTTTAATTTACTTTAAATTCTATTTCAGACAAACTTATTTTAATTTACTTAAAATTCTATTTCAGTCACACCTATTTTAATTTACTTAAATTTCTATTTCAGTCACACTTATTTTAATTTACTTTAAATTCTATTTCAGTAACACTTATTTTAATTTACTTAAAATTCTATTTCAGTCAAACTTATTTTAATTTACTTAAAATTCTATTTCAGTCAAACTGATTTTAATTTACTTAAAATTCTATTTCAGTCACACCTATTTTAATTTACTTAAATTTCTATTTCAGTCACACTTATTTTAATTTACTTTAAATTCTATTTCAGTCACACTTATTTTAATTTACTTAAAATTCTATTTCAGTCACACTTATTTTAATTTACTTAAAATTCTATTTCAGTCAAACTGATTTTAATTTACTTAAAATTCTATTTCAGTCACACTTATTTTAATTTAATTAAAATTCTATTTCAGTCACACCTATTTTAATTTACTTAAATTTCTATTTCAGTCACACTTATTTTAATTTACTTTAAATTCTATTTCAGTCACACTTATTTTAATTTACTTAAAATTCTATTTCAGTCAAACTTATTTTAATTTACTTAAAATTCTATTTCAGTCAAACTGATTTTAATTTACTCAAAATTCTATTTCAGTCACACTTATTTTAATTTAATTAAAATACTTTTTCATTCACACTTATTTTATTTAATTAAAATTCTATTTCAGTCACACCTATTTTAATTTACTTAAATTTCTATTTCAGTCACACTTATTTTAATTTACTTTAAATTCTATTTCAGTCACACTTATTTTAATTTACTCAAAATTCTATTTCAGTCAAACTTATTTTAATTTACTTAAAATTCTATTTCAGTCAAACTGATTTGAATTTACTTAAAATTCTATTTCTATCAAACTTATTTAATTTACTTAAAATTCTATTTCAGTCACACCTATTTTAATTTATTTAAAATTCTATTTCAGTCAAACTAATTTTAATTTACTTAAAATTCTATTTCAGTCAAACTTATTTTAATTTACTTAAAATTCTATTTCAGTCACACTTATTTTAATTTAATTAAAATACTTTTTCAGTCAAACTAATTTTAATTTACTTAAAATTCTATTTCAGTCAAACTGATTTTAATTTACTTAAAATTCTATTTCAGTCAAACTAATTTTAATTTACTTAAAATTCTATTTCAGTCAAACTGATTTTAATTTACTTAAAATTCTATTTCTATCAAACTGATTTTATTTTTCTTGAAATTCTATTTCAGTCAAACTAATTTTAATTTACTTAAAATTCTATTTCAGTCAAACTTATTTTAATTTACTTAAAATTCTATTTCAGTCAAACTAATTTTAATTTACTTAAAATTCTATTTCAGTCAAACTTATTTTAATTTACTTAAAATTCTATTTCAGTCACACTTATTTTAATTTAATTAAAATACTTTTTCAGTCAAACTAATTTTAATTTACTTAAAATTCTATTTCAGTCAAACTGATTTTAATTTACTTAAAATTCTATTTCAGTCAAACTAATTTTAATTTACTTAAAATTCTATTTCAGTCAAACTGATTTTAATTTACTTAAAATTCTATTTCAGTCAAACTTATTTTATTTTTCTTGAAATTCTATTTCAGTCAAACTGATTTTAATTTACTCAAAATTCTATTTCAGTCAAACTTATTTTAATTTAATTAAATTTCTATTTCAGTCAAACTTATTTTAATTTACTTAAAATTCTATTTCAGTCAAACTAATTTTAATTTACTTAAAATTCTATTTCAGTCATATTTATTTTGATTTAATTAAAATACTTTTTCAGTCAAACGGATTTGAATTTACTTAAAATTCTATTTCAGTCAAACTAATTTTAATTTACTTGAAATACTATTTCAGTCAAACTAATTTTAATTTACTTAAAATTCTATTTCAGTCACACTTATTTAATTTACTTAAAATTCTATTTCAATCACACTTATTTTAATTTACTTAAAATTCTATTTCTATCAAACTTATTTAATTTACTTAAAATTCTATTTCAGTCAAACTTATTTTAATTACTTAAAATTCTATTTCAGTCACACTTATTTTAATTTACTGTAAATTCTATTTCTATCAAACTTATTTAATTTACTTAAAATTCTATTTCAGTCAAACTTATTTTAATTACTTAAAATTCTATTTCAGTCAAACTGATTTTAATTTACTTAAAATTCTATTTCAGTCAAACTGATTTTAATTTACTTAAAATTCTATTTCAGTCAAACTTATTTTAATTTACTTAAAATTCTATTTCAGTCACACCTATTTTAATTTACTTAAAATTCTATTTCAGTCACACTTATTTAATTTACTTAAAATTCTATTTCAATCACACTTATTTTAATTTACTTAAAATTCTATTTCAGTCAAACTAATTTTAATTTACTTAAAATTCTATTTCAGTCATATTTATTTTGATTTACTCAAAATACTTTTTCAGTGACACTTATTTTAATTTACTTAAAATTCTATTTCAGTCACACTTATTTTAATTTACTTAAAATTCTATTTCAATCACACTTATTTTAATTTACTTAAAATTCTATTTCAGTCAAACTGATTTTAATTTACTCAAAATTCTATTTCAGTCACACTTATTTTAATTTAATTAAAATACTTTTTCATTCACACTTATTTTATTTAATTAAAATTCTATTTCAGTCACACCTATTTTAATTTACTTAAATTTCTATTTCAGTCACACTTATTTTAATTTACTTATAATTCTATTTCAGTCAAACTAATTTTAATTTACTTAAAATTCTATTTAAGTCAAACTTATTTTAATTTACTTAAAATTCTATTTCAGTCAAACTAATTTTAATTTACTTAAAATTCTATTTCAGTCAAACTTATTTTAATTTACTTAAAATTCTATTTCAGTCAAACTAATTTTAATTTACTTAAAATTCTATTTCTATCAAACTTATTTAATTTACTTAAAATTCTATTTCAGTCAAACTGATTTTAATTTACTTAAATTTCTATTTCAGTCACACTTATTTTAATTTACTCAAAATTCTATTTCAGTCACACTTATTTTAATTTAATTAAAATACTTTTTCAGTCAAACTGATTTTAATTTACAAAAATTCTATTTCAGTCACACTTATTTTAATTTACTTAAAATTCTATTTCAGTCAAACTTATTTTAATTTACTTAAAATTCTATTTCAGTCAAACTAATTTTAATTTACTTAAAATTCTATTTCAGTCACACTTATTTTAATTTACTTAAATTCTATTTCAGTCACACTTATTTTAATTTACTTAAAATTCTATTTCAGTCAAACTAATTTTAATTTACTTAAAATTCTATTTCAGTCACACCTATTTTAATTTACTTAAAATTCTATTTCAGTCAAACTAATTTTAATTTACTTAAATTCTATTTCAGTCACACTTATTTTAATTTACTTAAATTCTATTTCAGTCACACTTATTTTAATTTACTCAAAATTCTATTTCAGTCAAACTTATTTTAATTTACTCAAAATTCTATTTCAGTCATACTTATTTTAATTTACTTAAAATTCTATTTCAGTCAAACTGATTTTAATTTACAAAAATTCTATTTCAGTCACACTTATTTTAATTTACAAAAATTCTATTTCAGTCACACTTATTTTAATTTATTTAAAATTCTATTTCAGTCTTATTTAGTTTAATTTACTGTAAATTCTTTTTCAGTCACACTTATTTTAATTTACTTAAAATTCTATTTCAGTCAAACTTATTTAATTTACTCAAAATTCTATTTCAGTCAAACTTATTTTAATTTACTTAAAATTCTATTTCAGTCAAACTAATTTTAATTTACTTAAAATTCTATTTCAGTCAAACTGATTTTAATTTACTTAAAATTCTATTTCAGTCACACTTATTTTAATTTAATTAAAATTCTATTTCAGTCACACTTATTTTAATTTAATTAAAATTCTATTTCAGTCAAACTAATTTTAATTTACTTAAATTTCTATTTCAGTCACACTTATTTTAATTTACTTTAAATTCTATTTCAGTCTTTTTTAGTTTAATTTATTTAAAATTCTATTTCAGTCACACTTATTTTAATTTACTTAAAATTCTATTTCAGTCAAACTGATTTTAATTTACTTAAAATTCTATTTCAGTCATATTTATTTTGATTTACTCAAAATTCTATTTCTATCAAACTAATTTTAATTTACTTAAAATTCTATTTCAGTCAAACTTATTTTAATTTACTTAAAATTCTATTTCAGTGAACTTATATTAATTTACTTAAAATTCTATTTCAGTCACACTTATTTTAATTTACTTAAAATTCTATTTCAGTCAAACTGATTTTAATTTACTAGAAATTCTATTTCAGTCAAACTAATTTTAATTTACTTAAAATTCTATTTCTGTCACACTTATTTTAATTTACTTAAAATTCTATTTCAGTCAAACTTATTTTAATTTACTTGAAATTCTATTTCAGTCAAACTAATTTTAATTTACTTAAAATTCTATTTCAGTCAAACTTATTTTAATTTACTTAAAATTCTATTTCAGTCAAACTGATTTGAATTTACTTAAAATTCTATTTCAGTCACACTTATTTTAATTTACTTAAAATTCTATTTCAGTCAAACTAATTTTAATTTACTTAAAATTCTATTTCATTCACACTTATTTTAATTTTCTGTAAATTCTATTTCAGTCACACTTATTTTAATTTACTTAAAATTCTATTTCAGTCAAACTTATTTAATTTACTTAATATTCTATTTCATTCAAACTAATTTTAATTTACTTAAAATTCTATTTCAGTCAAACTTATTTTGATTTAATTAAAATACTTTTTCAGTCAAACGGATTTTAATTTACTTCAAATTCTATTTCAGTCACACTTATTTTAATTTACTGTAAATTCTATTTCTATCAAACTTATTTAATTTACTTAAAATTCTCTTTCAGTCACACTTAATTTAATTTACTTAAAATTCTATTTCAGTCAAACTTATTTTAATTTACTTAAAATTCTATTTCAGTCAAACTTATTTAATTTACTCAAAATTCTATTTCTATCAAACTTATTTAATTTACTTAAAATTCTATTTCAGTCACACCTATTTTAATTTACTTAAAATTCTATTTCAGTCTTTTTTAGTTTAATTTACTTAAAATTCTATTTCAGTCAAACTAATTTTAATTTACTTAAAATTCTATTTCAGTCACACTTATTTTAATTTACTTAAATTTCTATTTCAGTCAAACTGATTTGAATTTACTTAAAATTCTATTTCAGTCACACTTATTTTAATTTACTTAAAATTCTATTTCAGTCAAACTAATTTAATTTACTTGAAATACTATTTCAGTCAAACTTAATTTAATTTACTTAAAATTCTATTTCTATCAAACTAATTTTAATTTACTTAAAATTCTATTTCAGTCACACTTATTTTAATTTACTTAAATTCTATTTCAGTCACACTTATTTTAATTTACTCAAAATTCTATTTCAGTCAAACTTATTTTAATTTACTCAAAATTCTATTTCAGTCATACTTATTTTAATTTACTTAAAATTCTATTTCAGTCAAACTGATTTTAATTTACAAAAATTCTATTTCTATCAAACTTATTTAATTTACTTAAAATTCTATTTCAGTCACACCTATTTTAATTTACTTAAAATTCTATTTCAGTCTTTTTTAGTTTAATTTATTTAAAATTCTATTTCAGTCAAACTGATTTTAATTTACTTAAAATTCTATTTCAGTCAAACTTATTTAATTTACTCAAAATTCTATTTCAGTCACATTTGTTTTAATTTACTTGAAATTCTATTTCAGTCAAACTTAATTTAATTTACTTAAAATTCTATTTCAGTCAAACTGATTTTAATTTACTTAAAATTCTATTTCAGTCAAACTGATTTTAATTTACTTAAAATTCTATTTCAGTCAAACTTATTTTAATTTACTTAAAATTCTATTTCAGTCAAACTTATTTTAATTTACAAAAATTCTATTTCAGTCACACTTATTTTAATTTATTTAAAATTCTATTTCAGTCTTATTTAGTTTAATTTACTGTAAATTCTTTTTCAGTCACACTTATTTTAATTTACTTAAAATTCTATTTCAGTCAAACTTATTTAATTTACTCAAAATTCTATTTCAGTCAAACTTATTTTATTTTTCTTGAAATTCTATTTCAGTCACACTTATTTTAATTTACTTAAAATTCTATTTCAGTCACACTTATTTTAATTTACTCAAAATTCTATTTCAGTCATATTTATTTTAATTTAATTAAAATACTTTTTCTAGTCACACTTATTTTAATTTACTTAAAATTCTATTTCAGTTAAACTTATTTTAATTTACTTAAAATTCTATTTAAGTCACACTTATTTTAATTTACTCAAAATTCTATTTCAGTCAAACTTATTTAATTTACTCAAAATTCTATTTCAGTTAAACTGATTTTAATTTTCTTGAAATTCTATTTCAGTCAAACTTAATTTAATTTACTTAAAATTCTATTTCTATCAAACTGATTTTAATTTACTTCAAATTCTATTTCAGTCACACTTATTTTAATTTACTGTAAATTCTATTTCTATCAAACTTATTTAATTTACTTAAATTTCTATTTCTATTATACTTATTTTAATTTACTTAAAATTCTATTTCAGTCACACTCATTTTAATTTACTTAAAATTCTATTTCAGTCAAACTAATTTTAATTTACTTAAAATTCTATTTCAGACAAACTAATTTTAATTTACTTCAATTTCTATTTCAGTCAAACTGATTTGAATTTACTTAAAATTTTATTTCAGTCACACTTATTTTAATTTACTTAAAATTCTATTTCAGTCAAACTGATTTTAATTTGCTTAAAATTCTATTTCATTCAAACTTATTTTAATTTACTTAGAATTCTATTTCAGTCACATTTGTTTTAATTTACTTGAAATTCTATTTCAGTCAAACTTAATTTAATTTACTTAAAATTCTATTTCAGTCAAACTGATTTTAATTTACTTAAAATTCTATTTCAGTCAAACTGATTTTAATTTACTTAAAATTCTATTTCAGTCAAACTGATTTTAATTTACTTAAAATTCTATTTCAGTCAAACTAATTTTAATTTACAAAAATTCTATTTCAGTCAAACTTATTTTAATTTACTTAAAATTCTATTTCTATCAAACTTATTTTAATTTACTCAAAATTCTATTTCAGTCAAACTGATTTTAATTTTCTTGAAATTCTATTTCATTCACACTTATTTTAATTTACTTAAAATTCTATTTCTATCAAACTGATTTGTATTTACTTGAAATTCTATTTCAGACACACTTATTTTAATTTACTGTAAATTCTATTTCTATCAAACTTATTTAATTTACTTAAAATTCTATTTCAGTCACACCTATTTTAATTTACTTAAAATTCTCTTTCAGTCACACTTAATTTAATTTACTTAAAATTCTATTTCAGTCAAACTTATTTTAATTTACTCAAAATTCTATTTCAGTTAAACTGATTTTAATTTTCTTGAAATTCTATTTCAGTCAAACTTGATTTAATTTACTTAAAATTCTATTTCTATCAAACTGATTTTAATTTACTTCAAATTCTATTTCAGTCAAACTTATTTTAATTTACTGTAAATTCTATTTCTATCAAACTTATTTAATTTACTTAAATTTCTATTTCAGTCAAACTGATTTGAATTTACTTAAAATTCTCTTTCAGTCACACTTATTTTAATTTACTTAAAATTCTATTTCAGTTAAACTGATTTTAATTTTCTTAAAATTCTATTTCAGTCAAACTTAATTTAATTTACTTAAAATTCTATTTCTATCAAACTAATTTTAATTTACTTAAAATTCTATTTCAATCACACTTATTTTAATTTACTTAAAATTCTATTTCAGTCTTTTTTAGTTTAATTTACTTAAAATTCTATTTCAGTCACACTTATTTTAATTTACTGTAAATTCTATTTCTATCAAACTTATTTAATTTACTTAAATTTCTATTTCTATTATACTTATTTTAAATTTACTTATAATTCTATTTCAGTCAAACTTATTTTAATTTACTTAAATTCTATTTCAGTCACACTTATTTTAATTTACTTAAAATTCTATTTCAGTCAAACTTAATTTAATTTACTTAAAATTCTATTTCTATCAAACTTATTTTAATTTACTTAAAATTCTATTTCAGTCACACTTATTTTAATTTACTTAAATTCTATTTCAGTCAAACTTATTTTAATTTACTCAAAATTCTATTTCAGTCATACTTATTTTAATTTACTTAAAATTCTATTTCAGTCAAACTGATTTTAATTTACAAAAATTCTATTTCAGTCACACTTATTTTAATTTACAAAAATTCTATTTCAGTCACACTTATTTTAATTTATTTAAAATTCTATTTCAGTCTTATTTAGTTTAATTTACTGTAAATTCTTTTTCAGTCACACTTATTTTAATTTACTTAAAATTCTATTTCAGTCAAACTTATTTAATTTACTCAAAATTCTATTTCAGTCAAACTTATTTTATTTTTCTTGAAATTCTATTTCAGTCACACTTATTTTAATTTACTTAAAATTCTATTTCAGTCACACTTATTTTAATTTACTCAAAATTTTATTTCAGTCATATTTATTTTAATTTAATTAAAATACTTTTTCTAGTCACACTTATTTTAATTTACTTAAAATTCTATTTCAGTCAAACTTATTTAATTTACTCAAAATTCTATTTCAGTCAAACTTATTTTATTTTTCTTGAAATTCTATTTCAGTCACACTTATTTTAATTTACTTAAAATTCTATTTCAGTCACACTTATTTTAATTTACTCAAAATTCTATTTCAGTTAAACTAATTTTAATTTACTTAAAATTCTATTTCAGTCAAACTTAATTTAATTTACTTAAAATTCTATTTCAGTCAAACTTATTTTAATTTACTTAAAATTCTATTTCAGTCAAACTAATTTTAATTTACTTAAAATTCTATTTCAGTCACACTTATTTTAATTTACTTAAATTTCTATTTCAGTCAAACTGATTTTAATTTACTTAAAATTCTATTTCAGTCACACTTATTTTAATTTACTTAAAATTCTATTTCAGTCAAACTAATTTAATTTACTTGAAATACTATTTCAGTCACACCTATTTTAATTTACTTAAAATTCTATTTCAGTCACACTTATTTTAATTTACTTAAAATTCTATTTCAGTCACACTTATTTTAATTTAATTAAAATACTTTTTCAGTCAAACTAATTTTAATTTACTTAAAATTCTATTTCAGTCAAACTGATTTTAATTTACTTAAAATTCTATTTCAGTCAAACTAATTTTAATTTACAAAAATTCTATTTCAGTCAAACTTATTTTAATTTACTTAAAATTCTATTTCTATCAAACTTATTTTAATTTACTTAAAATTCTATTTCAGTCAAACTAATTTTAATTTAATTAAAATACTTTTTCAGTCACACTTATTTTAATTTACTTAAAATTCTATTTCTATCAAACTTATTTAATTTACTTGAAATTCTATTTCAGTCAAACTTATTTTAATTTACGTAAAATTCTATTTCAGTCACACTTATTTTAATTTACTTAAAATTCTATTTCAGTCAAACTTATTTAATTTACTCAAAATTCTATTTCAGTCAAACTTATTTTATTTTTCTTGAAATTCTATTTCAGTCACACTTATTTTAATTTACTTAAAATTCTATTTCAGTCACACTTATTTTAATTTACTCAAAATTCTATTTCAGTCATATTTATTTTAATTTAATTAAAATACTTTTTCTAGTCACACTTATTTTAATTTACTTAAAATTCTATTTCAGTTAAACTTATTTTAATTTACTTAAAATTCTATTTAAGTGACACTTATTTTAATTTACTCAAAATTCTATTTCAGTCAAACTTATTTAATTTACTCAAAATTCTATTTCAGTTAAACTGATTTTAATTTTCTTGAAATTCTATTTCAGTCAAACTTAATTTAATTTACTTAAAATTCTATTTCTATCAAACTGATTTTAATTTACTTAAAATTCTATTTCAGTCACACTCATTTTAATTTACTTAAAATTCTATTTCAGTCAAACTAATTTTAATTTACTTAAAATTCTATTTCAGACAAACTTATTTTAATTTACTTAAATTTCTATTTCAGTCAAACTGATTTGAATTTACTTAAAATTCTATTTCAGTCACACTTATTTTAATTTACTTAAAATTCTATTTCAGTCAAACTGATTTTAATTTGCTTAAAATTCTATTTCATTCAAACTTATTTTAATTTACTTAGAATTCTATTTCAGTCACATTTGTTTTAATTTACTTGAAATTCTATTTCAGTCAAACTTAATTTAATTTACTTAAAATTCTATTTCAGTCAAACTGATTTTAATTTACTTAAAATTCTATTTCAGTCAAACTGATTTTAATTTACTTAAAATTCTATTTCAGTCAAACTTATTTTAATTTACTTAAAATTCTATTTCAGTCAAACTAATTTTAATTTACTGTAAATTCTATTTCAGTCACACTTATTTTAATTTACTTAAAATTCTATTTCAGTCAAACTTATTTAATTTACTCAAAATTCTATTTCAGTCAAACTGATTTTAATTTTCTTGAAATTCTATTTCATTCACACTTATTTTAATTTACTTAAAATTCTATTTCTATCAAACTGATTTGTATTTACTTGAAATTCTATTTCAGACACACTTATTTTAATTTACTGTAAATTCTATTTCTATCAAACTTATTTAATTTACTTAAAATTCTATTTCAGTCACACCTATTTTAATTTACTTAAAATTCTCTTTCAGTCACACTTAATTTAATTTACTTAAAATTCTATTTCAGTCAAACTTATTTTAATTTACTCAAAATTCTATTTCAGTTAAACTGATTTTAATTTTCTTGAAATTCTATTTCAGTCAAACTTGATTTAATTTACTTAAAATTCTATTTCTATCAAACTGATTTTAATTTACTTAAAATTCTATTTCAGTCACACTTATTTTAATTTACTGTAAATTCTATTTCTATCAAACTTATTTAATTTACTTAAATTTCTATTTCAGTCAAACTGATTTGAATTTACTTAAAATTCTCTTTCAGTCACACTTATTTTAATTTACTTAAAATTCTATTTCAGTTAAACTGATTTTAATTTTCTTAAAATTCTATTTCAGTCAAACTTAATTTAATTTACTTAAAATTCTATTTCTATCAAACTAATTTTAATTTACTTAAAATTCTATTTCAGTCAAACTAATTTAATTTACTTGAAATACTATTTCAGTCAAACTTAATTTAATTTACTTAAAATTCTATTTCAGTCACACTTATTTTAATTTACTGTAAATTCTATTTCTATCAAACTTATTTAATTTACTTAAATTTCTATTTCTATTATACTTATTTTAAATTTACTTATAATTCTATTTCAGTAAAACTTATTTTAATTTACTTAAATTCTATTTCAGTCAAACTTATTTAATTTACTCAAAATTCTATTTCAGTCAAACTGATTTTAATTTTCTTGAAATTCTATTTCATTCACACTTATTTTAATTTACTTAAAATTCTATTTCTATCAAACTGATTTGTATTTACTTGAAATTCTATTTCAGTCACACTTATTTTAATTTACTTAAAATTCTATTTCAGTCACACCTATTTTAATTTACTTAAATTTCTATTTCAATCACACTTAATTTAATTTACTTAAAATTCTATTTCAGTCAAACTTATTTTAATTTACTCAAAATTCTATTTCAGTTAAACTGATTTTAATTTTCTTGAAATTCTATTTCAGTCAAACTTGATTTAATTTACTTAAAATTCTATTTCTATCAAACTGATTTTAATCTACTTAAAATTCTATTTCAGTCACACTTATTTTAATTTACTGTAAATTCTATTTCTATCAAACTTATTTAATTTACTTAAATTTCTATTTCTATTATACTTATTTTAAATTTACTTATAATTCTATTTCAGTCAAACTTATTTTAATTTACTTAAAATTCTATTTCAGTCAAACTGATTTTAATTTACTTAAAATTCTATTTCAGTCAAACTAATTTTAATTTACTTAAAATTCTATTTCAGACAAACTTATTTTAATTTACTTAAAATTCTATTTCAGTGAACTTATATTAATTTACTTAAAATTCTATTTCAGTCACACTTATTTTAATTTACTTAAAATTCTATTTCAGTCAAACTGATTTTAATTTACTTAAAATTCTATTTCAGTCACACTTATTTTAATTTACTGTAAATTCCATTTCTATCAAACTTATTTAATTTACTTAAATTTCTATTTCAGTCAAACTGATTTGAATTTACTTAAAATTCTATTTCAGTCACACTTATTTTAATTTACTTAAAATTCTATTTCAGTCAAACTAATTTTAATTTACTCAAAATTCTATTTCAGTTAAACTGATTTTAATTTACATAAAATTCTATTTCAGTCACACTTATTTTAATTTACTTAAAATTCTATTTCAGTCAAACTTAATTTAATTTACTTAAAATTCTATTTCTATCAAACTAATTTTAATTTACTTAAAATTCTATTTCAATCACACTTATTTTAATTTACTTAAAATTCTATATCAGTCACACTTATTTTAATTTACTTAAAATTCTATTTCAGTCATATTTATTTTGATTTACTCAAAATACTTTTTCAATCACACTTATTTTAATTTACTTAAAATTCTATTTCAGTCAAACTAATTTTAATTTACTCAAAATTCTATTTCAGTTAAACTGATTTTAATTTTCTTGAAATTCTATTTCAGTCACACTTATTTTAATTTATTTAAAATTCTATTTCAGTCAAACTTAATTTAATTTACTTAAAATTCTATTTCTATCAAACTAATTTTAATCTACTTAAAATTCTATTTCAATCACACTTATTTTAATTTACTTAAAATTCTATTTCAGTCACACTTATTTTAATTTACTTAAAATTCTATTTCAGTCACACTTATTTTAATTTACTTAAATTCTATTTCAGTCACACTTATTTTAATTTACTTAAATTCTATTTCAGTCACACTTATTTTAATTTACTCAAAATTCTATTTCAGTCAAACTTATTTTAATTTACTCAAAATTCTATTTCAGTCATACTTATTTTAATTTACTTAAAATTCTATTTCAGTCAAACTGATTTTAATTTACAAAAATTCTATTTCAGTCACACTTATTTTAATTTACAAAAATTCTATTTCAGTCACACTTATTTTAATTTACTTAAATTTCTATTTCAGTCAAACTTATTTTAATTTACTTAAAATTCTATTTCAGTCACACTTATTTTAATTTACTTAAAATTCTATTTCAGTCAAACTGATTTTAATTTTCTTAAAATTCTATTTCAGCCATATTTATTTTAATTTATTTAAAATTCTATTTCAGTCAAACTTATTTTAATTTACTTGAAATTCTATTTCAGTCACACTTATTTTAATTTACTGTAAATTCTATTTCTATCAAACTTATTTAATTTACTTAAATTTCTATTTCAGTCAAACTGATTTGAATTTACTTAAAATTCTCTTTCAGTCAAACTTATTTAATTTACTCAAAATTCTATTTCAGTTAAACTGATTTTAATTTTCTTGAAATTCTATTTCAGTCAAACGATTTTAATTTACTTAAAATTCTATTTCAGTCAAACTTATTTTAATTTACTTGAAATTCTATTTCAGTCACACTTATTTTAATTTACTTAAAATTCTATTTCAGTCAAACTAATTTTAATTTACTTAAATTTCTATTTCAGTCAAACTGATTTGAATTTACTTAAAATTCTCTTTCAGTCACACTTATTTTAATTTACTTAAAATTCTATTTCAGTCAAACTTATTTTAATTTACTCAAAATTCTATTTCAGTTAAACTGATTTTAATTTACTTAAAATTCTATTTCAGTCACACTTATTTAATTTACTTAAAATTCTATTTCAGTCAAACTTAATTTAATTTACTTAATATTCTATTTCTATCAAACTGATTTGTATTTACTTGAAATTCTATTTCAGTCACACTTATTTTAATTTACTGTAAATTCCATTTCTATCAAACTTATTTAATTTACTTAAATTTCTATTTCAGTCAAACTGATTTGAATTTACTTAAAATTCTATTTCAGTCACACTTATTTAATTTACTTAAAATTCTATTTCAGTCAAACTTAATTTAATTTACTTAATATTCTATTTCTATCAAACTGATTTGTATTTACTTGAAATTCTATTTCAGTCACACTTATTTTAATTTACTGTAAATTCCATTTCTATCAAACTTATTTAATTTACTTAAATTTCTATTTCAGTCAAACTGATTTGAATTTACTTAAAATTCTATTTCAGTCACACTTATTTTAATTTACTTAAAATTCTATTTCAGTCAAACTAATTTTAATTTACTCAAAATTCTATTTCAGTTAAACTGATTTTAATTTACTCAAAATTCTATTTCAGTCACACTTATTTTAATTTACTTAAAATTCTATTTCAGTCAAACTTAATTTAATTTACTTAAAATTCTATTTCTATCAAACTAATTTTAATTTACTTAAAATTCTATTTCAATCACACTTATTTTAATTTACTTAAAATTCTATATCAGTCACACTTATTTTAATTTAGTTAAAATTCTATTTCAGTCATATTTATTTTGATTTACTCAAAATACTTTTTCAATCACACTTATTTTAATTTACTTAAAATTCTATTTCAGTCAAACTAATTTTAATTTACTCAAAATTCTATTTCAGTTAAACTGATTTTAATTTTCTTGAAATTCTATTTCAGTCACACTTATTTTAATTTATTTAAAATTCTATTTCAGTCAAACTTAATTTAATTTACTTAAAATTCTATTTCTATCAAACTAATTTTAATCTACTTAAAATTCTATTTAAATCACACTTATTTTAATTTACTTAAAATTCTATTTCAGTCACACTTATTTTAATTTACTTAAAATTCTATTTCAGTCAAACTGATTTTAATTTACTTAAAATTCTATTTCAGTCAAACTAATTTTAATTTACTCAAAATTCTATTTCAGTCTTATTTAGTTTAATTTAATTAAAATACTTTTTCATTCACACTTATTTTAATTTACTTAAAATTCTATTTCTATCAAACTTATTTAATTTACTTAAAATTCTATTTCAGTCACACCTATTTTAATTTACTTAAATTTCTATTTCAGTCACACTTATTTTAATTTACTGTAAATTCTATTTCTATCAAACTTATTTAATTTACTTAAATTTCTATTTCAGTCAAACTGATTTGAATTTACTTAAAATTCTATTTCAGTCACACTTATTTAATTTACTTAAAATTCTATTTCAGTCAAACTTAATTTAATTTACTTAATATTCTATTTCTATCAAACTGATTTGTATTTACTTGAAATTCTATTTCAGTCACACTTATTTTAATTTACTGTAAATTCCATTTCTATCAAACTTATTTAATTTACTTAAATTTCTATTTCAGTCAAACTGATTTGAATTTACTTAAAATTCTATTTCAGTCACACTTATTTTAATTTACTTAAAATTCTATTTCAGTCAAACTAATTTTAATTTACTCAAAATTCTATTTCAGTTAAACTGATTTTAATTTACTGTAAATTCTATTTCAGTCAAACTGATTTTAATTTACTTAAAATTCTATTTCAGTCAAACTTAATTTAATTTACTTAAAATTCTATTTCTATCAAACTAATTTTAATTTACTTAAAATTCTATTTCAATCACACTTATTTTAATTTACTTAAAATTCTATATCAGTCACACTTATTTTAATTTACTTAAAATTCTATTTCAGTCATATTTATTTTGATTTACTCAAAATACTTTTTCAATCACACTTATTTTAATTTACTTAAAATTCTATTTCAGTCAAACTAATTTTAATTTACTCAAAATTCTATTTCAGTTAAACTGATTTTAATTTTCTTGAAATTCTATTTCAGTCACACTTATTTTAATTTATTTAAAATTCTATTTCAGTCAAACTTAATTTAATTTACTTAAAATTCTATTTCTATCAAACTAATTTTAATCTACTTAAAATTCTATTTAAATCACACTTATTTTAATTTACTTAAAATTCTATTTCAGTCACACTTATTTTAATTTACTTAAAATTCTATTTCAGTCAAACTGATTTTAATTTTCTTGAAATTCTATTTCAGTCAAACGATTTTAATTTACTTAAAATTCTATTTCAGTCAAACTTATTTTAATTTACTTGAAATTCTATTTCAGTCACACTTATTTTAATTTACTTAAAATTCTATTTCTATCAAACTTATTTAATTTACTTAAAATTCTATTTCAGTCACACCTATTTTAATTTACTTAAATTTCTATTTCAGTCACACTTATTTTAATTTACTGTAAATTCTATTTCTATCAAACTTATTTAATTTACTTAAATTTCTATTTCAGTCAAACTTATTTTAATTTACTTAAAATTCTATTTCAGTCACACTTATTTTAATTTACTTAAAATTCTATTTCAGTCAAACTGATTTTAATTTTCTTAAAATTCTATTTCAGCCATATTTATTTTAATTTATTTAAAATTCTATTTCAGTCAAACTTATTTTAATTTACTTGAAATTCTATTTCAGTCACACTTATTTTAATTTACTGTAAATTCTATTTCTATCAAACTTATTTAATTTACTTAAATTTCTATTTCAGTCAAACTGATTTGAATTTACTTAAAATTCTCTTTCAGTCAAACTTATTTAATTTACTCAAAATTCTATTTCAGTTAAACTGATTTTAATTTTCTTGAAATTCTATTTCAGTCAAACTTATTTTAATTTACTTAAAATTCTATTTCAGTCAAACTTATTTTAATTTACTTGAAATTCTATTTCAGTCACACTTATTTTAATTTACTTAAAATTCTATTTCAGTCAAACTAATTTTAATTTACTTAAATTTCTATTTCAGTCAAACTGATTTGAATTTACTTAAAATTCTCTTTCAGTCACACTTATTTTAATTTACTTAAAATTCTATTTCAGTCAAACTTATTTTAATTTACTCAAAATTCTATTTCAGTTAAACTGATTTTAATTTACTGTAAATTCTATTTCAGTCAAACTGATTTTAATTTACTTAAAATTCTATTTCAGTCAAACTAATTTTAATTTACTCAAAATTCTATTTCAGTCTTATTTAGTTTAATTTAATTAAAATACTTTTTCATTCACACTTATTTTAATTTACTTAAAATTCTATTTCTATCAAACTTATTTAATTTACTTAAAATTCTATTTCAGTCACACTTATTTTAATTTACTGTAAATTCTATTTCAGTCACACTTATTTTAATTTACTTAAAATTCTATTTCAGTCATATTTATTTTGATTTACTCAAAATACTTTTTCAATCACACTTATTTTAATTTACTTAAAATTCTATTTCAGTCAAACTAATTTTAATTTACTCAAAATTCTATTTCAGTTAAACTGATTTTAATTTTCTTGAAATTCTATTTCAGTCACACTTATTTTAATTTATTTAAAATTCTATTTCAGTCACACTTATTTTAATTTACTTAAAATTCTATTTCTATCAAACTAATTTTAATCTACTTAAAATTCTATTTCAATCACACTTATTTTAATTTACTTAAAATTCTATTTCAGTCACACTTATTTTAATTTACTTAAAATTCTATTTCTATCAAACTGATTTGTATTTACTTGAAATTCTATTTCAGTCACACTTATTTTAATTTACTGTAAATTATATTTCTATCAAACTTATTTAATTTACTTAAATTTCTATTTCAGTCAAACTTAATTTAATTTACTTAAAATTCTATTTCTATCAAACTGATTTGTATTTACTTGAAATTCTATTTCAGTTAAACTGATTTTAATTTTCTTGAAATTCTATTTCAGTCAAACTTAATTTAATTTACTTAAAATTCTATTTCTATCAAACTGATTTGTATTTACTTGAAATTCTATTTCAGTCACACTTATTTTAATTTACTGTAAATTCTATTTCTATCAAACTTATTTAATTTACTTAAATTTCTATTTCAGTCAAACTGATTTGAATTTACTTAAAATTCTCTTTCAGTCACACTTATTTTAATTTACTTAAAATTCTATTTCAGTTAAACTTATTTTAATTTACTCAAAATTCTATTTCTATCAAACTGATTTGTATTTACTTGAAATTCTCTTTCAGTCACACTTATTTTAATTTACTTAAAATTCTATTTCAGTTAAACTTATTTTAATTTACTCAAAATTCTATTTCAGTCAAACTAATTTTAATTTACTGTAAATTCTATTTCAGTCAAACTGATTTTAATTTACTTAAAATTCTATTTCAGTCAAACTAATTTTAATTTACTCAAAATTCTATTTCAGTCTTATTTAGTTTAATTTAATTAAAATACTTTTTCATTCACACTTATTTTAATTTACTTAAAATTCTATTTCTATCAAACTTATTTAATTTACTTAAAATTCTATTTCAGTCACACTTATTTTAATTTACTGTAAATTCTATTTCAGTCAAACTGATTTTAATTTACTTAAAATTCTATTTCAGTCAAACTAAATTTAATTTACTCAAAATTCTATTTCAGTCTTATTTAGTTTAATTTAATTAAAATACTTTTTCAGTCACACTTATTTTAATTTACTTAAAATTCTATTTCTTTCAAAATTATTTAATTTACTTAAAATTCTATTTCAGTCAAACTAATTTTAATTTACTCAAAATTCTATTTCAGTCACACTTATTTTAATTTACTTAAAATTCAATTTCTATCAAACTAATTTTAATCTACTTAAAATTCTATTTCAATCACACTTATTTTAATTTACTTAAAATTCTATTTCAGTCACACTTATTTTAATTTACTTAAAATTCTATTTCTATCAAACTGATTTGTATTTACTTGAAATTCTATTTCAGTCACACTTAATTTGATTTACTGTAAATTATATTTCTATCAAACTTATTTAATTTACTTAAATTTCTATTTCAGTCAAACTTAATTTAATTTACTTAAAATTCTATTTCTATCAAACTGATTTGTATTTACTTGAAATTCTATTTCAGTTAAACTGATTTTAATTTTCTTGAAATTCTATTTCAGTCAAACTTAATTTAATTTACTTAAAATTCTATTTCTATCAAACTGATTTGTATTTACTTGAAATTCTATTTCAGTCACACTTATTTTAATTTACTGTAAATTCTATTTCTATCAAACTTATTTAATTTACTTAAATTTCTATTTCAGTCAAACTGATTTGAATTTACTTAAAATTCTCTTTCAGTCACACTTATTTTAATTTACTTAAAATTCTATTTCAGTTAAACTTATTTTAATTTACTCAAAATTCTATTTCAGTTAAACTGATTTTAATTTTCTTGAAATTCTCTTTCAGTCACACTTATTTTAATTTACTTAAAATTCTATTTCAGTTAAACTTATTTTAATTTACTCAAAATTCTATTTCAGTCACACTTATTTTAATTTACTGTAAATTCTATTTCTATCAAACTTATTTAATTTACTTAAATTTCTATTTCTATTATACTTATTTTAAATTTACTTATAATTCTATTTCAGTCAAACTTATTTTAATTTACTTGAAATTCTATTTCAGTTAAACTTATTTTAATTTACTCAAAATTCTATTTCAGTTAAACTGATTTTAATTTTCTTGAAATTCTATTTCAGTCAAACTTAATTTAATTTACTTAAAATTCTATTTCTATCAAACTGATTTGTATTTACTTAAAATTCTATTTCTATCAAACTAATTTTAATCTACTTAAAATTCTATTTCTATCAAACTTATTTAATTTACTTAAATTTCTATTTCTATTATACTTATTTTAAATTTACTTATAATTCTATTTCAGTCTAACTTATTTTAATTTACTTGAAATTCTATTTCAGTCACACTTATTTTAATTTACTGTAAATTCTATTTCAGTCAAACTTAATTTAATTTACTTAAAATTCTATTTCTATCAAACTAATTTTAATTTACTTAAAATTCTATTTCAATCACACTTATTTTAATTTACTTAAAATTCTATTTCAGTCAAACTAATTTTAATTTAATTAAAATTCTATTTCAGTCATATTTATTTTGATTTACTCAAAATACTTTTTCAATCACACTTATTTTAATTTACTTAAAATTCTATTTCAGTCAAACTTAATTTAATTTACTTAAAATTCTATTTCAGTTAAACTGATTTTAATTTTCTTGAAATTCTATTTCAGTCAAACTGATTTTAATTTACTTAAAATTCTATTTCAGTCAAACTAATTTTAATTTACTCAAAATTCTATTTCAGTCTTATTTAGTTTAATTTAATTAAAATACTTTTTCATTCACACTTATTTTAATTTACTTAAAATTCTATTTCTATCAAACTTATTTAATTTACTTAAAATTCTATTTCAGTCACACCTATTTTAATTTACTTAAATTTCTATTTCAATCACACTTATTTTAATTTACTTAAAATTCTATTTCAGTCAAACTAATTTTAATTTACTTAAAATTCTATTTCAGTTAAACTGATTTTAATTTTCTTGAAATTCTATTTCAGTCAAACTTAATTTAATTTACTTAAAATTCTATTTCAGTCACACTTATTTTAATTTACTCAAAAATCTATTTTAGTCAAACTTATTTTAATTTACTTAAAATTCTATTTCATTCAAACTTATTTTAATTTACTTAAAATTCTATTTCATTCAAACTGATTTGAATTTACTTAAAATTCTCTTTCAGTCAAACTTATTTAATTTACTCAAAATTCTATTTCAGTTAAACTGATTTTAATTTTCTTGAAATTCTATTTCAGTCAAACTTAATTTAATTTACTTAAAATTCTATTTCTATCAAACTGATTTGTATTTACTTGAAATTCTATTTCAGTCACACTTATTTTAATTTACTTAAAATTCTATTTCAGTCAAACTTAATTTAATTTACTTAAAATTCTATTTCTATTATACTTATTTTAAATTTACTTATAATTCTATTTCAGTCAAACTTATTTTAATTTACTTAAAATTCTATTTCAGTCAAACTAATTTAATTTGCTCAAAATTCTATTTCAGTTAAACTGATTTTAATTTTCTTGAAATTCTATTTCAGTCAAACTTAATTTAATTTACTTAAAATTCTATTTCTATCAAACTGATTTGTATTTACTTGAAATTCTATTTCAGTCACACTTATTTTAATTTACTGTAAATTCTATTTCTATCAAACTTATTTAATTTACTTAAAATTCTATTTCAGTCACACCTATTTTAATTTACTTAAATTTCTATTTCAATCACACTTATTTTAATTTACTTAAAATTCTATTTCAGTCAAACTGATTTTAATTTACTTAAAATTCTATTTCAGTCAAACTAATTTTAATTTACTCAAAATTCTATTTCAGTCTTATTTAGTTTAATTTAATTAAAATACTTTTTCATTCACATTTATTTTAATTTACTTAAAATTCTATTTCTATCAAACTTATTTAATTTACTTAAAATTCTATTTCAGTCACACCTATTTTAATTTACTTAAATTTCTATTTCAATCACACTTATTTTAATTTACTTAAAATTCTATTTCAGTCAAACTGATTTTAATTTACTTAAAATTCTATTTCAGTCAAACTAATTTTAATTTACTCAAAATTCTATTTCAGTCTTATTTAGTTTAATTTAATTAAAATACTTTTTCATTCACACTTATTTTAATTTACTTAAAATTCTATTTCAGTCAAACTAATTTTAATTTAATTAAAATTCTATTTCAGTCACACCTATTTTAATTTACTTAAATTTCTATTTCAATCACACTTATTTTAATTTACTTAAAATTCTATTTCAGTCAAACTAATTTTAATTTACTTAAAATTCTATTTCAGTTAAACTGATTTTAATTTTCTTGAAATTCTATTTCAGTCAAACTTAATTTAATTTACTTAAAATTCTATTTCTATCAAACTGATTTGTATTTACTTGAAATTCTATTTCAGTCACA
Source organism: Loxodes magnus (assembly GCA_946699065.1). Taxonomy (NCBI): domain Eukaryota; phylum Ciliophora; class Karyorelictea; order Loxodida; family Loxodidae; genus Loxodes; species Loxodes magnus. Next base: position 156,163 of record CAMPDV010000053.1, on the reverse strand, counting down.
CTTATTTTAATTTACTGTAAATTATATTTCTATCAAACTTATTTAATTTACTTAAATTTCTATTTCAGTCAAACTTAATTTAATTTACTTAAAATTCTATTTCTATCAAACTGATTTGTATTTACTTAAAATTCTCTTTCAGTCACACTTATTTTAATTTACTTAAAATTCTATTTAGGTCAAACTTATTTTAATTTACTCAAAATTCTATTTCAGTTAAACTGATTTTAATTTTCTTGAAATTCTATTTCAGTCAAACTTAATTTAATTTACTTAAAATTCTATTTCTATAAAACTGATTTGTATTTACTTGAAATTCTATTTCAGTCACACTTATTTTAATTTACTGTAAATTCTATTTCTATCAAACTTATTTAATTTACTTAAAATTCTATTTCAGTCACACCTATTTTAATTTACTTAAATTTCTATTTCAATCACACTTATTTTAATTTACTTAAAATTCTATTTCAGTTAAACTGATTTTAATTTACTGTAAATTCTATTTCAGTCAAACTGATTTTAATTTACTTAAAATTCTATTTCAGTCAAACTAATTTTAATTTACTCAAAATTCTATTTCAGTCAAACTAATTTTAATTTACTTAAAATTCTATTTCAGTCAAACTAATTTTAATTTACTCAAAATACTTTTTCAATCACACTTATTTTAATTTACTTAAAATTCTATTTCAGTCAAACTTAATTTAATTTACTTAAAATTCTATTTCAGTCACACTTATTTTAATTTACTGTAAATTCTATTTCAGTCAAACTGATTTTAATTTACTTAAAATTCTATTTCAGTCAAACTAATTTTAATTTACTCAAAATTCAATTTCAGTCTTATTTAGTTTAATTTAATTAAAATACTTTTTCATTCACACTTATTTTAATTTACTTAAAATTCTATTTCTATCAAACTTATTTAATTTACTTAAAATTCTATTTCAGTCACACTTATTTTAATTTACTGTAAATTCTATTTCAGTCAAACTGATTTTAATTTACTTAAAATTCTATTTCAGTCAAACTAATTTTAATTTACTCAAAATTCTATTTCAGTCTTATTTAGTTTAATTTAATTAAAATACTTTTTCAGTCACACTTATTTTAATTTACTTAAAATTCTATTTCTATCAAACTTATTTAATTTACTTAAAATTCTATTTCAGTCAAACTAATTTTAATTTACTCAAAATTCTCTTTCAGTCACACTTATTTAATTTACTTAAAATTCTATTTCAGTCACACTTATTTTAATTTACTTAAAATTCTATTTCTATCAAACTAATTTTAATCTACTTAAAATTCTATTTCAATCACACTTATTTTAATTTACTTAAAATTCTATTTCAGTCACACTTATTTTAATTTACTTAAAATTCTATTTCTATCAAACTGATTTGTATTTACTTGAAATTCTATTTCAGTCACACTTATTTTAATTTACTGTAAATTATATTTCTATCAAACTTATTTAATTTACTTAAATTTCTATTTCAGTCAAACTTAATTTAATTTACTTAAAATTCTATTTCTATCAAACTGATTTGTATTTACTTGAAATTCTATTTCAGTTAAACTGATTTTAATTTTCTTGAAATTCTATTTCAGTCAAACTTAATTTAATTTACTTAAAATTCTATTTCTATCAAACTGATTTGTATTTACTTGAAATTCTATTTCAGTCACACTTATTTTAATTTACTGTAAATTCTATTTCTATCAAACTTATTTAATTTACTTAAATTTCTATTTCAGTCAAACTGATTTGAATTTACTTAAAATTCTCTTTCAGTCACACTTATTTTAATTTACTTAAAATTCTATTTCAGTTAAACTTATTTTAATTTACTCAAAATTCTATTTCAGTTAAACTGATTTTAATTTTCTTGAAATTCTATTTCAGTCAAACTTAATTTAATTTACTTAAAATTCTATTTCTATCAAACTGATTTGTATTTACTTGAAATTCTATTTCAGTCACACTTATTTTAATTTACTGTAAATTCTATTTCTATCAAACTTATTTAATTTACTTAAATTTCTATTTCTATTATACTTATTTTAAATTTACTTATAATTCTATTTCAGTCAAACTTATTTTAATTTACTTGAAATTCTATTTCAGTCACACTTATTTTAATTTACAAAAATTCTATTTCAGTCAAACTTAATTTAATTTACTTAAAATTCTATTTCTATCAAATAATTTTAATTTACTTAAAATTCTATTTCAATCACACTTATTTTAATTTACTTAAAATTCTATTTCAGTCAAACTAATTTTAATTTAATTAAAATTCTATTTCAGTCATATTTATTTTGATTTACTCAAAATACTTTTTCAATCACACTTATTTTAATTTACTTAAAATTCTATTTCAGTCAAACTTAATTTAATTTACTTAAAATTCTATTTCAGTCACACTTATTTTAATTTACTGTAAATTCTATTTCAGTCAAACTGATTTTAATTTACTTAAAATTCTATTTCAGTCAAACTAATTTTAATTTACTCAAAATTCTATTTCAGTCTTATTTAGTTTAATTTAATTAAAATACTTTTTCATTCACACTTATTTTAATTTACTTAAAATTCTATTTCTATCAAACTTATTTAATTTACTTAAAATTCTATTTCAGTCACACCTATTTTAATTTACTTAAATTTCTATTTCAATCACACTTATTTTAATTTACTTAAAATTCTATTTCAGTCAAACTAATTTTAATTTACTTAAAATTCTATTTCAGTTAAACTTAATTTAATTTACTTAAAATTCTATTTCAGTCAAACTTAATTTAATTTACTTAAAATTCTATTTCTATCAAACTGATTTGTATTTACTTGAAATTCTATTTCAGTCACACTTATTTTAATTTACTGTAAATTCTATTTCTATCAAACTTATTTAATTTACTTAAATTTCTATTTCAGTCAAACTGATTTGAATTTACTTAAAATTCTCTTTCAGTCAAACTTATTTAATTTACTCAAAATTCTATTTCAGTTAAACTGATTTTAATTTTCTTGAAATTCTATTTCAGTCAAACTTAATTTAATTTACTTAAAATTCTATTTCTATCAAACTGATTTGTATTTACTTGAAATTCTATTTCAGTCACACTTATTTTAATTTACTGTAAATTCTATTTCTATCAAACTTATTTAATTTACTTAAATTTCTATTTCTATTATACTTATTTTAAATTTACTTATAATTCTATTTCAGTCAAACTTATTTTAATTTACTTAAAATTCTATTTCAGTCAAACTAATTTAATTTGCTCAAAATTCTATTTCAGTTAAACTGATTTTAATTTACATAAAATTCTATTTCAGTCAAACTAATTTTAATTTACTTAAAATTCTATTTCTATCAAACTGATTTGTATTTACTTGAAATTCTATTTCAGTCACACTTATTTTAATTTACTGTAAATTCTATTTCTATCAAACTTATTTAATTTACTTAAAATTCTATTTCAGTCACACCTATTTTAATTTACTTAAATTTCTATTTCAGTCAAACTTATTTTAATTTACTTAAAATTCTATTTCAGTCAAACTGATTTTAATTTACTTAAAATTCTATTTCAGTCAAACTAATTTTAATTTACTCAAAATTCTATTTCAGTCTTATTTAGTTTAATTTAATTAAAATACTTTTTCATTCACACTTATTTTAATTTACTGTAAATTCTATTTCTATCAAACTTATTTAATTTACTTAAAATTCTATTTCAGTCACACCTATTTTAATTTACTTAAAATTCTATTTCAGTCAAACTTATTTTAATTTGCTTAAAATTCTATTTCAGTCATATTATTTTAATTTACTTAAAATTCAATTTCTATCAAACTTATTTAATTTACTCAAAATTCTATTTCAGTCAAACTGATTTTAATTTACTTAAAATTCGTATTTCAGTCATATTATTTTAATTTACTTAAAATTCTATTTCAGTCAAGCATTTTTAATTTACTTAAAATTCAATTTCAGTCAAGCATTTTTAATTTACATAAAATTCTATTTCAGTCAAACTAATTTTAATTTACTTAAAATTCTATTTCAGTTAAACTGATTTTAATTTTCTTGAAATTCTATTTCAGTCAAACTTAATTTAATTTACTTAAAATTCTATTTCTATCAAACTGATTTTAATTTACTTGAAATTCTATTTCAGTCATATTATTTTAATTTACTGTAAATTCTATTTCAGTCAAACTTATTTAATTTACTTAAATTCTATTTCAGTCAAACTGATTTTAATTTACTTAAATTCTATTTCAGTCAAACTTATTTTAATTTACTTAAAATTCTATTTCAGTCACACTTATTTTAATTTACTTAAAATTCTATTTCAGTCAAACTTATTTTAATTTACTTAAAATTCTATTTCAGTCACACTTATTTTAATTTACTCAAAATTCTATTTCATTCAAACTTATTTTAATTTACTTAAAATTCTATTTCAGTCACACTTATTTTAATTTACTCAAAAATCTATTTTAGTCAAACTTATTTTAATTTACTTAAAATTCTATTTCATTCAAACTTATTTTAATTTACTTAAAATTCTATTTCAGTCACACTTATTTTAATTTACTCAAAAATCTATTTTAGTCAAACTTATTTTAATTTACTTAAAATTCTATTTCATTCAAACTTATTTTAATTTACTTAAAATTCTATTTCATTCAAACTTATTTTAATTTACTTAAAATTCGATTTCAGTCAAACTTATTTTAATTGACTTTAAATTCTATTTCAGTCAAACTGATTTTAATTTACTTAAAATTCTATTTCAGTCAAACTAATTTTAATTTACTCAAAATACTTTTTCAATCACACTTATTTTAATTTACTTAAAATTCTATTTCAGTCAAACTTAATTTAATTTATTTAAAATTCTATTTCAGTCGTACTTATTTTAATTTACTTGAAATTCTATTTCAGTCATACTTATTTTTAATTTACTTAAAATTCTATTTCTATCAAACTTATTTTAATTTACTTAAAATTCTATTTCAGTCAAACTTATTTTAATTTACTTAAAATTCAATTTCTATCAAACTTATTTAATTTACTTGAAATTCTATTTCAGTCAAACTGATTTTAATTTGCTTAAAATTCTATTTCATTCAAACTTATTTTAATTTACTTAGAATTCTATTTCAGTCACACTTATTTTAATTTACTCAAAATTCTATTTCATTCAAACTTATTTTAATTTACTTAAAATTCTATTTCAGTCAAACTGATTTGAATTTACTTAAAATTCTCTTTCAGTCACACTTATTTTAATTTACTTAAAATTCTATTTCAGTCAAACTTATTTTAATTTACTTAAAATTCTATTTCAGTCAAACTGATTTTAATTTACGTAAAATTCTATTTCAGTCACACTTATTTTATTTACTTAAATTCTATTTCAGTCAAACTTATTTTAATTTACTCAAAATTCTATTTCTATCAAACTTATTTTAATTTACTTAAAATTCTATTTCAGTCAAACTTATTTTAATTTACTTAAAATTCTATTTCTATCAAACTTATTTAATTTACTTGAAATTCTATTTCAGTCAAACTGATTTTAATTTGCTTAAAATTCTATTTCATTCAAACTTATTTTAATTTACTTAGAATTCTATTTCAGTCACACTTATTTTAATTTACTCAAAATTCTATTTCATTCAAACTTATTTTAATTTACTTAAAATTCTATTTCAGTCAAACTTATTTTAATTTATTTAAAATTCTAATTCAGTCAAACTGATTTTAATTTACTTAAAATTCTATTTCAGTCAAACTTATTTTAATTTACTCAAAATTCTATTTCTATCAAACTTATTTTAATTTACTTAAAATTCTATTTCTATCAAACTTATTTTAATTTACATAAAATTCAATTTCAGTCAAACTGATTTTAATTTACTTAAAATTCTATTTCAGTCAAGCATTTTTAATTTACTTAAAATTCAATTTCAGTCAAGCATTTTTAATTTACGTAAAATTCTATTTCAGTCAAACTTATTTTAATTTACTTAAAATTCTATTTCAGTCAAACTTATTTTAATTTGCTTAAAATTCTATTTCAGTCATATTATTTTAATTTACTTAAAATTCAATTTCTATCAAACTTATTTAATTTACTCAAAATTCTATTTCAGTCAAACTGATTTTAATTTACTTAAAATTCGTATTTCAGTCATATTATTTTAATTTACTTAAAATTCTATTTCAGTCAAGCATTTTTAATTTACTTAAAATTCAATTTCAGTCAAGCATTTTTAATTTACATAAAATTCTATTTCAGTCAAACTAATTTTAATTTACTTAAAATTCTATTTCAGTTAAACTGATTTTAATTTTCTTGAAATTCTATTTCAGTCAAACTTAATTTAATTTACTTAAAATTCTATTTCTATCAAACTGATTTTAATTTACTTGAAATTCTATTTCAGTCATATTATTTTAATTTACTGTAAATTCTATTTCAGTCAAACTTATTTAATTTACTTAAATTCTATTTCAGTCAAACTGATTTTAATTTACTTAAATTCTATTTCAGTCAAACTTATTTTAATTTACTTAAAATTCTATTTCAGTCACACTTATTTTAATTTACTTAAAATTCTATTTCAGTCAAACTTATTTTAATTTACTTAAAATTCTATTTCAGTCACACTTATTTTAATTTACTCAAAATTCTATTTCATTCAAACTTATTTTAATTTACTTAAAATTCTATTTCAGTCACACTTATTTTAATTTACTCAAAAATCTATTTTAGTCAAACTTATTTTAATTTACTCAAAATTCTATTTCATTCAAACTTATTTTAATTTACTTAAAATTCTATTTCAGTCACACTTATTTTAATTTACTCAAAAATCTATTTTAGTCAAACTTATTTTAATTTACTTAAAATTCTATTTCATTCAAACTTATTTTAATTTACTTAAAATTCTATTTCATTCAAACTTATTTTAATTTACTTAAAATTCGATTTCAGTCAAACTTATTTTAATTGACTTAAAATTCTATTTCAGTCAAACTGATTTTAATTTACTTAAAATTCTATTTCTATCAAACTTATTTAATTTACTTGAAATTCTATTTCAGTCACACTTATTTTAATTTACTTAAAATTCTATTTCTATCAAACTTATTTAATTTACTTAAAATTCTATTTCAGTCACACTTATTTTAATTTACTTAAAATTCTAGTTCATCACACTAATTTTAATTTACTTAAAATTCTATTTCAGTCACACTTATTCTAATTTACTTAAAATTCTATTTCAGTCAAACTTATTTTAATTTACTTCAAATTCTATTTCAGTCAAACTTATTTTAATTTATTTAAAATTCTAATTCAGTCAAACTGATTTTAATTTACTTAAAATTCTATTTCAGTCAAACTGATTTTAATTTACTTAAATTCTATTTCAGTCAAACTTATTTTAATTTACTTAAAATTCTATTTCAGTCACACTTATTTTAATTTACTTAAAATTCTATTTCAGTCAAACTTATTTTAATTTATTTAAAATTCTAATTCAGTCAAACTTATTTAATTTACTTAAATTCTATTTCAGTCAAACTGATTTTAATTTACTTAAATTCTATTTCAGTCAAACTTATTTTAATTTACTTAAAATTCTATTTCAGTCACACTTATTTTAATTTACTTAAAATTCTATTTCAGTCAAACTTATTTTAATTTACTTAAAATTCTATTTCAGTCACACTTATTTTAATTTACTCAAAATTCTATTTCATTCAAACTTATTTTAATTTACTTAAAATTCTATTTCAGTCACACTTATTTTAATTTACTCAAAAATCTATTTTAGTCAAACTTATTTTAATTTACTCAAAATTCTATTTCATTCAAACTTATTTTAATTTACTTAAAATTCTATTTCAGTCACACTTATTTTAATTTACTCAAAAATCTATTTTAGTCAAACTTATTTTAATTTACTTAAAATTCTATTTCATTCAAACTTATTTTAATTTACTTAAAATTCTATTTCATTCAAACTTATTTTAATTTACTTAAAATTCGATTTCAGTCAAACTTATTTTAATTGACTTAAAATTCTATTTCAGTCAAACTGATTTTAATTTACTTAAAATTCTATTTCTATCAAACTTATTTAATTTACTTGAAATTCTATTTCAGTCACACTTATTTTAATTTACTTAAAATTCTATTTCTATCAAACTTATTTAATTTACTTAAAATTCTATTTCAGTCACACTTATTTTAATTTACTTAAAATTCTAGTTCATCACACTAATTTTAATTTACTTAAAATTCTATTTCAGTCACACTTATTCTAATTTACTTAAAATTCTATTTCAGTCAAACTTATTTTAATTTACTTCAAATTCTATTTCAGTCAAACTTATTTTAATTTATTTAAAATTCTAATTCAGTCAAACTGATTTTAATTTACTTAAAATTCTATTTCAGTCAAACTGATTTTAATTTACTTAAAATTCTTTTTCAGTCAAACTTATTTTAATTTACTTAAAATTCTATTTCAGTCAAACTTATTTTAATTTACTTAAAATTCTATTTCAGTCAAACTTATTTTAATTTATTTAAAATTCTAATTCAGTCAAACTGATTTTAATTTACTTAAAATTCTATTTCAGTCATATTATTTTAATTTACTTAAAAATCTATTTTAGTCAAACTTATTTTAATTTGCTTAAAATTCTATTTCAGTCATATTATTTTAATTTACTTAAAATTCAATTTCTATCAAACTTATTTTAATTTACTTAAAATTCTATTTCAGTCAAACTTATTTTAATTTACTTAAAATTCTATTTCTATCAAACTTATTTTAATTTACTTAAAATTCTATTTCAGTCAAACTTATTTTAATTTACTTAAAATTCTATTTCAGTCAAACTTATTTTAATTTACTTAAATTCTATTTCAGTCACACTTATTTTAATTTACTTAAAATTCTATTTCAGTCAAGCATTTTTAATTTACTTAAAATTCAATTTCAGTCAAACTAATTTTAATTTACTTAAAATTCTATTTCTATCAAACTTATTTTAATTTACTTAAAATTCTATTTCAGTCAAACTTATTTTAATTTGCTTAAAATTCTATTTCAGTCAAACTGATTTTAATTTACTTAAAATTCTATTTCAGTCAAACTTATTTAATTTACTCAAAATTCTATTTCAGTCAAACTGATTTTAATTTACTTAAAATTCGTATTTCAGTCATATTATTTTAATTTACTTAAAATTCTATTTCAGTCAAACTTATTTTAATTTACTTAAAATTCTATTTCAGTCACACTTATTTTAATTTACTTAAAATTCTATTTCAGTCACACTTATTTTAATTTACTCAAAATTCTATTTCATTCAAACTTATTTTAATTTACTTAAAAATCTATTTTAGTCAAACTTATTTTAATTTGCTTAAAATTCTATTTCAGTCATATTATTTTAATTTACTTAAAATTCAATTTCTATCAAACTTATTTTAATTTACTTAAAATTCTATTTCAGTCAAACTTATTTTAATTTACTTAAAATTCTATTTCTATCAAACTTATTTTAATTTACTTAAAATTCTATTTCAGTCAAACTTATTTTAATTTACTTAAAATTCTATTTCAGTCAAACTTATTTTAATTTACTTAAATTCTATTTCAGTCACACTTATTTTAATTTACTTAAAATTCTATTTCAGTCAAGCATTTTTAATTTACTTAAAATTCAATTTCAGTCAAACTAATTTTAATTTACTTAAAATTCTATTTCTATCAAACTTATTTTAATTTACTTAAAATTCTATTTCAGTCAAACTTATTTTAATTTGCTTAAAATTCTATTTCAGTCAAACTGATTTTAATTTACTTAAAATTCTATTTCAGTCAAACTTATTTTAATTTACTTAAAATTCTATTTCAGTCACACTTATTTTAATTTACTTAAAATTCTATTTCAGTCACACTTATTTTAATTTACTCAAAATTCTATTTCATTCAAACTTATTTTAATTTACTTAAAATTCTATTTCAGTCACACTTATTTTAATTTACTCAAAAATCTATTTTAGTCAAACTTATATTAATTTACTTAAAATTCTATTTCAGTCAAACTGATTTTAATTTACTTAAAATTTTATTTCATTCAAACTTATTTTAATTTACTTAAAATTCTATTTCAGTCAAACTGATTTTAATTTACTTAAAATTCTATTTCAGTCAAACTGATTTTAATTTACTTAAAATTCTATTTTTATCAAACTTATTTAATTTACTTAAAATTCTATTTCAGTCAAACTGATTTTAATTTACGTAAAATTCTATTTCAGTCAAGCATTTTTAATTTACTTAAAATTCAATTTCAGTCAAACTAATTTTAATTTACTTAAAATTCTATTTCAGTCATATTATTTTAATTTACTTAAAATTCTATTTCAGTCAAACTTATTTAATTTACTCAAAATTCTATTTCAGTCAAACTGATTTTAATTTACTTAAAATTCGTATTTCAGTCATATTATTTTAATTTACTTAAAATTCTATTTCAGTCAAACTTATTTTAATTTACTTAAAATTCTATTTCAGTCAAACTAATTTTAATTTACTTAAAATTCTATTTCAGTCACACTTATTTTAATTTACTCAAAATTCTATTTCATTCAAACTTATTTTAATTTACTTAAAATTCTATTTTAGTCAAACTTATATTAATTTACTTAAAATTCTATTTCAGTCAAACTGATTTTAATTTACTTAAAATTTTATTTCATTCAAACTTATTTTAATTTACTTAAAATTCTATTTCAGTCAAACTGATTTTAATTTACTTAAAATTCTATTTCAGTCAAACTTATTTTAATTTACTTAAAATTCTATTTCTATCAAACTTATTTAATTTACTTGAAATTCTATTTCAGTCAAACTTATTTTAATTTACTTAAAATTCTATTTCAGTCAAACTTATTTTAATTTACTTAAAATTCGGATTTCAGTCACACTTATTTTAATTTACTTAAAATTCTATTTCAGTCACACTTATTTTAATTTACTTAAAATTCTATTTCAGTCACACTTATTTTAATTTACTTAAATTCTATTTCAGTCAAACTTATTTAATTTACTCAAAATTCTATTTCAGTCAAACTTATTTTAATTTACTTAAAATTCTATTTCAGTCACACTTATTTTAATTTACTCAAAAATCTATTTTAGTCAAACTTATTTTAATTTACTCAAAATTCTATTTTAGTCAAACTTATTTTAATTTACTTAAAATTCTATTTCATTCAAACTTATTTTAATTTACTTAAAATTCTATTTCATTCAAACTTATTTTAATTTACTTAAAATTCTATTTCATTCAAACTTATTTTAATTTACTTAAAATTCTATTTCAGTCACACTTATTTTAATTTACTCAAAAATCTATTTTAGTCAAACTTATATTAATTTACTGAAAATTCTATTTCAGTCAAACTGATTTTAATTTACTTAAAATTTTATTTCATTCAAACTTATTTTAATTTACTTAAAATTCTATTTCAGTCAAACTGATTTTAATTTACTTAAAATTCTATTTCAGTCAAACTGATTTTAATTTACTTAAAATTCTATTTTTATCAAACTTATTTAATTTACTTAAAATTCTATTTCAGTCAAACTGATTTTAATTTACTTAAAATTCTATTTCAGTCAAGCATTTTTAATTTACTTAAAATTCAATTTCAGTCAAACTAATTTTAATTTACTTAAAATTCTATTTCAGTCATATTATTTTAATTTACTTAAAATTCTATTTCAGTCAAACTTATTTTAATTTGCTTAAAATTCTATTTCAGTCAAACTGATTTTAATTTACTTAAAATTCTATTTCAGTCAAACTTATTTAATTTACTCAAAATTCTATTTCAGTCAAACTGATTTTAATTTACTTAAATTCTATTTCAGTCAAACTTATTTTAATTTACTTAAAATACTATTTCAGTCAAACTTATTTTAATTTACTTAAAATTCTATTTCAGTCAAACTTATTTTAATTTACTTAAAATTCTATTTCAGTCACACTTATTTTAATTTACTCAAAATTCTATTTCATTCAAACTTATTTTAATTTACTTAAAATTCTATTTCAGTCACACTTATTTTAATTTACTTAAAAATCTATTTTAGTCAAACTTATATTAATTTACTTAAAATTCTATTTCAGTCAAACTGATTTTAATTTACTTAAAATTTTATTTCATTCAAACTTATTTTAATTTACTTAAAATTCTATTTCAGTCAAACTGATTTTAATTTACTTAAAATTCTATTTCAGTCAAACTTATTTTAATTTACTTAAAATTCTATTTCTATCAAACTTATTTAATTTACTTGAAATTCTATTTCAGTCAAACTTATTTTAATTTACTTAAAATTCTATTTCAGTCAAACTTATTTTAATTTACTCAAAAATCTATTTTAGTCAAACTTATATTAATTTACTTAAAATTCTATTTCAGTCATATTATTTTAATTTACTTAAAATTCTATTTCAGTCAAACTTATTTTAATTTGCTTAAAATTCTATTTCAGTCAAACTTATTTTAATTTACTTAAAATTCTATTTCTATCAAACTTATTTTAATTTACTTAAAATTCTATTTCTATCAAACTTATTTTAATTTACTTAAAATTCTATTTCTATCAAACTTATTTTAATTTACTTAAATTCTATTTCAGTCACACTTATTTTAATTTACTTAAAATTCTATTTCAGTCAAGCATTTTTAATTTACTTAAAATTCAATTTCAGTCAAACTAATTTTAATTTACTTAAAATTCTATTTCAGTCATATTATTTTAATTTACTTAAAATTCTATTTCAGTCAAACTTATTTTAATTTGCTTAAAATTCTATTTCAGTCAAACTTATTTTAATTTACTTAAAATTCTATTTCAGTCAAACTTATTTAATTTACTCAAAATTCTATTTCAGTCAAACTGATTTTAATTTACTTAAAATTCTATTTCAGTCACACTTATTTTAATTTACTCAAAATTCTATTTCAGTCAAACTTATTTTAATTTATTTAAAATTCTAATTCAGTCAAACTGATTTTAATTTACTTAAAATTCTATTTCAGTCAAACTTATTTTAATTTACTTAAAATTCTATTTCAGTCAAACTGATTTTAATTTACGTAAAATTCTATTTCAGTCACACTTATTTTATTTACTTAAATTCTATTTCAGTCAAACTTATTTTAATTTACTCAAAATTCTATTTCTATCAAACTTATTTTAATTTACTTAAAATTCTATTTCAGTCAAGCATTTTTAATTTACATAAAATTCAATTTCAGTCAAACTTATTTTAATTTACTTAAAATTCTATTTCAGTCAAACTTATTTTAATTTGCTTAAAATTCTATTTCAGTCAAATCTATTTTAATTTACTTAAAATTCTATTTCAGTCAAACTTATTTAATTTACTCAAAATTCTATTTCAGTCAAACTGATTTTAATTTACTTAAAATTCGTATTTCAGTCATATTATTTTAATTTACTTAAAATTCTATTTCAGTCAAACTTATTTTAATTTACTTAAAATTCTATTTCAGTCACACTTATTTTAATTTACTTAAAATTCTATTTCAGTCACACTTATTTTAATTTACTCAAAATTCTATTTCATTCAAACTTATTTTAATTTACTTAAAATTCTATTTCAGTCACACTTATTTTAATTTACTCAAAAATCTATTTTAGTCAAACTTATATTAATTTACTTAAATTCTATTTCAGTCAAACTGATTTTAATTTACTTAAAATTTTATTTCATTCAAACTTATTTTAATTTACTTAAAATTCTATTTCAGTCAAACTGATTTTAATTTACTTAAAATTCTATTTCAGTCAAACTGATTTTAATTTACTTAAAATTCTATTTCTATCAAACTTATTTAATTTACTTGAAATTCTATTTCAGTCAAACTTATTTTAATTTACTTAAAATTCTATTTCAGTCAAACTTATTTTAATTTACTTAAAAAACTATTTCAGTCACACTTATTTTAATTTACTTAAAATTCTATTTCAGTCAAACTAATTTTATTTACGTAAAAAACTATTTCAGTCACACTTATTTTAATTTACTTAAAATTCTATTTCAGTCACACTTATTTTATTTACTTAAATTCTATTTCAGTCAAACTTATTTTAATTTACTCAAAATTCTATTTCTATCAAACTTATTTTAATTTACTTAAAATTCTATTTCAGTCAAGCAATTTTAATTTACATAAAATTCAATTTCAGTCAAACTTATTTTAATTTACTTAAAATTCTATTTCAGTCAAACTTATTTTAATTTACTTAAAATTCTATTTCAGTCAAACTAATTTTAATTTACTTAAAATTCTATTTCAGTCAAACTGATTTTAATTTACTTAAAATTCGGATTTCAGTCATATTATTTTAATTTACTTAAAATTCTATTTCAGTCACACTTATTTTAATTTACTTAAATTCTATTTCAGTCACACTGATTTTAATTTAATTAAAATTCTATTTCAGTCATATTATTTTAATTTACTTAAAATTCTATTTCAGTCAAACTTATTTTAATTTGCTTAAAATTCTATTTCAGTCACACTTATTTTAATTTACTTAAATTCTATTTCAGTCAAACTTATTTAATTTACTCAAAATTCTATTTCAGTCAAACTTATTTTAATTTACTTAAAATTCTATTTCAGTCACACTTATTTTAATTTACTCAAAAATCTATTTCAGTCACACTTATTTTAATTTACTTAAAATTCTATTTCAGTCAAACTAATTTTAATTTACGTAAAATTCTATTTCAGTCAAACTTATTTTAATTTACTTAAAATTCTATTTCAGTCAAACTTATTTTAATTTATTTAAAATTCTATTTCAGTCGTACTTATTTTAATTTACTTGAAATTCTATTTCAGTCATACTTATTTTTAATTTACTTAAAATTCTATTTCAGTCATATTATTTTAATTTACTTAAAATTCTATTTCAGTCAAACTTATTTTAATTTGCTTAAAATTCTATTTCAGTCATATTATTTTAATTTACTTAAAATTCAATTTCTATCAAACTTATTTAATTTACTCAAAATTCTATTTCAGTCAAACTGATTTTAATTTACTCAAAATTCTATTTCTATCAAACTTATTTTAATTTACTTAAAATTCTATTTCAGTCAAGCAATTTTAATTTACATAAAATTCAATTTCAGTCAAACTTATTTTAATTTACTTAAAATTCTATTTCAGTCAAACTTATTTTAATTTACTTAAAATTCTATTTCAGTCAAACTAATTTTAATTTACTTAAAATTCTATTTCAGTCAAACTGATTTTAATTTACTTAAAATTCTATTTCTATCAAACTTATTTAATTTACTTGAAATTCTATTTCAGTCAAACTTATTTTAATTTACTTAAAATTCTATTTCAGTCAAACTTATTTTAATTTACTTAAAAAACTATTTCAGTCACACTTATTTTAATTTACTTAAAATTCTATTTCAGTCAAACTAATTTTAATTTACGTAAAAAACTATTTCAGTCACACTTATTTTAATTTACTTAAAATTCTATTTCAGTCACACTTATTTTATTTACTTAAATTCTATTTCAGTCAAACTTATTTTAATTTACTCAAAATTCTATTTCTATCAAACTTATTTTAATTTACTTAAAATTCTATTTCAGTCAAGCAATTTTAATTTACATAAAATTCAATTTCAGTCAAACTTATTTTAATTTACTTAAAATTCTATTTCAGTCAAACTTATTTTAATTTACTTAAAATTCTATTTCAGTCAAACTAATTTTAATTTACTTAAAATTCTATTTCAGTCAAACTGATTTTAATTTACTTAAAATTCGGATTTCAGTCATATTATTTTAATTTACTTAAAATTCTATTTCAGTCACACTTATTTTAATTTACTTAAATTCTATTTCAGTCACACTGATTTTAATTTAATTAAAATTCTATTTCAGTCATATTATTTTAATTTACTTAAAATTCTATTTCAGTCAAACTTATTTTAATTTGCTTAAAATTCTATTTCAGTCACACTTATTTTAATTTACTTAAATTCTATTTCAGTCAAACTTATTTAATTTACTCAAAATTCTATTTCAGTCAAACTTATTTTAATTTACTTAAAATTCTATTTCAGTCACACTTATTTTAATTTACTCAAAAATCTATTTCAGTCACACTTATTTTAATTTACTTAAAATTCTATTTCAGTCAAACTAATTTTAATTTACGTAAAATTCTATTTCAGTCAAACTTATTTTAATTTACTTAAAATTCTATTTCAGTCAAACTTATTTTAATTTATTTAAAATTCTATTTCAGTCGTACTTATTTTAATTTACTTGAAATTCTATTTCAGTCATACTTATTTTTAATTTACTTAAAATTCTATTTCAGTCATATTATTTTAATTTACTTAAAATTCTATTTCAGTCAAACTTATTTTAATTTGCTTAAAATTCTATTTCAGTCATATTATTTTAATTTACTTAAAATTCAATTTCTATCAAACTTATTTAATTTACTCAAAATTCTATTTCAGTCAAACTGATTTTAATTTACTCAAAATTCTATTTCTATCAAACTTATTTTAATTTACTTAAAATTCTATTTCAGTCAAGCAATTTTAATTTACATAAAATTCAATTTCAGTCAAACTTATTTTAATTTACTTAAAATTCTATTTCAGTCAAACTTATTTTAATTTACTTAAAATTCTATTTCAGTCAAACTAATTTTAATTTACTTAAAATTCTATTTCAGTCAAACTGATTTTAATTTACTTAAAATTCGGATTTCAGTCATATTATTTTAATTTACTCAAAATTCTATTTCATTCAAACTTATTTTAATTTACTTAAAATTCTGTTTCATTCAAACTTATTTTAATTTACTTAAAATTCGATTTCAGTCAAACTTATTTTAATTGACTTAAAATTCTATTTCAGTCAAACTGATTTTAATTTACTTAAAATTCTATTTCTATCAAACTTATTTAATTTACTTGAAATTCTATTTCAGTCAAACTTATTTTAATTTACTTAAAATTCTATTTCAGTCAAACTTATTTTAATTTACTTAAAAAACTATTTCAGTCACACTTATTTTAATTTACTTAAAATTCTATTTCAGTCAAACTAATTTTAATTTACGTAAAATTCTATTTCAGTCAAACTTATTTTAATTTACTTAAAATTCTATTTCAGTCAAACTTATTTTAATTTATTTAAAATTCTATTTCAGTCACACTTATTTTAATTTACTTGAAATTCTATTTCAGTCATACTTATTTTTAATTTACTTAAAATTCTATTTCTATCAAACTTATTTTAATTTACTTAAAATTCTATTTCAGTCAAACTTATTTTAATTTACTTAAAATTCTATTTCTATCAAACTTATTTTAATTTACTTAAAATTCTATTTCAGTCACACTTATTTTAATTTACTTAAAATTCTAGTTCATCACACTAATTTTTATTTACTTAAAATTCTATTTCAGTCACACTTATTCTAATTTACTTAAAATTCTATTTCAGTCACACTTATTTTAATTTACTTAAAATTCTAGTTCTTCACACTAATTTTTATTTACTTAAAATTCTATTTCAGTCACACTTATTCTAATTTACTTAAAATTCTATTTCAGTCAAACTGATTTTAATTTACTTAAAATTCTATTTCAGTCAAACTTATTTTAATTTATTTAAAATTCTATTTCAGTCAAACTTATTTTAATTTACTTAAAATTCTATTTCAGTCAAACTAATTTTAATTTACTTAAAATTCTATTTCAGTCAAACTAATTTTAATTTACGTAAAATTCTATTTCAGTCACACTTATTTTATTTACTTAAATTCTATTTCAGTCACACTTATTTTAATTTACTCAAAATTCTATTTCTATCAAACTTATTTTAATTTACTTAAAATTCTATTTCATTCAAACTTATTTTAATTTACATAAAATTCAATTTCAGTCAAACTTATTTTAATTTACTTAAAATTCTATTTCAGTCAAACTTATTTTAATTTACTTAAAATTCTATTTCAGTCAAACTGATTTTAATTTACTTAAAATTCGGATTTCAGTCATATTATTTTAATTTACTTAAAATTCTATTTCAGTCATACTTATTTTTAATTTACTTAAAATTCTATTTCAGTCAAACTGATTTTAATTTACTTAAAATTCTATTTCAGTCACACTTATTTTAATTTACTTAAATTCTATTTCAGTCAAACTTATTTTAATTTAATTAAAATTCTATTTCAGTCACACTTATTTTAATTTACTTAAAATTCTAATTCAGTCAAACTGATTTTAATTTACTTAAAATTCTATTTCATTCAAACTGATTTTAATTTACTTAAAATTCTATTTCAGTCAAACTTATTTTAATTTACTTAAAATTCAATTTCAGTCAAACTAATTTTAATTTACTTAAAATTCTATTTCAGTCATATTATTTTAATTTACTTAAAATTCTATTTCATTCAAACTAATTTTAATTTACTTAAAATTCTATTTCAGTCATATTATTTTAATTTACTTAAAATTTTATTTCATTCAAACTTATTTTAATTTGCTTAAAATTCTATTTCAGTCATATTATTTTAATTTACTTAAAATTCTATTTCAGTCAAACTTATTTTAATTTACTTAAAATTCTATTTCAGTCAAACTTATTTTAATTTACTTAAAATTCTATTTCAGTCATATTATTTTAATTTACTCAAAATTCTATTTCATTCAAACTTATTTTAATTTACTTAAAATTCTATTTCAGTCACACTTATTTTAATTTACTCAAAATTCTATTTCTATCAAACTTATTTTAATTTACTTAAAATTCTATTTCAGTCACACTTATTTTAATTTACTCAAAAATCTATTTTAGTCAAACTTATATTAATTTACTTAAAATTCTATTTCAGTCAAACTGATTTTAATTTACTTAAAATTCTATTTCAGTCAAACTTATTTTAATTTACTTAAAATTCTATTTCAGTCACACTTATTTTAATTTACTTAAAATTCTATTTCAGTCGTACTTATTTTAATTTACTTGAAATTCTATTTCAGTCATACTTATTTTTAATTTACTTAAAATTCTATTTCATTCAAACTGATTTTAATTTACTTAAAATTCTATTTCAGTCAAACTTATTTTAATTTACTTAAAATTCGGATTTCAGTCACACTTATTTTAATTTACTTAAAATTCTATTTCAGTCACACTTATTTTAATTTACTTAAAATTCTATTTCAGTCACACTTATTTTAATTTACTTAAAATTCTATTTCATTCAAACTTATTTTAATTTACTCAAAATTCGATTTCAGTCAAACTTATTTTAATTTACTTAAAATTCTATTTCAGTCAAACTTATTTTAATTTACTTAAAATTCTATTTCAGTCAAACTGATTTTAATTTACTTAAAATTCTATTTCAGTCAAACTGATTTTAATTTACTTAAAATTCTATTTCTATCAAACTTATTTAATTTACTTGAAATTCTATTTCAGTCAAACTTATTTTAATTTACTTAAAATTCTATTTCAGTCAAACTTATTTTAATTTACTTAAAAAACTATTTCAGTCACACTTATTTTAATTTACTTAAAATTCTATTTCAGTCAAACTAATTTTAATTTATGTAAAATTCTATTTCAGTCAAACTTATTTTAATTTACTTAAAATTCTATTTCAGTCAAACTGATTTTAATTTATTTAAAATTCTAATTCAGTCATATTATTTTAATTTAATTAAAATTCTATTTCAGTCATATTATTTTAATTTACTTAAAATTCTATTTCAGTCAAACTGATTTTAATTTGCTTAAAATTCTATTTCAGTCACACTTATTTTAATTTACTTAAATTCTATTTCAGTCAAACTTATTTTAATTTACTCAAAATTCTATTTCTATCAAACTTATTTTAATTTACTTAAAATTCTATTTCAGTCACACTTATTTTAATTTACTTAAAATTCTATTTCAGTCACACTTATTTTAATTTACTTAAAATTCTATTTCAGTCACACTTATTTTAATTTACTTAAAATTCTATTTCATTCAAACTTATTTTAATTTACTTAAAATTCGATTTCAGTCAAACTTATTTTAATTTACTTAAAATTCTATTTCAGTCAAACTTATTTTAATTTACTTAAAATTCTATTTCAGTCAAACTGATTTTAATTTACTTAAAATTCTATTTCAGTCAAACTGATTTTAATTTACTTAAAATTCTATTTCTATCAAACTTATTTAATTTACTTGAAATTCTATTTCAGTCACACTTATTTTAATTTACTTAAAATTCTATTTCAGTCAAACTTATTTTAATTTACTTAAAAAACTATTTCAGTCACACTTATTTTAATTTACTTAAAATTCTATTTCAGTCAAACTAATTTTAATTTACGTAAAATTCTATTTCAGTCAAACTTATTTTAATTTACTTAAAATTCTATTTCAGTCAAACTTATTTTAATTTATTTAAAATTCTATTTCAGTCGTACTTATTTTAATTTACTTGAAATTCTATTTCAGTCATACTTATTTTTAATTTACTTAAAATTCTATTTCAGTCATATTATTTTAATTTACTTAAAATTCTATTTCAGTCAAACTTATTTTAATTTGCTTAAAATTCTATTTCAGTCATATTATTTTAATTTACTTAAAATTCAATTTCTATCAAACTTATTTAATTTACTCAAAATTCTATTTCAGTCAAACTGATTTTAATTTACTTAAAATCCGTATTTCAGTCATATTATTTTAATTTACTTAAAATTCTATTTCAGTCAAACTTATTTTAATTTACTTAAAATTCTATTTCAGTCACACTTATTTTAATTTACTCAAAATTCTATTTCAGTCACACTTATTTTAATTTACTCAAAATTCTATTTCATTCAAACTTATTTTAATTTACTTAAAATTCTATTTCAGTCATATTATTTTAATTTACTTAAAATTCTATTTCATTCAAACTTATTTTAATTTGCTTAAAATTCTATTTCATTCAAACTAATTTTAATTTATTTAAAATTCTATTTCAGTCGTACTTATTTTAATTTACTTGAAATTCTATTTCAGTCATACTTATTTTTAATTTACTTAAAATTCTATTTCAGTCATATTATTTTAATTTACTTAAAATTCTATTTCAGTCAAACTTATTTTAATTTGCTTAAAATTCTATTTCAGTCATATTATTTTAATTTACTTAAAATTCAATTTCTATCAAACTTATTTAATTTACTCAAAATTCTATTTCAGTCAAACTGATTTTAATTTACTTCAAATTCTATTTCAGTCAAACTTATTTTAATTTATTTAAAATTCTATTTCAGTCAAACTGATTTTAATTTATTTAAAATTCTAATTCAGTCAAACTGATTTTAATTTACTTAAAATTCTATTTCAGTCAAACTGATTTTAATTTATTTAAAATTCTATTTCATTCAAACTTATTTTAATTTACTTAAAATTCTATTTCAGTCACACTTATTTTAATTTACTCAAAAATCTATTTTAGTCAAACTTATTTTAATTTACTTAAAATTCTATTTCATTCAAACTTATTTTAATTTACTTAAAATTCTGTTTCATTCAAACTTATTTTAATTTACTTAAAATTCTGTTTCAGTCAAACTTATTTTAATTTACTTAAAATTCTATTTCAGTCAAACTTATTTAATTTACTTAAAAAACTATTTCAGTCACACTTATTTTAATTTACTTAAAATTCTATTTCAGTCAAACTAATTTTAATTTACGTAAAATTCTATTTCAGTCAAACTTATTTTAATTTACTTAAAATTCTATTTCAGTCAAACTTATTTTAATTTACTCAAAATTCTATTTCAGTCAAACTTATTTTAATTTACTTCAAATTCTATTTCAGTCAAACTTATTTTAATTTATTTAAAATTCTATTTCAGTCAAACTGATTTTAATTTATTTAAAATTCTAATTCAGTCAAACTGATTTTAATTTACTTAAAATTCTATTTCAGTCAAACTGATTTTAATTAATTTAAAATTCTAATTCAGTCAAACTTATTTTAATTTACTTAAAATTCTATTTCAGTCAAACTTATTTTAATTTATTTAAAATTCTAATTCAGTCAAACTGATTTTAATTTACTTAAAATTCTAGTTCATCACACTAATTTTTATTTACTTAAAATTCTATTTCAGTCACACTTATTCTAATTTACTTAAAATTCTATTTTAGTCAAACTTATTTTAATTTACTTCAAATTCTATTTCAGTCAAACTTATTTTAATTTATTTAAAATTCTAATTCAGTCAAACTGATTTTAATTTACTTAAAATTCTATTTCAGTCAAACTGATTTTAATTTATTTAAAATTCTAATTCAGTCAAACTTATTTTAATTTAGTTAAAATTCTATTTCAGTCAAACTTATTTTAATTTACTTAAAATTCTATTTCAGTCAAACTGATTTTAATTTACTTAAATTCTATTTCAGTCAAACTTATTTTAATTTATTTAAAATTCTAATTCAGTCAAACTGATTTTAATTCACTTAAAATTCTATTTCAGTCAAACTGATTTTAATTTACTTAAAATTCTATTTCTATCAAACTTATTTAATTTACTTGAAATTCTATTTCAGTCAAACTGATTTTAATTTACTTAAAATTCTATTTCAGTCAAACTGATTTTAATTTACGTAAAATTCTATTTCAGTCACACTTATTTTATTTACTTAAATTCTATTTCAGTCAAACTTATTTTAATTTACTCAAAATTCTATTTCAGTCAAACTTATTTTAATTTACTTAAAATTCTATTTCAGTCAAACTAATTTTAATTTACGTAAAATTCTATTTCAGTCAAACTTATTTTAATTTACTTAAAATTCTATTTCAGTCACACTTATTTTAATTTACTTAAATTCTATTTCAGTCAAACTTATTTTAATTTACTTAAAATTCTATTTCAGTCAAACTGATTTTAATTTACTTAAATTCTATTTCAGTCAAACTTATTTTAATTTAATTAAAATTCTATTTCAGTCACACTTATTTTAATTTACTTAAAATTCTAATTCAGTCAAACTGATTTTAATTTACTTAAAATTCTATTTCATTCAAACTGATTTTAATTTACTTAAAATTTTATTTCAGTCAAACTGATTTTAATTTACTTAAATTCTATTTCAGTCACACTTATTTTAATTTACTTAAAATTCTATTTCAGTCAAGCATTTTTAATTTACTTAAAATTCAATTTCAGTCAAACTAATTTTAATTTACTTAAAATTCTATTTCAGTCATATTATTTTAATTTACTTAAAATTCTATTTCAGTCAAACTTATTTTAATTTGCTTAAAATTCTATTTCAGTCATATTATTTTAATTTACTTGAAATTCTATTTCAGTCAAACTTATTTTAATTTACTTAAAAAACTATTTCAGTCAAACTTATTTTAATTTACTTAAAATTCTATTTCAGTCATATTATTTTAATTTACTCAAAATTCTATTTCATTCAAACTTATTTTAATTTACTTAAAATTCTATTTCAGTCACACTTATTTTAATTTACTCAAAATTCTATTTCATTCAAACTTATTTTAATTTACTTAAAATTCTATTTCAGTCACACTTATTTTAATTTACTCAAAAATCTATTTTAGTCAAACTTATATTAATTTACTTAAAATTCTATTTCAGTCATACTGATTTTAATTTACTTAAAATTGTATTTCAGTCAAACTTATTTTAATTTACTTAAAATTCTATTTCAGTCACACTTATTTTAATTTACTTGAAATTCTATTTCAGTCATACTTATTTTTAATTTACTTGAAATTCTATTTCAGTCGTACTTATTTTAATTTACTTGAAATTCTATTTCAGTCATACTTATTTTTAATTTACTTAAAATTCTATTTCAGTCACACTTATTTTAATTTACTTAAAATTCTATTTTAGTCAAACTTATATTAATTTACTTAAATTCTATTTCAGTCACACTTATTTTAATTTACTTAAAATTCTATTTCAGTCACACTTATTTTAATTTACTTAAAATTCTATTTCAGTCACACTTATTTTAATTTACTTAAAATTCTATTTCATTCAAACTTATTTTAATTTACTTAAAATTCGATTTCTATCAAACTTATTTTAATTTACTTAAAATTCTATTTCAGTCAAACTGATTTTAATTTACTTAAAATTCTATTTCAGTCAAACTGATTTTAATTTACTTAAAATTCTATTTCTATCAAACTTATTTAATTTACTTGAAATTCTATTTCAGTCAAACTTATTTTAATTTACTTAAAATTCTATTTCAGTCAAACTTATTTTAATTTACTTAAAAAACTATTTCAGTCACACTTATTTTAATTTACTTAAAATTCTATTTCAGTCAAACTAATTTTAATTTACGTAAAATTCTATTTCAGTCAAACTTATTTTAATTTACTTAAAATTCTATTTCAGTCAAACTTATTTTAATTTATTTAAAATTCTATTTCAGTCGTACTTATTTTAATTTACTTGAAATTCTATTTCAGTCATACTTATTTTTAATTTACTTAAAATTCTATTTCTATAAAACTTATTTTAATTTACTTAAAATTCTATTTCAGTCACACTTATTTTAATTTACTCAAAATTCTATTTCAGTCACACTTATTTTAATTTACTCAAAATTCTATTTCATTCAAACTTATTTTAATTTACTTAAAATTCTATTTCAGTCACACTTATTTTAATTTACTCAAAAATCTATTTTAGTCAAACTTATATTAATTTACTTAAAATTCTATTTCAGTCAAACTGATTTTAATTTACTTAAAATTCTATTTCAGTCAAACTTATTTTAATTTACTTAAAATTCTATTTCAGTCACACTTATTTTAATTTACTTAAAATTCTATTTCAGTCGTACTTATTTTAATTTACTTGAAATTCTATTTCAGTCATACTTATTTTTAATTTACTTAAAATTCTATTTCATTCAAACTGATTTTAATTTACTTAAAATTCTATTTCAGTCAAACTTATTTTAATTTACTTAAATTCTATTTCAGTCACACTTATTTTAATTTACTTAAAATTCTATTTCAGTCACACTTATTTTAATTTACTTAAAATTCAATTTCATTCAAACTTATTTTAATTTACTCAAAATTCGATTTCAGTCAAACTTATTTTAATTTACTCAAAATTCTATTTCATTCAAACTTATTTTAATTTACTTAAAATTCTATTTCAGTCACACTTATTTTAATTTACTCAAAAATCTATTTTATTCAAACTTATTTTAATTTACTTAAAATTCTATTTCAGTCAAACTTATTTTAATTTATTTAAAATTCTATTTCAGTCGTACTTATTTTAATTTACTTGAAATTCTATTTCATTCAAACTTATTTTAATTTACTCAAAATTCGATTTCAGTCAAACTTATTTTAATTTACTCAAAATTCTATTTCATTCAAACTTATTTTAATTTACTTAAAATTCTATTTCAGTCAAACTAATTTTAATTTACGTAAAATTCTATTTCAGTCAAACTTATTTTAATTTACTTAAAATTCTATTTCAGTCAAACTTATTTTAATTTATTTAAAATTCTATTTCAGTCGTACTTATTTTAATTTACTTGAAATTCTATTTCAGTCATACTTATTTTTAATTTACTTAAAATTCTATTTCTATAAAACTTATTTTAATTTCTTAAATTCTATTTCAGTCACACTTATTTTAATTTACTTAAAATTCTATTTCAGTCAAACTGATTTTAATTTACTTAAAATTCTATTTCAGTCACACTTAATTTAATTTACTCAAAATTCTATTTCAGTCAAACTTATTTTAATTTATTTAAAATTCTATTTCAGTCAAACTGATTTTAATTTACTTAAAATTCTATTTCAGTCACACTTATTTTAATTTACTCAAAAATCTATTTTATTCAAACTTATATTAATTTACTTAAAATTCTATTTCAGTCAAACTGATTTTAATTTACTTAAAATTCTATTTCAGTCGTACTTATTTTAATTTACTTGAAATTCTATTTCAGTCATACTTATTTTTAATTTACTTAAAATTCTATTTCAGTCGTACTTATTTTAATTTACTTGAAATTCTATTTCAGTCATACTTATTTTTAATTTACTTAAAATTCTATTTCAGTCACACTTATTTTAATTTACTTAAAATTCTATTTTAGTCAAACTTATATTAATTTACTTAAATTCTATTTCAGTCACACTTATTTTAATTTACTTAAAATTCTATTTCAGTCACACTTATTTTAATTTACTTAAAATTCTATTTCAGTCACACTTATTTTAATTTACTTAAAATTCTATTTCATTCAAACTTATTTTAATTTACTTAAAATTCGATTTCAGTCAAACTTATTTTAATTTACTTAAAATTCTATTTCAGTCAAACTTATTTTAATTTACTTAAAATTCTATTTCAGTCAAACTGATTTTAATTTACTTAAAATTCTATTTCAGTCAAACTGATTTTAATTTACTTAAAATTCTATTTCAGTCAAACTGATTTTAATTTACTTAAAATTCTATTTCTATCAAACTTATTTAATTTACTTAAATTCTATTTCAGTCACACTTATTTTAATTTACTTAAAATTCTATTTCAGTCACACTTATTTTAATTTACTTAAAATTCTATTTCAGTCAAACTGATTTTAATTTACTTAAAATTCTATTTCAGTCAAACTAATTTTAATTTACGTAAAATTCTATTTCAGTCACACTTATTTTAATTTACTTAAAATTCTATTTCAGTCAAACTGATTTTAATTTACTTAAAATTCTATTTCAGTCAAACTGATTTTAATTTACTTAAAATTCTATTTCTATCAAACTTATTTAATTTACTTGAAATTCTATTTCAGTCAAACTTATTTTAATTTACTTAAAATTCTATTTCAGTCAAACTTATTTTAATTTACTTAAAAAACTATTTCAGTCACACTTATTTTAATTTACTTAAAATTCTATTTCAGTCAAACTAATTTTAATTTACTTAAATTCTATTTCAGTCACACTTATTTTAATTTACTTAAAATTCTATTTCAGTCAAACTTATTTTAATTTATTTAAAATTCTATTTCAGTCGTACTTATTTTAATTTACTTGAAATTCTATTTCAGTCATACTTATTTTTAATTTACTTAAAATTCTATTTCTATAAAACTTATTTTAATTTACTTAAAATTCTATTTCAGTCAAACTTATTTTAATTTACTTAAAATTCAATTTCTATCAAACTTATTTAATTTACTTAAAATTCTATTTCAGTCACACTTATTTTAATTTACTTAAAATTCTAGTTCATCACACTAATTTTAATTTACTTAAAATTCTATTTCAGTCACACTTATTCTAATTTACTTAAAATTCTATTTCAGTCACACTTATTTTAATTTACTTAAAATTCTATTTCAGTCAAACTTATTTTAATTTATTTAAAATTCTAATTCAGTCAAACTGATTTTAATTTACTTAAAATTCTATTTCAGTCAAACTGATTTTAATTTACTTAAAATTCTTTTTCAGTCAAACTTATTTTAATTTACTTAAAATTCTATTTCAGTCAAACTGATTTTAATTTACTTAAAATTCTATTTCAGTCAAATTAATTTTAATTTACGTAAAATTCTATTTCAGTCACACTTATTTTATTTACTTAAATTCTATTTCAGTAAAACTTATTTTAATTTACTCAAAATTCTATTTCTATCAAACTTATTTTAATTTACTTAAATTCTATTTCAGTCACACTTATTTTAATTTACTTAAAATTCTATTTCAGTCAAACTTATTTTAATTTACTTAAAATTCTATTTCAGTCAAACTTATTTTAATTTACATAAAATTCAATTTCAGTCAAACTTATTTTAATTTACTTAAAATTCTATTTCATTCAAACTTATATTAATTTACTTAAAATTCTATTTCATTCAAACTAATTTTAATTTACTTAAAATTCTATTTCAGTCAAACTTATTTTAATTTACTTAAAATTCGGATTTCAGTCATATTATTTTAATTTACTTAAAATTCTATTTCAGTCACACTTATTTTAATTTACTTAAATTCTATTTCAGTCAAACTTATTTTAATTTAATTAAAATTCTATTTCAGTCACACTTATTTTAATTTACTTAAATTCTATTTCAGTCAAACTTATTTTAATTTACTTAAAATTCTATTTCTATCAAACTAATTTTAATTTACTTAAAATTCTATTTCAGTCATATTATTTTAATTTACTTAAATTCTATTTCAGTCACACTGATTTTAATTTACTTAAAATTCGGATTTCAGTCATATTATTTTAATTTACTTAAAATTCTATTTCAGTCACACTTATTTTAATTTACTTAAAATTCTATTTCAGTCAAACTGATTTTAATTTACTTAAAATTCGGATTTCAGTCATATTATTTTAATTTACTTAAAATTCTATTTCAGTCAAACTTATTTTAATTTACTTAAAATTCTATTTCAGTCAAACTGATTTTAATTTACTTAAAATTCTATTTCAGTCAAACTTATTTTAATTTACTTAAAATTCTATTTCAGTCATATTATTTTAATTTACTTAAATTCTATTTCAGTCAAACTTATTTTAATTTATTTAAAATTCTATTTCAGTCAAGCATTTTTAATTTACTTAAAATTCAATTTCAGTCAAACTAATTTTAATTTACTTAAAATTCTATTTCTATCAAACTTATTTTAATTTACTTAAAATTCTATTTCAGTCATACTGATTTTAATTTACTTAAAATTCTATTTCAGTCACACTTATTTTAATTTACTTAAAATTCTATTTCAGTCAAACTGATTTTAATTTGCTTAAAATTCTATTTCATTCAAACTTATTTTAATTTACTTAGAATTCTATTTCAGTCACACTTATTTTAATTTACTTGAAATTCTATTTCAGTCAAACTTATTTTAATTTACTTAAAATTCTATTTCAGTCAAACTTATTTTAATTTACTTAAAATTCTATTTCAGTCGTACTTATTTTAATTTACTTGAAATTCTATTTCAGTCATACTTATTTTTAATTTACTTAAAATTCTATTTCATTCAAACTGATTTTAATTTACTTAAAATTCTATTTCAGTCAAACTTATTTTAATTTACTTAAATTCTATTTCAGTCACACTTATTTTAATTTACTTAAAATTCTATTTCAGTCAAACTGATTTTAATTTACTTAAAATTCGGATTTCAGTCATATTATTTTAATTTACTTAAAATTCTATTTCATTCAAACTTATTTTAATTTACTTAAAATTCTATTTCAGTCATATTATTTTAATTTACTTAAAATTCTATTTCAGTCACACTTATTTTAATTTACTTAAAATTCTAGTTCATCACACTAATTTTAATTTACTTAAAATTCGGATTTCAGTCATATTATTTTAATTTACTTAAAATTCTATTTCAGTCAAACTTATTTTAATTTACTTAAAATTCTATTTCATTAAAACTTATTTTAATTTACTTAAAATTCTATTTCAGTCAAACTTATTTTAATTTACTTAAAATTCTATTTCAGTCAAAAATTTTTAATATACTTAAAATACTTTTTCAGTCAAACTGATTTTAATTTACTTAAAATTCTATTTCAGTCATACTTATTTTAATTTACTTAAAATTCTATTTCAGTCAAACTGATTTTAATTTACTTAAAATTCTATTTCAGTCAAACTGATTTTAATTTACGTAAAATTCTATTTCAGTCACACTTATTTTATTTACTTAAATTCTATTTCAGTCAAACTTATTTTAATTTACTCAAAATTCTATTTCAGTCAAACTTATTTTAATTTACTTAAAATTCTATTTCAGTCACACTTATTTTAATTTACTTAAAATTCTAGTTCATCACACTAATTTTAATTTACTTAAAATTCTATTTCAGTCAAACTTATTTTAATTTACTTAAAATTCTATTTCAGTCAAACTGATTTTAATTTACGTAAAATTCTATTTCAGTCACACTTATTTTAATTTACTTAAATTCTATTTCAGTCAAACTTATTTTAATTTACTTAAAATTCTATTTCAGTCAAACTGATTTTAATTTACGTAAAATTCTATTTCAGTCACACTTATTTTAATTTACTTAAATTCTATTTCAGTCAAACTTATTTTAATTTACTTAAAATTCTATTTCAGTCAAACTGATTTTAATTTACTTAAAATTCTATTTCAGTCACACTTATTTTAATTTACTTAAAATTCTATTTCAGTCAAGCATTTTTAATTTACTTAAAATTCAATTTCATTCAAACTGATTTTAATTTACTTAAAATTCTATTTCAGTCAAACTAATTTTAATTTACTCAAAATTCTATTTCAGTCAAACTTATTTTAATTTACTTAAAATTCTATTTCAGTCAAACTGATTTTAATTTACTTAAAATTCTATTTCAGTCACACTTATTTTAATTTACTTAAAATTCTATTTCAGTCACACTTATTTTAATTTACTTAAAATTCTATTTCATTCAAACTTATTTTAATTTACTTAAAATTCGATTTCAGTCAAACTTATTTTAATTTACTTAAAATTCTATTTCAGTCAAACTTATTTTAATTTACTTAAAATTCTATTTCAGTCAAACTGATTTTAATTTACTTAAAATTCTATTTCAGTCAAACTGATTTTAATTTACTTAAAATTCTATTTCTATCAAACTTATTTAATTTACTTGAAATTCTATTTCAGTCAAACTTATTTTAATTTACTTAAAATTCTATTTCAGTCGAACTTATTTTAATTTACTTAAAAAACTATTTCAGTCACACTTATTTTAATTTACTTAAAATTCTATTTCAGTCAAACTAATTTTAATTTACGTAAAATTCTATTTCAGTCACACTTATTTTAATTTACTTAAAATTCTATTTCAGTCAAACTTATTTTAATTTATTTAAAATTCTATTTCAGTCGTACTTATTTTAATTTACTTGAAATTCTATTTCAGTCACACTTATTTTTAATTTACTTAAAATTCTATTTCTATAAAACTTATTTTAATTTACTTAAAATTCTATTTCAGTCAAACTTATTTTAATTTACTTAAAATTCAATTTCTATCAAACTTATTTAATTTACTTAAAATTCTATTTCAGTCACACTTATTTTAATTTACTTAAAATTCTAGTTCATCACACTAATTTTAATTTACTTAAAATTCTATTTCAGTCACACTTATTCTAATTTACTTAAAATTCTATTTCAGTCACACTTATTTTAATTTACTTAAAATTCTATTTCAGTCAAACTTATTTTAATTTATTTAAAATTCTAATTCAGTCAAACTGATTTTAATTTACTTAAAATTCTATTTCAGTCAAACTGATTTTAATTTACTTAAAATTCTTTTTCAGTCAAACTTATTTTAATTTACTTAAAATTCTATTTCAGTCAAACTTATTTTAATTTACTTAAAATTCTATTTCAGTCAAATTAATTTTAATTTACGTAAAATTCTATTTCAGTCACACTTATTTTATTTACTTAAATTCTATTTCAGTAAAACTTATTTTAATTTACTCAAAATTCTATTTCTATCAAACTTATTTTAATTTACTTAAATTCTATTTCAGTCACACTTATTTTAATTTACTTAAAATTCTATTTCAGTCAAACTTATTTTAATTTACTTAAAATTCTATTTCAGTCAAACTTATTTTAATTTACATAAAATTCAATTTCAGTCAAACTTATTTTAATTTACTTAAAATTCTATTTCATTCAAACTTATATTAATTTACTTAAAATTCTATTTCATTCAAACTAATTTTAATTTACTTAAAATTCTATTTCAGTCAAACTTATTTTAATTTACTTAAAATTCGGATTTCAGTCATATTATTTTAATTTACTTAAAATTCTATTTCAGTCACACTTATTTTAATTTACTTAAATTCTATTTCAGTCAAACTTATTTTAATTTAATTAAAATTCTATTTCAGTCACACTTATTTTAATTTACTTAAATTCTATTTCAGTCAAACTGATTTTAATTTACTTAAAATTCTATTTCTATCAAACTAATTTTAATTTACTTAAAATTCTATTTCAGTCATATTATTTTAATTTACTTAAATTCTATTTCAGTCACACTGATTTTAATTTACTTAAAATTCGGATTTCAGTCATATTATTTTAATTTACTTAAAATTCTATTTCAGTCACACTTATTTTAATTTACTTAAAATTCTATTTCAGTCAAACTGATTTTAATTTACTTAAAATTCGGATTTCAGTCATATTATTTTAATTTACTTAAAATTCTATTTCAGTCAAACTTATTTTAATTTACTTAAAATTCTATTTCAGTCAAACTGATTTTAATTTACTTAAAATTCTATTTCAGTCAAACTTATTTTAATTTACTTAAAATTCTATTTCAGTCATATTATTTTAATTTACTTAAATTCTATTTCAGTCACACTTATTTTAATTTACTTAAAATTCTATTTCAGTCAAGCATTTTTAATTTACTTAAAATTCAATTTCAGTCAAACTAATTTTAATTTACTTAAAATTCTATTTCTATCAAACTTATTTTAATTTACTTAAAATTCTATTTCAGTCATACTGATTTTAATTTACTTAAAATTCTATTTCAGTCACACTTATTTTAATTTACTTAAAATTCTATTTCAGTCAAACTGATTTTAATTTGCTTAAAATTCTATATTCAAACTTATTTTAATTTACTTAGAATTCTATTTCAGTCACACTTATTTTAATTTACTTGAAATTCTATTTCAGTCAAACTTATTTTAATTTACTTAAAATTCTATTTCAGTCAAACTTATTTTAATTTACTTAAAATTCTATTTCAGTCGTACTTATTTTAATTTACTTGAAATTCTATTTCAGTCATACTTATTTTTAATTTACTTAAAATTCTATTTCATTCAAACTGATTTTAATTTACTTAAAATTCTATTTCAGTCAAACTTATTTTAATTTACTTAAATTCTATTTCAGTCACACTTATTTTAATTTACTTAAAATTCTATTTCAGTCAAACTGATTTTAATTTACTTAAAATTCGGATTTCAGTCATATTATTTTAATTTACTTAAAATTCTATTTCATTCAAACTTATTTTAATTTACTTAAAATTCGATTTCAGTCAAACTTATTTTAATTTACTTAAAATTCTATTTCAGTCAAACTTATTTTAATTTACTTAAAATTCTATTTCAGTCAAACTGATTTTAATTTACGTAAAATTCTATTTCAGTCACACTTATTTTAATTTACTTAAATTCTATTTCAGTCAAACTTATTTTAATTTACTTAAAATTCTATTTCAGTCAAACTGATTTTAATTTACTTAAAATTCTATTTCAGTCACACTTATTTTAATTTACTTAAAATTCTATTTCAGTCAAGCATTTTTAATTTACTTAAAATTCAATTTCATTCAAACTGATTTTAATTTACTTAAAATTCTATTTCAGTCAAACTAATTTTAATTTACTCAAAATTCTATTTCAGTCAAACTGATTTTAATTTACTTAAAATTCGGATTTCAGTCATATTATTTTAATTTACTTAAAATTCTATTTCAGTCACACTTATTTTAATTTACTTAAAATTCTATTTCAGTCAAACTGATTTTAATTTACTTAAAATTCGGATTTCAGTCATATTATTTTAATTTACTTAAAATTCTATTTCAGTCAAACTTATTTTAATTTATTTAAAATTCTATTTCAGTCAAACTGATTTTAATTTACTCAAAATTGTATTTCAGTCAAACTTATTTTAATTTACTTAAAAAACTATTTCAGTCACACTCATTTTAATTTACTTAAAATTCTATTTCAGTCAAACTTATTTTAATTTACTTAAAATTCTATTTCAGTCAAACTTATTTTAATTTACTTAAAATTCTATTTCAGTCACACTTATTTTAATTTACTTAAAATTCTATTTCAGTCACACTTATTTTAATTTACTTAAAATTCTATTTCAGTCAAACTGATTTTAATTTACGTAAAATTCTATTTCAGTCACACTTATTTTATTTACTTAAATTCTATTTCAGTCAAACTTATTTTAATTTACTTAAAATTCTATTTCAGTCAAACTGATTTTAATTTACTTAAAATTCTATTTCAGTCACACTTATTTTAATTTACTTAAAATTCTATTTCAGTCAAGCATTTTTAATTTACTTAAAATTCAATTTCAGTCAAACTAATTTTAATTTACTTAAAATTCTATTTCAGTCAAACTAATTTTAATTTACTTAAAATTCTATTTCAGTCAAACTGATTTTAATTTACTTAAAATTCGGATTTCAGTCATATTATTTTAATTTACTTAAAATTCTATTTCAGTCACACTTATTTTAATTTACTTAAAATTCTATTTCAGTCAAACTGATTTTAATTTACTTAAAATTCGGATTTCAGTCATATTATTTTAATTTACTTAAAATTCTATTTCAGTCAAACTAATTTTAATTTACTTAAAATTCTATTTCAGTCAAACTGATTTTAATTTACTTAAAATTCGGATTTCAGTCATATTATTTTAATTTACTTAAAATTCTATTTCAGTCACACTTATTTTAATTTACTTAAAATTCTATTTCAGTCAAACTGATTTTAATTTACTTAAAATTCTATTTCAGTCACACTTATTTTAATTTACTCAAAATTCTATTTCAGTCAAACTTATTTTAATTTATTTAAAATTCTATTTCAGTCATACTTATTTTAATTTACTTAAAATTCTATTTCAGTCAAACTTATTTTAATTTACTTAAATTCTAATTCAGTCAAACTGATTTTAATTTACGTAAAATTCTATTTCATTCAAACTGATTTTAATTTACTTAAAATTCTATTTCTATCAAACTTATTTAATTTACTTAAAATTCTTTTTCAGTCACACTTATTTTAATTTACTTAAAATTCTATTTCAGTCAAGCATTTTTAATTTACTTAAAATTCAATTTCAGTCAAACTAATTTTAATTTACTTAAAATTCTATTTCAGTCAAACTAATTTTAATTTACTTAAAATTCTATTTCAGTCAAACTGATTTTAATTTACTTAAAATTCGGATTTCAGTCATATTATTTTAATTTACTTAAAATTCTATTTCAGTCACACTTATTTTAATTTACTTAAATTCTATTTCAGTCAAACTTATTTTAATTTAATTAAAATTCTATTTCAGTCACACTTATTTTAATTTACTTAAATTCTATTTCAGTCAAACTTATTTTAATTTATTTCAAATTCTATTTCAGTCAAACTTATTTTAATTTACTTAAATTCTATTTCAGTCAAACTTATTTTAATTTACTTAAAATTCTATTTCAGTCACACTTATTTTATTTACTTAAATTGTATTTCAGTCAAACTTATTTTAATTTACTTAAAAAACTATTTCAGTCACACTTATTTTAATTTACTTAAAATTCTATTTCAGTCAAACTTATTTTAATTTACTTAAAATTCTATTTCTGTCAAACTAATTTTAATTTACGTAAAATTCTATTTCAGTCACACTTATTTTAATTTACTTAAATTCTATTTCAGTCAAACTTATTTTAATTTAATTAAAATTCTATTTCAGTCACACTTATTTTAATTTACTTAAATTCTATTTCAGTCAAACTTATTTTAATTTATTTCAAATTCTATTTCAGTCAAACTTATTTTAATTTACTTAAATTCTATTTCAGTCAAACTTATTTTAATTTACGTAAAATTCTATTTCAGTCACACTTATTTTATTTACTTAAATTCTATTTCAGTCAAACTTATTTTAATTTACTCAAAATTCTATTTCTATCAAACTTATTTTAATTTACTTAAAATTCTATTTCATTCACACTTATTTTAATTTACTTAAAATTCTATTTCAGTCAAGCATTTTTAATTTACTTAAAATTCAATTTCAGTCAAACTAATTTTAATTTACTTAAAATTCTATTTCAGTCATATTATTTTAATTTACTTAAAATTCTATTTCAGTCAAACTTATTTTAATTTACTTAAAATTCTATTTCAGTCATATTATTTTAATTTACTTAAAATTCAATTTCTATCAAACTTATTTAATTTACTCAAAATTCTATTTCAGTCAAACTGATTTTAAATTACTTAAAATTCGTATTTCAGTCATATTATTTTAATTTACTTAAAATTCTATTTCAGTCACACTTATTTTAATTTACTTAAAATTCTATTTCAGTCACACTTATTTTAATTTACTCAAAATTCTATTTCATTCAAACTTATTTTAATTTACTTAAAATTCTATTTCAGTCACACTTATTTTAATTTACTCAAAAATCTATTTTAGTCAAACTTATATTAATATACTTAAAATTCTATTTCATTCAAACTTATTTTAATTTACTTAAAATTCTATTTCATTCAAACTTATTTTAATTTACTTGAAATTCTATTTCAGTCAAACTTATTTTAATTTACTTAAAATTCTATTTCAGTCAAACTTATTTTAATTTACTTAAAATTCTATTTCAGTCAAACTGATTTTAATTTACTTAAAATTCTATTTCTATCAAACTTATTTAATTTACTTGAAATTCTATTTCAGTCAAACTTATTTTAATTTACTTAAAATTCTATTTCAGTCAAACTTATTTTAATTTACTTAAAAAACTATTTCAGTCACACTTATTTTAATTTACTTAAATTCTATTTCAGTCAAACTTATTTTAATTTAATTAAAATTCTATTTCAGTCACACTTATTTTAATTTACTTAAATTCTATTTCAGTCAAACTTATTTTAATTTATTTCAAATTCTATTTCAGTCAAACTTATTTTAATTTACTTGAAATTCTATTTCAGTCAAACTTATTTTAATTTACTTAAAATTCTATTTCAGTCACACTTATTTTAATTTACTCAAAAATCTATTTTAGTCAAACTTATATTAATTTACTTAAAATTCAATTTCTATCAAACTTATTAAATTTACTTAAAATTCTATTTCAGTCACACATATTTTAATTTACTTAAAATTCTAGTTCATCACACTAATTTTAATTTACTTAAAATTCTATTTCAGTCACACTTATTCTAATTTACTTAAAATTCTATTTCAGTCAAACTTATTTTAATTTACTTCAAATTCTATTTCAGTCAAACTTATTTTAATTTATTTAAAATTCTAATTCAGTCAAACTGATTTTAATTTACTTAAAATTCTATTTCAGTCAAACTTATTTTAATTTACTTAAAATTCTATTTCAGTCATATTATTTTAATTTACTTAAAATTCTATTTCAGTCACACAAATTTTAATTTACTTAAAATTCTATTTCTATCAAACTTATTTAATTTACTTAAAATTCTATTTCAGTCACACTTATTTTAATTTACTCAAAAATCTATTTTAGTCAAACTTATATTAATTTACTTAAAATTCTATTTCAGTCAAACTAATTTTAATTTACTTAAAATTCTATTTCAGTCAAACTGATTTTAATTTACTTAAAATTCTATTTCAGTCATATTATTTTAATTTACTTAAAATTCTATTTCAGTCACACAAATTTTAATTTACTTAAAATTCTATTTCTATCAAACTTATTTAATTTACTTAAAATTCTATTTCAGTCACACTTATTTTAATTTACTCAAAAATCTATTTTAGTCAAACTTATATTAATTTACTTAAAATTCTATTTCAGTCAAACTAATTTTAATTTACTTAAAATTCTATTTCAGTCAAACTGATTTTAATTTACTTAAAATTCGGATTTCAGTCATATTATTTTAATTTACTTAAAATTCTATTTCAGTCACACTTATTTTAATTTACTTAAAATTCTATTTCAGTCAAACTTAATTTAATTTACTTAAAATTCTATTTCAGTCAAACTTATTTTAATTTACTTAAAATTCTATTTCAGTCAAACTAATTTTAATTTACTTAAAATTCTATTTCAGTCAAACTTATTTTAATTTACTTAAAATTCTATTTCAGTCAAACTAATTTTAATTTACTTAAAATTCTATTTCATTCAAACTTATTTTAATTTACTTAAAATTCTATTTCAGTCAAACTTATTTAATTTACTCAAAATTCTATTTCAGTCAAACTGATTTTAATTTTCTTGAAATTCTATTTCATTCACACTTATTTTAATTTACTTAAAATTCTATTTCTATCAAACTGATTTGTATTTACTTGAAATTCTATTTCAGTCACACTTATTTTAATTTACTTAAAATTCTATTTCTATCAAACTTATTTTAATTTGCTTAAAATTCTATTTCATTCAAACTTATTTTAATTTACTTAGAATTCTATTTCAGTCACACTTATTTTAATTTACTTGAAATTCTATTTCAGTCAAACTTATTTAATTTACTCAAAATTCTATTTCAGTCAAACTTATTTTAATTTACTTAAAATTCTATTTCAGTCAAAAATTTTTAATATACTTAAAATACTTTTTCAGTCAAACTGATTTTAATTTACTTAAAATTCTATTTCAGTCACACTTATTTTAATTTACTCAAAATTCTATTTCATTCAAACTTATTTTAATTTACTTAAAATTCTATTTCAGTCAAACTAATTTTAATTTACTTAAAATTCTATTTCAGTCAAACTGATTTTAATTTACTTAAAATTCGGATTTCAGTCATATTATTTTAATTTACTCAAAATTCTATTTCAGTCACACTTATTTTAATTTACTTAAAATTCTATTTCAGTCAAACTAATTTTAATTTACTTAAATTTCTATTTCAGTCAAACTTATTTTAATTTACTTGAAATTCTATTTCAGTCAAACTAATTTTAATTTACTTAAAATTCTATTTCAGTCATATTTATTTTAATTTACTCAAAAATCTATTTTAGTCAAACTTATATTAATATACTTAAAATTCTATTTCATTCAAACTTATTTTAATTTACTTAAAATTCTATTTCATTCAAACTTATTTTAATTTACTTGAAATTCTATTTCAGTCAAACTTATTTTAATTTACTTAAAATTCTATTTCAGTCAAACTTATTTTAATTTACTTAAAATTCTATTTCAGTCACACTTATTTTATTTACTTAAATTCTATTTCAGTCAAACTTATTTTAATTTACTCAAAATTCTATTTCTATCAAACTTATTTTAATTTACTTAAAATTCTATTTCATTCACACTTATTTTAATTTACTTAAAATTCTATTTCAGTCAAGCATTTTTAATTTACTTAAAATTCAATTTCAGTCAAACTGATTTTAATTTACTTAAAATTCTATTTCAGTCACACTTATTTTAATTTACTTAAAATTCTATTTCAGTCAAGCATTTTTAATTTACTTAAAATTCAATTTCAGTCAAACTAATTTTAATTTACTTAAAATTCTATTTCAGTCAAACTAATTTTAATTTACTTAAAATTCTATTTCAGTCAAACTGATTTTAATTTACTTAAAATTCGGATTTCAGTCATATTATTTTAATTTACTTAAAATTCTATTTCAGTCACACTTATTTTAATTTACTTAAATTCTATTTCAGTCAAACTTATTTTAATTTAATTAAAATTCTATTTCAGTCACACTTATTTTAATTTACTTAAATTCTATTTCAGTCAAACTTATTTTAATTTATTTCAAATTCTATTTCAGTCAAACTTATTTTAATTTACTTAAATTCTATTTCAGTCAAACTTATTTTAATTTACTTAAAATTCTATTTCAGTCACACTTATTTTATTTACTTAAATTGTATTTCAGTCACACTTATTTTAATTTACTTAAAAAACTATTTCAGTCACACTTATTTTAATTTACTTAAAATTCTATTTCAGTCAAACTTATTTTAATTTACTTAAAATTCTATTTCTGTCAAACTAATTTTAATTTACGTAAAATTCTATTTCAGTCACACTTATTTTAATTTACTTAAATTCTATTTCAGTCAAACTTATTTTAATTTAATTAAAATTCTATTTCAGTCACACTTATTTTAATTTACTTAAATTCTATTTCAGTCAAACTTATTTTAATTTATTTCAAATTCTATTTCAGTCAAACTTATTTTAATTTACTTAAATTCTATTTCAGTCAAACTTATTTTAATTTACGTAAAATTCTATTTCAGTCACACTTATTTTATTTACTTAAATTCTATTTCAGTCAAACTTATTTTAATTTACTCAAAATTCTATTTCTATCAAACTTATTTTAATTTACTTAAAATTCTATTTCATTCACACTTATTTTAATTTACTTAAAATTCTATTTCAGTCAAGCATTTTTAATTTACTTAAAATTCAATTTCAGTCACACTTATTTTAATTTACTTAAAATTCTATTTCAGTCACACTTATTTTAATTTACTCAAAAATCTATTTCAGTCAAACTTATATTAATTTACTTAAAATTCTATTTCAGTCAAACTAATTTTAATTTACTTAAAATTCTATTTCAGTCAAACTGATTTTAATTTACTTAAAATTCGGATTTCAGTCATATTATTTTAATTTACTTAAAATTCTATTTCAGTCACACTTATTTTAATTTACTTAAAATTCTATTTCAGTCACACTTATTTTAATTTACTTAAAATTCTATTTCAGTCACACTTATTTTAATTTACTCAAAATTCTATTTCATTCAAACTTATTTTAATTTACTTAAAATTCTATTTCAGTCACACTTATTTTAATTTACTCAAAAATCTATTTTAGTCAAACTTATATTAATATACTTAAAATTCTATTTCATTCAAACTTATTTTAATTTACTTAAAATTCTATTTCATTCAAACTTATTTTAATTTACTTGAAATTCTATTTCAGTCAAACTTATTTTAATTTACTTAAAATTCTATTTCAGTCAAACTTATTTTAATTTACTTAAAATTCTATTTCAGTCAAACTGATTTTAATTTACTTAAAATTCTATTTCTATCAAACTTATTTAATTTACTTGAAATTCTATTTCAGTCAAACTTATTTTAATTTACTTAAAATTCTATTTCAGTCAAACTTATTTTAATTTACTTAAAAAACTATTTCAGTCACACTTATTTTAATTTACTTAAATTCTATTTCAGTCAAACTTATTTTAATTTAATTAAAATTCTATTTCAGTCACACTTATTTTAATTTACTTAAATTCTATTTCAGTCAAACTTATTTTAATTTATTTAAAATTCTATTTCAGTCGTACTTATTTTAATTTACTTGAAATTCTATTTCAGTCACACTTATTTTAATTTACTTAAAATTCTATTTCTATCAAACTTATTTTAATTTGCTTAAAATTCTATTTCATTCAAACTTATTTTAATTTACTTAGAATTCTATTTCAGTCACACTTATTTTAATTTACTTGAAATTCTATTTCAGTCAAACTTATTTAATTTACTCAAAATTCTATTTCAGTCAAACTTATTTTAATTTACTTAAAATTCTATTTCAGTCAAAAATTTTTAATATACTTAAAATACTTTTTCAGTCAAACTGATTTTAATTTACTTAAAATTCTATTTCAGTCACACTTATTTTAATTTACTCAAAATTCTATTTCATTCAAACTTATTTTAATTTACTTAAAATTCTATTTCAGTCAAACTAATTTTAATTTACTTAAAATTCTATTTCAGTCAAACTGATTTTAATTTACTTAAAATTCGGATTTCAGTCATATTATTTTAATTTACTCAAAATTCTATTTCAGTCACACTTATTTTAATTTACTTAAAATTCTATTTCAGTCAAACTAATTTTAATTTACTTAAATTTCTATTTCAGTCAAACTTATTTTAATTTACTTAAAATTCTATTTCAGTCAAACTAATTTTAATTTACTTAAAATTCTATTTCAGTCATATTTATTTTAATTTACTCAAAAATCTATTTTAGTCAAACTTATATTAATATACTTAAAATTCTATTTCATTCAAACTTATTTTAATTTACTTAAAATTCTATTTCAGTCAAACTTATTTTAATTTACTTAAAATTCTATTTCTGTCAAACTAATTTTAATTTACGTAAAATTCTATTTCAGTCACACTTATTTTAATTTACTTAAATTCTATTTCAGTCAAACTTATTTTAATTTAATTAAAATTCTATTTCAGTCACACTTATTTTAATTTACTTAAATTCTATTTCAGTCAAACTTATTTTAATTTATTTCAAATTCTATTTCAGTCAAACTTATTTTAATTTACTTAAATTCTATTTCAGTCAAACTTATTTTAATTTACTTAAAATTCTATTTCAGTCACACTTATTTTATTTACTTAAATTGTATTTCAGTCACACTTATTTTAATTTACTTAAAAAACTATTTCAGTCACACTTATTTTAATTTACTTAAAATTCTATTTCAGTCAAACTTATTTTAATTTACTTAAAATTCTATTTCTGTCAAACTAATTTTAATTTACGTAAAATTCTATTTCAGTCACACTTATTTTAATTTACTTAAATTCTATTTCAGTCAAACTTATTTTAATTTAATTAAAATTCTATTTCAGTCACACTTATTTTAATTTACTTAAATTCTATTTCAGTCAAACTTATTTTAATTTATTTCAAATTCTATTTCAGTCAAACTTATTTTAATTTACTTAAATTCTATTTCAGTCAAACTTATTTTAATTTACGTAAAATTCTATTTCAGTCACACTTATTTTATTTACTTAAATTCTATTTCAGTCAAACTTATTTTAATTTACTCAAAATTCTATTTCTATCAAACTTATTTTAATTTACTTAAAATTCTATTTCATTCACACTTATTTTAATTTACTTAAAATTCTATTTCAGTCAAGCATTTTTAATTTACTTAAAATTCAATTTCAGTCACACTTATTTTAATTTACTTAAAATTCTATTTCAGTCACACTTATTTTAATTTACTCAAAAATCTATTTCAGTCAAACTTATATTAATTTACTTAAAATTCTATTTCAGTCAAACTAATTTTAATTTACTTAAAATTCTATTTCAGTCAAACTGATTTTAATTTACTTAAAATTCGGATTTCAGTCATATTATTTTAATTTACTTAAAATTCTATTTCAGTCACACTTATTTTAATTTACTTAAAATTCTATTTCAGTCACACTTATTTTAATTTACTTAAAATTCTATTTCAGTCACACTTATTTTAATTTACTCAAAATTCTATTTCATTCAAACTTATTTTAATTTACTTAAAATTCTATTTCAGTCACACTTATTTTAATTTACTTAAAATTCTATTTCAGTCAAACTAATTTTAATTTACTTAAAATTCTATTTCAGTCAAACTGATTTTAATTTACTTAAAATTCGGATTTCAGTCATATTATTTTAATTTACTTAAAATTCTATTTCAGTCACACTTATTTTAATTTACTTAAAATTCTATTTCAGTCACACTTATTTTAATTTACTTAAAATTCTATTTCAGTCACACTTATTTTAATTTACTCAAAATTCTATTTCATTCAAACTTATTTTAATTTACTTAAAATTCTATTTCAGTCACACTTATTTTAATTTACTCAAAAATCTATTTTAGTCAAACTTATATTAATATACTCAAAATTCTATTTCATTCAAACTTATTTTAATTTACTTAAAATTCTATTTCATTCAAACTTATTTTAATTTACTTGAAATTCTATTTCAGTCAAACTTATTTTAATTTACTTAAAATTCTATTTCAGTCAAACTTATTTTAATTTACTTAAAATTCTATTTCAGTCAAACTGATTTTAATTTACTTAAAATTCTATTTCTATCAAACTTATTTAATTTACTTGAAATTCTATTTCAGTCAAACTTATTTTAATTTACTTAAAATTCTATTTCAGTCAAACTTATTTTAATTTACTTAAAATTCGGATTTCAGTCATATTATTTTAATTTACTTAAATTCTATTTCAGTCAAACTTATTTTAATTTAATTAAAATTCTATTTCAGTCACACTTATTTTAATTTACTTAAATTCTATTTCAGTCAAACTTATTTTAATTTATTTAAAATTCTATTTCAGTCAAACTAATTTTAATTTACTTAAAA
This sequence comes from Loxodes magnus, assembly GCA_946699065.1. Taxonomy (NCBI): domain Eukaryota; phylum Ciliophora; class Karyorelictea; order Loxodida; family Loxodidae; genus Loxodes; species Loxodes magnus. Next base: position 111,902 of record CAMPDV010000053.1, on the reverse strand, counting down.
TTCTATTTCAGTCAAACTGATTTTAATTTACTTAAAATTCGGATTTCAGTCATATTATTTTAATTTACTCAAAATTCTATTTCAGTCACACTTATTTTAATTTACTTAAAATTCTATTTCAGTCAAACTAATTTTAATTTACTTAAATTTCTATTTCAGTCACACATATTTTAATTTACTTAAAATTCTAGTTCATCACACTAATTTTAATTTACTTAAAATTCTATTTCAGTCACACTTATTCTAATTTACTTAAAATTCTATTTCAGTCAAACTTATTTTAATTTACTTAAAATTCTATTTCAGTCAAACTTATTTTAATTTATTTAAAATTCTAATTCAGTCAAACTGATTTTAATTTACTTAAAATTCTATTTCAGTCAAACTGATTTTAATTTACTTAAAATTCGGATTTCAGTCATATTATTTTAATTTACTTAAAATTCTATTTCAGTCACACAAATTTTAATTTACTTAAAATTCTATTTCTATCAAACTTATTTAATTTACTTAAAATTCTATTTCAGTCACACTTATTTTATTTACTTAAATTCTATTTCAGTCAAACTTATTTTAATTTACTCAAAATTCTATTTCTATCAAACTTATTTTAATTTACTTAAAATTCTATTTCTATCAAACTTATTTAATTTAGTTGAAATTGTATTTCAGTCAAACTTATTTTAATTTACTTAAAAAACTATTTCAGTCACACTTATTTTAATTTACTTAAAATTCTGTTTCAGTCAAACTTATTTTATTTACTTAAAATTCTATTTCAGTCAAACTAATTTTAATTTACTTAAAATTCTATTTCAGTCAAACTGATTTTAATTTACTTAAAATTCTATTTCAGTCAAACTTATATTAATTTACTTAAAATTCTATTTCAGTCAAACTAATTTTAATTTACTTAAAATTCTATTTCAGTCAAACTGATTTTAATTTACTTAAAATTCGGATTTCAGTCATATTATTTTAATTTACTTAAAATTCTATTTCAGTCACACTTATTTTAATTTACTTAAAATTCTATTTCAGTCAAACTTAATTTAATTTACTTAAAATTCTATTTCAGTCAAACTTATTTTAATTTACTTAAAATTCTATTTCAGTCAAACTGATTTTAATTTACTTAAAATTCTATTTCAGTCAAACTTATTTTAATTTACTTAAAATTCTATTTCAGTCAAACTAATTTTAATTTACTTGAAATTCTATTTCAGTCAAACTTATTTTAATTTACTTAAAATTCTATTTCAGTCAAACTTATTTAATTTACTCAAAATTCTATTTCAGTCAAACTGATTTTAATTTTCTTGAAATTCTATTTCATTCACACTTATTTTAATTTACTTAAAATTCTATTTCTATCAAACTGATTTGTATTTACTTGAAATTCTATTTCAGTCACACTTATTTTAATTTACTTAAATTCTATTTCAGTCAAACTTATTTTAATTTAATTAAAATTCTATTTCAGTCACACTTATTTTAATTTACTTAAATTCTATTTCAGTCAAACTTATTTTAATTTATTTCAAATTCTATTTCAGTCAAACTTATTTTAATTTACTTAAATTCTATTTCAGTCAAACTTATTTTAATTTACGTAAAATTCTATTTCAGTCACACTTATTTTATTTACTTAAATTCTATTTCAGTCAAACTTATTTTAATTTACTCAAAATTCTATTTCTATCAAACTTATTTTAATTTACTTAAAATTCTATTTCATTCACACTTATTTTAATTTACTTAAAATTCTATTTCAGTCAAGCATTTTTAATTTACTTAAAATTCAATTTCAGTCACACTTATTTTAATTTACTTAAAATTCTATTTCAGTCACACTTATTTTAATTTACTCAAAAATCTATTTCAGTCAAACTTATATTAATTTACTTAAAATTCTATTTCAGTCAAACTAATTTTAATTTACTTAAAATTCTATTTCAGTCAAACTGATTTTAATTTACTTAAAATTCGGATTTCAGTCATATTATTTTAATTTACTTAAAATTCTATTTCAGTCACACTTATTTTAATTTACTTAAAATTCTATTTCAGTCACACTTATTTTAATTTACTTAAAATTCTATTTCAGTCACACTTATTTTAATTTACTCAAAATTCTATTTCATTCAAACTTATTTTAATTTACTTAAAATTCTATTTCAGTCACACTTATTTTAATTTACTCAAAAATCTATTTTAGTCAAACTTATATTAATATACTTAAAATTCTATTTCATTCAAACTTATTTTAATTTACTTAAAATTCTATTTCATTCAAACTTATTTTAATTTACTTGAAATTCTATTTCAGTCAAACTTATTTTAATTTACTTAAAATTCTATTTCAGTCAAACTTATTTTAATTTACTTAAAATTCTATTTCAGTCAAACTGATTTTAATTTACTTAAAATTCTATTTCTATCAAACTTATTTAATTTACTTGAAATTCTATTTCAGTCAAACTTATTTTAATTTACTTAAAATTCTATTTCAGTCAAACTTATTTTAATTTACTTAAAAAACTATTTCAGTCACACTTATTTTAATTTACTTAAATTCTATTTCAGTCAAACTTATTTTAATTTAATTAAAATTCTATTTCAGTCACACTTATTTTAATTTACTTAAATTCTATTTCAGTCAAACTTATTTTAATTTATTTAAAATTCTATTTCAGTCGTACTTATTTTAATTTACTTGAAATTCTATTTCAGTCACACTTATTTTAATTTACTTAAAATTCTATTTCTATCAAACTTATTTTAATTTGCTTAAAATTCTATTTCATTCAAACTTATTTTAATTTACTTAGAATTCTATTTCAGTCACACTTATTTTAATTTACTTGAAATTCTATTTCAGTCAAACTTATTTAATTTACTCAAAATTCTATTTCAGTCAAACTTATTTTAATTTACTTAAAATTCTATTTCAGTCAAAAATTTTTAATATACTTAAAATACTTTTTCAGTCAAACTGATTTTAATTTACTTAAAATTCTATTTCAGTCACACTTATTTTAATTTACTCAAAATTCTATTTCATTCAAACTTATTTTAATTTACTTAAAATTCTATTTCAGTCAAACTAATTTTAATTTACTTAAAATTCTATTTCAGTCAAACTGATTTTAATTTACTTAAAATTCGGATTTCAGTCATATTATTTTAATTTACTCAAAATTCTATTTCAGTCACACTTATTTTAATTTACTTAAAATTCTATTTCAGTCAAACTAATTTTAATTTACTTAAATTTCTATTTCAGTCAAACTTATTTTAATTTACTTAAAATTCTATTTCAGTCAAACTAATTTTAATTTACTTAAAATTCTATTTCAGTCATATTTATTTTAATTTACTCAAAAATCTATTTTAGTCAAACTTATATTAATATACTTAAAATTCTATTTCATTCAAACTTATTTTAATTTACTTAAAATTCTATTTCAGTCAAACTTATTTTAATTTACTTAAAATTCTATTTCTGTCAAACTAATTTTAATTTACGTAAAATTCTATTTCAGTCACACTTATTTTAATTTACTTAAATTCTATTTCAGTCAAACTTATTTTAATTTAATTAAAATTCTATTTCAGTCACACTTATTTTAATTTACTTAAATTCTATTTCAGTCAAACTTATTTTAATTTATTTCAAATTCTATTTCAGTCAAACTTATTTTAATTTACTTAAATTCTATTTCAGTCAAACTTATTTTAATTTACTTAAAATTCTATTTCAGTCACACTTATTTTATTTACTTAAATTGTATTTCAGTCACACTTATTTTAATTTACTTAAAAAACTATTTCAGTCAAACTTATTTTAATTTACTTAAAATTCTATTTCAGTCAAACTTATTTTAATTTACTTAAAATTCTATTTCTGTCAAACTAATTTTAATTTACGTAAAATTCTATTTCAGTCACACTTATTTTAATTTACTTAAATTCTATTTCAGTCAAACTTATTTTAATTTAATTAAAATTCTATTTCAGTCACACTTATTTTAATTTACTTAAATTCTATTTCAGTCAAACTTATTTTAATTTATTTCAAATTCTATTTCAGTCAAACTTATTTTAATTTACTTAAATTCTATTTCAGTCAAACTTATTTTAATTTACGTAAAATTCTATTTCAGTCACACTTATTTTATTTACTTAAATTCTATTTCAGTCAAACTTATTTTAATTTACTCAAAATTCTATTTCTATCAAACTTATTTTAATTTACTTAAAATTCTATTTCATTCACACTTATTTTAATTTACTTAAAATTCTATTTCAGTCAAGCATTTTTAATTTACTTAAAATTCAATTTCAGTCACACTTATTTTAATTTACTTAAAATTCTATTTCAGTCACACTTATTTTAATTTACTCAAAAATCTATTTCAGTCAAACTTATATTAATTTACTTAAAATTCTATTTCAGTCAAACTAATTTTAATTTACTTAAAATTCTATTTCAGTCAAACTGATTTTAATTTACTTAAAATTCGGATTTCAGTCATATTATTTTAATTTACTTAAAATTCTATTTCAGTCACACTTATTTTAATTTACTTAAAATTCTATTTCAGTCACACTTATTTTAATTTACTTAAAATTCTATTTCAGTCACACTTATTTTAATTTACTCAAAATTCTATTTCATTCAAACTTATTTTAATTTACTTAAAATTCTATTTCAGTCACACTTATTTTAATTTACTTAAAATTCTATTTCAGTCAAACTAATTTTAATTTACTTAAAATTCTATTTCAGTCAAACTGATTTTAATTTACTTAAAATTCGGATTTCAGTCATATTATTTTAATTTACTTAAAATTCTATTTCAGTCACACTTATTTTAATTTACTTAAAATTCTATTTCAGTCACACTTATTTTAATTTACTTAAAATTCTATTTCAGTCACACTTATTTTAATTTACTCAAAATTCTATTTCATTCAAACTTATTTTAATTTACTTAAAATTCTATTTCAGTCACACTTATTTTAATTTACTCAAAAATCTATTTTAGTCAAACTTATATTAATATACTTAAAATTCTATTTCATTCAAACTTATTTTAATTTACTTAAAATTCTATTTCATTCAAACTTATTTTAATTTACTTGAAATTCTATTTCAGTCAAACTTATTTTAATTTACTTAAAATTCTATTTCAGTCAAACTTATTTTAATTTACTTAAAATTCTATTTCAGTCAAACTGATTTTAATTTACTTAAAATTCTATTTCTATCAAACTTATTTAATTTACTTGAAATTCTATTTCAGTCAAACTTATTTTAATTTACTTAAAATTCTATTTCAGTCAAACTTATTTTAATTTACTTAAAATTCGGATTTCAGTCATATTATTTTAATTTACTTAAATTCTATTTCAGTCAAACTTATTTTAATTTAATTAAAATTCTATTTCAGTCACACTTATTTTAATTTACTTAAATTCTATTTCAGTCAAACTTATTTTAATTTATTTAAAATTCTATTTCAGTCAAACTAATTTTAATTTACTTAAAATTCTATTTCAGTCAAACTGATTTTAATTTACTTAAAATTCGGATTTCAGTCATATTATTTTAATTTACTCAAAATTCTATTTCAGTCACACTTATTTTAATTTACTTAAAATTCTATTTCAGTCAAACTAATTTTAATTTACTTAAATTTCTATTTCAGTCACACATATTTTAATTTACTTAAAATTCTAGTTCATCACACTAATTTTAATTTACTTAAAATTCTATTTCAGTCACACTTATTTAATTTAGTTGAAATTCTATTTCAGTCAAACTTATTTTAATTTACTTAAAATTCTATTTCAGTCAAACTTATTTTAATTTATTTAAAATTCTAATTCAGTCAAACTGATTTTAATTTACTTAAAATTCTATTTCAGTCAAACTGATTTTAATTTACTTAAAATTCGGATTTCAGTCATATTATTTTAATTTACTTAAAATTCTATTTCTATCAAACTTATTTAATTTACTTAAAATTCTATTTCAGTCACACTTATTTTATTTACTTAAATTCTATTTCAGTCAAACTTATTTTAATTTACTCAAAATTCTATTTCTATCAAACTTATTTTAATTTACTTAAAATTCTATTTCTATCAAACTTATTTAATTTAGTTGAAATTGTATTTCAGTCAAACTTATTTTAATTTACTTAAAAAACTATTTCAGTCACACTTATTTTAATTTACTTAAAATTCTGTTTCAGTCAAACTTATTTTATTTACTTAAAATTCTATTTCTATCAAACTTATTTAATTTACTTGAAATTCTATTTCAGTCAAACTTATTTTAATTTACTTAAAATTCTATTTCAGTCAAACTTATATTAATTTACTTAAAATTCTATTTCAGTCAAACTAATTTTAATTTACTTAAAATTCTATTTCAGTCAAACTGATTTTAATTTACTTAAAATTCGGATTTCAGTCATATTATTTTAATTTACTTAAAATTCTATTTCAGTCACACTTATTTTAATTTACTTAAAATTCTATTTCAGTCAAACTTAATTTAATTTACTTAAAATTCTATTTCAGTCAAACTTATTTTAATTTACTTAAAATTCTATTTCAGTCAAACTGATTTTAATTTACTTAAAATTCTATTTCAGTCAAACTTATTTTAATTTACTTAAAATTCTATTTCAGTCAAACTAATTTTAATTTACTTGAAATTCTATTTCAGTCAAACTTATTTTAATTTACTTAAAATTCTATTTCAGTCAAACTTATTTAATTTACTCAAAATTCTATTTCAGTCAAACTGATTTTAATTTTCTTGAAATTCTATTTCATTCACACTTATTTTAATTTACTTAAAATTCTATTTCTATCAAACTGATTTGTATTTACTTGAAATTCTATTTCAGTCACACTTATTTTAATTTACTGTAAATTCTATTTCTATCAAACTTATTTTAATTTGCTTAAAATTCTATTTCATTCAAACTTATTTTAATTTACTTAAAATTCTATTTCAGTCAAACTTATTTAATTTACTCAAAATTCTATTTCAGTCAAACTGATTTTAATTTTCTTGAAATTCTATTTCATTCACACTTATTTTAATTTACTTAAAATTCTATTTCTATCAAACTGATTTGTATTTACTTGAAATTCTATTTCAGTCACACTTATTTTTAATTTACTGTAAATTCTATTTCTATCAAACTTATTTTAATTTGCTTAAAATTCTATTTCATTCAAACTTATTTTAATTTACTTAGAATTCTATTTCAGTCACACTTATTTTAATTTACTTGAAATTCTATTTCAGTCAAACTTATTTTAATTTACTTAAAATTCTATTTCAGTCAAACTTATTTTAATTTACTTGAAATTCTATTTCAGTCATACTTATTTTTAATTTACTTAAAATTCTATTTCTATAAAACTTATTTTAATTTACTTAAAATTCTATTTCAGTCACACTTATTTTAATTTACTCAAAATTCTATTTCATTCAAACTTATTTTAATTTACTTAAAATTCTATTTCAGTCAAACTGATTTTAATTTACGTAAAATTCTATTTCAGTCACACTTATTTTATTTACTTAAATTCTATTTCAGTCAAACTTATTTTAATTTACTCAAAATTCTATTTCAGTCAAACTTATTTTAATTTACTTAAAATTCTATTTCAGTCAAACTAATTTTAATTTACTTAAAATTCTATTTCAGTCAAACTGATTTTAATTTACTTAAAATTCGGATTTCAGTCAAACTAATTTTAATTTACGTAAAATTCTATTTCAGTCACACTTATTTTAATTTACTTAAATTCTATTTCAGTCAAACTTATTTTAATTTAATTAAAATTCTATTTCAGTCACACTTATTTTAATTTACTTAAATTCTATTTCAGTCAAACTTATTTTAATTTATTTCAAATTCTATTTCAGTCAAACTTATTTTAATTTACTTAAATTCTATTTCAGTCAAACTTATTTTAATTTACTTAAAATTCTATTTCAGTCACACTTATTTTATTTACTTAAATTCTATTTCAGTCAAACTTATTTTAATTTACTCAAAATTCTATTTCTATCAAACTTATTTTAATTTACTTAAAATTCTATTTCATTCACACTTATTTTAATTTACTTAAAATTCTATTTCAGTCACACTTTTTTTATTTACTTAAATTCTATTTCAGTCAAACTTATTTTAATTTACTCAAAATTCTATTTCAGTCACACTTATTTTAATTTACTTAAAATTCTATTTCAGTCAAGCATTTTTAATTTACTTAAAATTCAATTTCAGTCAAACTAATTTTAATTTACTTAAAATTCTATTTCAGTCAAACTAATTTTAATTTACTTAAAATTCTATTTCAGTCAAACTGATTTTAATTTACTTAAAATTCGGATTTCAGTCATATTATTTTAATTTACTTAAAATTCTATTTCAGTCACACTTATTTTAATTTACTTAAATTCTATTTCAGTCACACTTATTTTAATTTACTCAAAATTCTATTTCATTCAAACTTATTTTAATTTACTTAAAATTCTATTTCAGTCACACTTATTTTAATTTACTCAAAAATTTATTTTAGTCAAACTTATATTAATATACTTAAAATTCTATTTCATTCAAACTTATTTTAATTTACTTAAAATTCTATTTCATTCAAACTTATTTTAATTTACTTGAAATTCTATTTCAGTCAAACTTATTTTAATTTACTTAAAATTCTATTTCAGTCAAACTTATTTTAATTTACTTAAAATTCTATTTCAGTCAAACTGATTTTAATTTACTTAAAATTCTATTTCTATCAAACTTATTTAATTTACTTGAAATTCTATTTCAGTCAAACTTATTTTAATTTACTTAAAATTCTATTTCAGTCAAACTTATTTTAATTTACTTAAAAAACTATTTCAGTCACACTTATTTTAATTTACTTAAATTCTATTTCAGTCAAACTTATTTTAATTTAATTAAAATTCTATTTCAGTCACACTTATTTTAATTTACTTAAATTCTATTTCAGTCAAACTTATTTTAATTTATTTAAAATTCTATTTCAGTCGTACTTATTTTAATTTACTTGAAATTCTATTTCAGTCATACTTATTTTTAATTTACTTAAAATTCTATTTCTATAAAACTTATTTTAATTTACTTAAAATTCTATTTCAGTCAAACTTATTTTAATTTACTTAAAATTCAATTTCTATCAAACTTATTTAATTTACTTAAAATTCTATTTCAGTCACACATATTTTAATTTACTTAAAATTCTAGTTCATCACACTAATTTTAATTTACTTAAAATTCTATTTCAGTCACACTTATTCTAATTTACTTAAAATTCTATTTCAGTCAAACTTATTTTAATTTACTTCAAATTCTATTTCAGTCAAACTTATTTTAATTTATTTAAAATTCTAATTCAGTCAAACTGATTTTAATTTACTTAAAATTCTATTTCAGTCACACCTATTTTAATTTATTTAAAATTCTATTTCAGTCACACTTATTTTAATTTACTTAAATTTCTATTTCTATCAAACTTATTTAATTTACTTAAAATTCTATTTCAGTCACACCTATTTTAATTTACTTAAAATTCTATTTCAGTCACACTTATTTTATTTACTTAAATTCTATTTCAGTCAAACTTATTTTAATTTACTCAAAATTCTATTTCTATCAAACTTATTTTAATTTACTTAAAATTCTATTTCTATCAAACTTATTTAATTTAGTTGAAATTCTATTTCAGTCAAACTGATTTTAATTTACTTAAAATTCGGATTTCAGTCATATTATTTTAATTTACTTAAAATTCTATTTCAGTCAAACTTATTTTAATTTACTCAAAATTCTATTTCATTCAAACTTATTTTAATTTACTTAAAATTCTATTTCTATCAAACTTATTTTAATTTACATAAAATTCAATTTCAGTCAAACTTATTTTAATTTACTTAAAATTCTATTTCAGTCAAACTTATTTTAATTTACTTAAAATTCTATTTCAGTCAAACTTATTTTAATTTACTTAAAATTCTATTTCAGTCAAACTGATTTTAATTTACTTAAAATTCGGATTTCAGTCATATTATTTTAATTTACTTAAAATTCTATTTCAGTCACACTTATTTTAATTTACTTAAATTCTATTTCAGTCAAACTTATTTTAATTTACTTAAAATTCTATTTCAGTCAAACTGATTTTAATTTACTTAAAATTCTATTTCAGTCAAACTGATTTTAATTTACTTAAAATTCTATTTCAGTCAAACTAATTTTAATTTACTTAAAATTCTATTTCAGTCAAACTAATTTTAATTTACTTAAAATTCTATTTCAGTCAAACTTATTTAATTTACTCAAAATTCTATTTCAGTCAAACTGATTTTAATTTTCTTGAAATTCTATTTCATTCACACTTATTTTAATTTACTTAAAATTCTATTTCTATCAAACTGATTTGTATTTACTTGAAATTCTATTTCAGTCACACTTATTTTAATTTACTGTAAATTCTATTTCTATCAAACTTATTTTAATTTGCTTAAAATTCTATTTCATTCAAACTTATTTTAATTTACTTAGAATTCTATTTCAGTCACACTTATTTTAATTTACTTGAAATTCTATTTCATTAAAACTTATTTTAATTTACTTAAAATTCTATTTCAGTCAAACTTATTTTAATTTACTTAAAATTCTATTTCAGTCAAAAATTTTTAATATACTTAAAATACTTTTTCAGTCAAACTGATTTTAATTTACTTAAAATTCTATTTCAGTCACACTTATTTTAATTTACTCAAAATTCTATTTCATTCAAACTTATTTTAATTTACTTAAAATTCTATTTCAGTCAAACTTATTTTAATTTACTTAAAATTCTATTTCAGTCACACTTATTTTATTTACTTAAATTCTATTTCAGTCAAACTTATTTTAATTTACTCAAAATTCTATTTCAGTCAAACTTATTTTAATTTACTTAAAATTCTATTTCATTCAAACTTATTTTAATTTACTTAAAATTCTATTTCAGTCAAACTTATTTTAATTTACTTAAAATTCTATTTCAGTCAAACTGATTTTAATTTACGTAAAATTCTATTTCAGTCACACTTATTTTATTTACTTAAATTCTATTTCAGTCAAACTTATTTTAATTTATTTAAAATTCTATTTCAGTCAAACTGATTTTAATTTACTTAAAATTCTATTTCAGTCACACTTATTTTAATTTACTTAAAATTCTATTTCAGTCAAGCATTTTTAATTTACTTAAAATTCAATTTCAGTCAAACTAATTTTAATTTACTTAAAATTCTATTTCAGTCAAACTTATTTTAATTTACTCAAAAATCTATTTTAGTCAAACTATATTAATTTACTTAAAATTCGGATTTCAGTCATATTATTTTAATTTACTTAAAATTCTATTTCAGTCACACTTATTTTAATTTACTTAAAATTCTATTTCAGTCAAACTGATTTTAATTTACTTAAAATTCGGATTTCAGTCATATTATTTTAATTCACTTAAAATTCTGCTTCAGTAAAACTTATTTTAAATTATTTAAAATTCTATTTCAGTCAAACTGATTTTAATTTACTTAAAATTCTATTTCAGTCAAACTTATTTTAATTTACTTAAATTCTAATTCAGTCAAACTGATTTTAATTTACTTAAAATTCTATTTATTCAAACTGATTTTAATTTACTTAAAATTCTATTTCTATCAAACTTATTTAATTTACTTAAATTCTATTTCAGTCAAACTTATTTTAATTTATTTAAAATTCTATTTCAGTCGTACTTATTTTAATTTACTTGAAATTCTATTTCAGTCATACTTATTTTAATTTACTCAAAATTCTATTTCATTCAAACTTATTTTAATTTACTTAAAATTCTATTTCAGTCAAACTTATTTTAATTTATTTAAAATTCTAATTCAGTCAAACTGATTTTAATTTACTTAAAATTCTAGTTCATCACACTAATTTTAATTTACTTAAAATTCTATTTCAGTCACACTTATTTTAATTTACTTAAAATTCTATTTCAGTCAAACTTATTTTAATTTACTTCAAATTCTATTTCAGTCAAACTTATTTTAATTTATTTAAAATTCTAATTCAGTCAAACTGATTTTAATTTACTTAAAATTCTATTTCAGTCACACCTATTTTAATTTATTTAAAATTCTATTTCAGTCACACTTATTTTAATTTACTTAAATTTCTATTTCTATCAAACTTATTTAATTTACTTAAAATTCTATTTCAGTCACACCTATTTTAATTTACTTAAAATTCTATTTCAGTCACACTTATTTTATTTACTTAAATTCTATTTCAGTCAAACTTATTTTAATTTACTCAAAATTCTATTTCTATCAAACTTATTTTAATTTACTTAAAATTCTATTTCTATCAAACTTATTTAATTTAGTTGAAATTCTATTTCAGTCAAACTTATTTTAAATTTACTTAAAATTCTATTTCAGTCACACTTATTTTAATTTACTTAAAATTCTGTTTCAGTCAAACTTATTTTATTTATTTAAATTCTATTTCAGTCAAACTTATTTTAATTTACTTAAAATTCTATTTCAGTCACACTTATTTTAATTTACTCAAAAATCTATTTCAGTCACACTTATTTTAATTTACTTAAAATTCTATTTCAGTCAAACTAATTTTAATTTACTTAAAATTCTATTTCAGTCAAACTGATTTTAATTTACTTAAAATTCGGATTTCAGTCATATTATTTTAATTTACTTAAAATTCTATTTCAGTCACACTTATTTTAATTTACTTAAAATTCTATTTCAGTCAAACTTAATTTAATTTACTTAAAATTCTATTTCAGTCAAACTTATTTTAATTTACTTAAAATTCTATTTCAGTCAAACTGATTTTAATTTACTTAAAATTCTATTTCAGTCAAACTGATTTTAATTTACTTAAAATTCTATTTCAGTCAAACTAATTTTAATTTACTTAAAATTCTATTTCAGTCAAACTAATTTTAATTTACTTAAAATTCTATTTCAGTCAAACTTATTTAATTTACTCAAAATTCTATTTCAGTCAAACTGATTTTAATTTTCTTGAAATTCTATTTCATTCACACTTATTTTAATTTACTTAAAATTCTATTTCTATCAAACTGATTTGTATTTACTTGAAATTCTATTTCAGTCACACTTATTTTAATTTACTGTAAATTCTATTTCTATCAAACTTATTTTAATTTGCTTAAAATTCTATTTCATTCAAACTTATTTTAATTTACTTAGAATTCTATTTCAGTCACACTTATTTTAATTTACATAAAATTCAATTTCAGTCAAACTTATTTTAATTTACTTAAAATTCTATTTCAGTCAAACTTATTTTAATTTACTTAAAATTCTATTTCAGTCAAACTTATTTTAATTTACTTAAAATTCTATTTCAGTCAAACTGATTTTAATTTACTTAAAATTCGGATTTCAGTCATATTATTTTAATTTACTTAAAATTCTATTTCAGTCACACTTATTTTAATTTACTTAAATTCTATTTCAGTCAAACTTATTTTAATTTACTTAAAATTCTATTTCAGTCAAACTGATTTTAATTTACTTAAAATTCTATTTCAGTCAAACTGATTTTAATTTACTTAAAATTCTATTTCAGTCAAACTAATTTTAATTTACTTAAAATTCTATTTCAGTCAAACTAATTTTAATTTACTTAAAATTCTATTTCAGTCAAACTTATTTAATTTACTCAAAATTCTATTTCAGTCAAACTGATTTTAATTTTCTTGAAATTCTATTTCATTCACACTTATTTTAATTTACTTAAAATTCTATTTCTATCAAACTGATTTGTATTTACTTGAAATTCTATTTCAGTCACACTTATTTTAATTTACTGTAAATTCTATTTCTATCAAACTTATTTTAATTTGCTTAAAATTCTATTTCAGTCAAACTGATTTTAATTTACTTAAAATTCTATTTCTATCAAACTTATTTTAATTTACTTAAAATTCTATTTCAGTCAAACTGATTTTAATTTACTTAAAATTCTATTTATTCAAACTGATTTTAATTTACTTAAAATTCTATTTCTATCAAACTTATTTAATTTACTTAAAATTCTTTTTCAGTCACACTTATTTTAATTTACTTAAAATTGTATTTCAGTCAAACTTATTTTAATTTACTTAAAAAACTATTTCAGTCACACTTATTTTAATTTACTTAAATTCTATTTCAGTCAAACTTATTTTAATTTAATTAAAATTCTATTTCAGTCACACTTATTTTAATTTACTTAAATTCTATTTCAGTCAAACTTATTTTAATTTATTTAAAATTCTATTTCAGTCGTACTTATTTTAATTTACTTAAAATTCTATTTCAGTCACACTTATTTTATTTACTTAAATTCTATTTCATTCAAACTTATTTTAATTTACTTAAAATTCTATTTCAGTCAAACTTATTTTAATTTACTTAAAATTCTATTTCAGTCAAACTTATTTTAATTTACTTAAAATTCTATTTCTATCAAACTTATTTTAATTTACTTAAAATTCTATTTCAGTCAAACTGATTTTAATTTACTTAAATTCTATTTCAGTCAAACTTATTTTAATTTATTTAAAATTCTATTTCAGTCGTACTTATTTTAATTTACTTGAAATTCTATTTCAGTCATACTTATTTTAATTTACTCAAAATTCTATTTCATTCAAACTTATTTTAATTTACTTAAAATTCTATTTCAGTCAAACTTATTTTAATTTATTTAAAATTCTAATTCAGTCAAACTGATTTTAATTTACTTAGAATTCTATTTCAGTCACACTTATTTTAATTTACTTGAAATTCTATTTCAGTCAAACTTATTTTAATTTACTTAAAATTCTATTTCAGTCAAACTTATTTTAATTTACTTAAAATTCTATTTCAGTCAAAAATTTTTAATATACTTAAAATACTTTTTCAGTCAAACTGATTTTAATTTACTTAAAATTCTATTTCAGTCACACTTATTTTAATTTACTCAAAATTCTATTTCATTCAAACTTATTTTAATTTACTTAAAATTCTATTTCAGTCAAACTTATTTTAATTTACTTAAAATTCTATTTCAGTCACACTTTTTTTATTTACTTAAATTCTATTTCAGTCAAACTTATTTTAATTTACTCAAAATTCTATTTCAGTCAAACTTATTTTAATTTACTTAAAATTCTATTTCATTCAAACTTATTTTAATTTATTTAAAATTCTATTTCAGTCAAACTTATTTTAATTTACTTAAAATTCTATTTCAGTCAAACTGATTTTAATTTACGTAAAATTCTATTTCAGTCACACTTATTTTATTTACTTAAATTCTATTTCAGTCAAACTTATTTTAATTTATTTAAAATTCTATTTCTATCAAACTGATTTTAATTTACTTAAAATTCTATTTCAGTCACACTTATTTTAATTTACTTAAAATTCTATTTCAGTCAAACTGATTTTAATTTACTTAAAATTCTATTTATTCAAACTGATTTTAATTTACTTAAATTCTATTTCAGTCAAACTTATTTTAATTTATTTAAAATTCTATTTCAGTCGTACTTATTTTAATTTACTTAAAATTCTATTTCAGTCACACTTATTTTATTTACTTAAATTCTATTTCATTCAAACTTATTTTAATTTACTTAAAATTCTATTTCAGTCAAACTTATTTTAATTTACTTAAAAAACTATTTCAGTCACACTTATTTTAATTTACTTAAATTCTATTTCAGTCAAACTTATTTTAATTTAATTAAAATTCTATTTCAGTCACACTTATTTTAATTTACTTAAAATTCTATTTCAGTCAAACTGATTTTAATTTACTTAAAATTCTATTTATTCAAACTGATTTTAATTTACGTAAAATTCTATTTCAGTCACACTTATTTTATTTACTTAAATTCTATTTCAGTCAAACTTATTTTAATTTACTCAAAATTCTATTTCTATCAAACTTATTTTAATTTACTTAAAATTCTATTTCTATCAAACTTATTTTAATTTACATAAAATTCAATTTCAGTCAAACTTATTTTAATTTACTTAAAATTCTATTTCAGTCAAACTTATTTTAATTTACTTAAAATTCTATTTCAGTCAAACTAATTTTAATTTACTTAAAATTCTATTTCAGTCAAACTGATTTTAATTTACTTAAAATTCGGATTTCAGTCATATTATTTTAATTTACTTAAAATTCTATTTCAGTCACACTTATTTTAATTTACTTAAATTCTATTTCAGTCAAACTTATTTTAATTTAATTAAAATTCTATTTCAGTCACACTTATTTTAATTTACTTAAATTCTATTTCAGTCAAACTTATTTTAATTTACTTAAAATTCTATTTCTCTCAAACTTATTTTAAATTTACTTGAAATTCTATTTCAGTCACACTTATTTTATTTAGATAAAATTCTTTTTCTTTCACACTTATTTTAAATTTACTTAAAATACTTTTTCTGTCAAACTTATTTTAATTTACTTAAAATTCTATTTCAGTCACACTTATTTTAATTTACTTATAATTCTATTTCAGTCACACTTATTTTAATTTTCTTGAAATTCTATTTCAGTCAAACTTATTTTAATTTACTTAAAATTCTATTTCAGTCAAACTTATTTTAATTTACTTAAATTCTATTTCAGTCACACTTATTTTAATTTACTTAAAATTCTATTTCAGTCACACTTATTTTAATTTACTTAAATTCTATTTCAGTCAAACTTATTTTAATTTACTTAAAATTCTATTTCTATCAAACTTATTTTAATTTACTTAAAATTGTATTTCAGTCAAACTTATTTTAATTTACTTAAAATTCTATTTCAGTCAAACTTATTTTAATTTACTTAAATTCTATTTCAGTCAAACTTATTTTAATTTAATTAAAATTCTATTTCAGTCACACTTATTTTAATTTACTTAAATTCTATTTCAGTCAAACTTATTTTAATTTATTTAAATTCTATTTCAGTCGTACTTATTTTAATTTACTTGAAATTCTATTTCAGTCATACTTATTTTAATTTACTCAAAATTCTATTTCAGTCAAACTTATTTTAATTTACTTAAAATTCTATTTCTATCAAACTTATTTTAATTTACTTAAAATTGTATTTCAGTCAAACTTATTTTAATTTACTTAAAATTCTATTTCAGTCAAACTTATTTTAATTTACTTAAATTCTATTTCAGTCAAACTTATTTTAATTTAATTAAAATTCTATTTCAGTCACACTTATTTTAATTTACTTAAATTCTATTTCAGTCAAACTTATTTTAATTTATTTAAATTCTATTTCAGTCGTACTTATTTTAATTTACTTGAAATTCTATTTCAGTCATACTTATTTTAATTTACTCAAAATTCTATTTCATTCAAACTTATTTTAATTTACTTAAAATTCTATTTCAGTCAAACTTATTTTAATTTATTTAAAATTCTAATTCAGTCAAACTTATTTTAATTTACTTAAAATTCTATTTCAGTCAAACTTATTTTAATTTACTTAAATTCTATTTCTATCAAACTTATTTTAATTTACTTAAAATTGTATTTCAGTCAAACTTATTTTAATTTACTTAAAATTCTATTTCAGTCAAACTTATTTTAATTTACTTAAATTCTATTTCAGTCAAACTTATTTTAATTTAATTAAAATTCTATTTCAGTCACACTTATTTTAATTTACTTAAATTCTATTTCAGTCAAACTTATTTTAATTTACTTAAAATTCTATTTCTATCAAACTTATTTAATTTACTTAAAATTGTATTTCAGTCAAACTTATTTTAATTTACTTAAAATTCTATTTCAGTCAAACTTATTTTAATTTACTTAAATTCTATTTCAGTCAAACTTATTTTAATTTAATTAAAATTCTATTTCAGTCACACTTATTTTAATTTACTTAAATTCTATTTCAGTCAAACTTATTTTAATTTATTTAAATTCTATTTCAGTCGTACTTATTTTAATTTACTTGAAATTCTATTTCAGTCATACTTATTTTAATTTACTCAAAATTCTATTTCATTCAAACTTATTTTAATTTACTTAAAATTCTATTTCAGTCAAACTTATTTTAATTTATTTAAAATTCTAATTCAGTCAAACTGATTTTAATTTACTTAAAATTCTATTTCAGTCAAACTTATTTTAATTTACTTAAAATTCTATTTCAGTCAAACTGATTTTAATTTACGTAAAATTCTATTTCAGTCACACTTATTTTATTTACTTAAATTCTATTTCAGTCAAACTTATTTTAATTTACTTAAAATTCTATTTCAGTCAAACTTATTTTAATTTATTTAAATTCTATTTCAGTCGTACTTATTTTAATTTACTTGAAATTCTATTTCAGTCATACTTATTTTAATTTACTCAAAATTCTATTTCATTCAAACTTATTTTAATTTACTTAAAATTCTATTTCAGTCAAACTTATTTTAATTTATTTAAAATTCTAATTCAGTCAAACTTATTTTAATTTACTCAAAATTCTATTTCTATCAAACTTATTTTAATTTACTTAAAATTCTATTTCTATCAAACTTATTTTAATTTACATAAAATTCAAATTCAGTCAAACTTATTTTAATTTACTTAAAATTCTATTTCAGTCAAACTTATTTTAATTTACTTAAAATTCTATTTCAGTCAAACTAATTTTAATTTACTTAAAATTCTATTTCAGTCAAACTGATTTTAATTTACTTAAAATTCGGATTTCAGTCATATTATTTTAATTTACTTAAAATTCTATTTCAGTCACACTTATTTTAATTTACTTAAATTCTATTTCAGTCAAACTTATTTTAATTTAATTAAAATTCTATTTCAGTCACACTTATTTTAATTTACTTAAATTCTATTTCAGTCAAACTTATTTTAATTTACTTAAAATTCTATTTCTCTCAAACTTATTTTAAATTTACTTGAAATTCTATTTCAGTCACACTTATTTTATTTAGATAAAATTCTTTTTCTGTCACACTTATTTTAAATTTACTTAAAATACTTTTTCTGTCAAACTTATTTTAATTTACTTAAAATTCTATTTCAGTCACACTTATTTTAATTTACTTATAATTCTATTTCAGTCACACTTATTTTAATTTTCTTGAAATTCTATTTCAGTCACACTTATTTTAATTTACTTAAATTCTATTTCAGTCAAACTTATTTTAATTTAATTAAAATTCTATTTCAGTCACACTTATTTTAATTTACTTAAATTCTATTTCAGTCAAACTTATTTTAATTTACTTAAAATTCTATTTCTCTCAAACTTATTTTAAATTTACTTGAAATTCTATTTCAGTCACACTTATTTTATTTAGATAAAATTCTTTTTCTGTCACACTTATTTTAAATTTACTTAAAATACTTTTTCTGTCAAACTTATTTTAATTTACTTAAAATTCTATTTCAGTCACACTTATTTTAATTTACTTATAATTCTATTTCAGTCACACTTATTTTAATTTTCTTGAAATTCTATTTCAGTCAAACTTATTTTAATTTACTTAAAATTCTATTTCAGTCAAACTTATTTTAATTTACTTAAATTCTATTTCAGTCACACTTATTTTAATTTACTTAAAATTCTATTTCAGTCACACTTATTTTAATTTACTTAAATTCTATTTCAGTCAAACTTATTTAATTTACTCAAAATTCTATTTCAGTCAAACTGATTTTAATTTACTTAAAATTCGTATTTCAGTCATATTATTTTAATTTACTTAAAATTCTATTTCAGTCAAACTTATTTTAATTTACTTAAAATTCTATTTCAGTCACACTTATTTTAATTTACTTAAAATTCTATTTCAATCAAGCATTTTTAATTTACTCAAAATTCTATTTCATTTAAACTTATTTTAATTTACTTAAAATTCTATTTCAGTCACACTTATTTTAATTTACTCAAAAATCTATTTTAGTCAAACTGATTTTAATTTACTTAAAATTTTATTTCATTCAAACTTATTTTAATTTACTTAAAATTCTATTTCATTCAAACTTATTTTAATTTACTTAAAATTCTATTTCAGTCAAACTTATTTTAATTTACTTAGAATTCTATTTCAGTCACACTTATTTTATTTAATTAAATTCTATTTCAGTCAAACTAATTTTAATTTACTTAAAATTCTATTTCAGTCAAACTGATTTTAATTTACTTAAAATTCGGATTTCAGTCATATTATTTTAATTTACTTAAAATTCTATTTCAGTCAAACTAATTTTAATTTACGTAAAATTCTATTTCAGTCAAACTTATTTTAATTTACTTAAAATTCTATTTCAGTCAAACTTATTTTAATTTACTTAAAATTAAATTTCAGTCATACTTATTTTAATTTACTTGAAATTCTATTTCAGTCATACTTATTTTTAATTTACTTAAAATTCTATTTCTATCAAACTTATTTTAATTTACTTAAAATTCTATTTCAGTAAAACTTATTTTAATTTACTTAAAATTCTATTTCTATCAAACTTATTTAATTTACTCAAAATTCTATTTCATTCAAACTTATTTTAATTTACTTAAAATTCTATTTCAGTCAAACTTATTTTAATTTATTTAAAATTCTAATTCAGTCAAACTGATTTATATTTACTTAAAATTCTATTTCAGTCAAACTTATTTTAATTTACTTAAAATTCTATTTCAGTCAAACTGATTTTAATTTACGTAAAATTCTATTTCAGTCACACTTATTTTATTTACTTAAATTCTATTTCAGTCAAACTTATTTTAATTTACTCAAAATTCTATTTCATTCAAACTTATTTTAATTTACTTAAAATTCTATTTCTATCAAACTTATTTTAATTTACATAAAATTCAATTTCAGTCAAACTTATTTTAATTTACTTAAAATTCTATTTCAGTCAAACTTATTTTAATTTACTTAAAATTCTATTTCAGTCAAACTTATTTTAATTTACTTAAAATTCTATTTCAGTCAAACTGATTTTAATTTACTTAAAATTCGGATTTCAGTCATATTATTTTAATTTACTTAAAATTCTATTTCAGTCACACTTATTTTAATTTACTTAAATTCTATTTCAGTCAAACTTATTTTAATTTAATTAAAATTCTATTTCAGTCACACTTATTTTAATTTACTTAAATTCTATTTCAGTCAAACTTATTTTAATTTACTTAAAATTCTATTTCTATCAAACTTATTTTAATTTACATAAAATTCTATTTCAGTCAAGCATTTTTAATTTACTTAAAATTCAATTTCAGTCAAACTAATTTTAATTTACTTAAAATTCTATTTCAGTCAAACTGATTTTAATTTACTTAAAATTCTATTTCATTCAAACTTATTTTAATTTACTTAAAATTCTATTTCAGTCAAACTGATTTTAATTTACGTAAAATTCTATTTCAGTCACACTTATTTTATTTACTTAAAATTCTATTTCTATCAAACTTATTTTAATTTACTTAAAATTCTATTTCAGTCGTACTTATTTTAATTTACTTAAAATTCTATTTCAGTCAAACTTATTTTAATTTGCTTAAAATTCTATTTCAGTCATATTATTTTAATTTACTTAAAATTCAATTTCTATCAAACTTATTTAATTTACTCAAAATTCTATTTCAGTCAAACTGATTTTAATTTACTTAAAATTTTATTTCATTCAAACTTATTTTAATTTACTTAAAATTCTATTTCAGTCAAACTTATTTTAATTTAATTAAAATTCTATTTCAATCAAACTTATTTTATTTACTCAAATTTCGATTTAGTCAAACTTATATTAATTTACTTAAAATTCTATTTCAGTCAAACTTATTTTAATTTATTTAAAATTCTATTTCAGTCGTACTTATTTTAATTTACTTGAAATTCTATTTCAGTCATACTTATTTTTAATTTACTTAAAATTCTATTTCTATCAAACTTATTTTAATTTACTTAAAATTTTATTTCAGTCAAACTTATTTTAATTTACTTAAAATTCAATTTCTATCAAACTTATTTAATTTACTTAAAATTCTATTTCAGTCACACTTATTTTAATTTACTTAAAATTCTAGTTCATCACACTAATTTTAATTTACTTAAAATTCTATTTCAGTCACACTTATTCTAATTTACTTAAAATTCTATTTCAGTCAAACTTATTTTAATTTACTTAAAATTCTATTTCAGTCAAACTTATTTTAATTTACTTAAAATTCTATTTCAGTCAAACTTATTTTAATTTACTTAAAATTCTATTTCAGTCAAACTAATTTTAATTTACGTAAAATTCTATTTCAGTCACACTTATTTTATTTACTTAAATTCTATTTCAGTCAAACTTATTTTAATTTACTCAAAATTCTATTTCTATCAAACTTATTTTAATTTACTTAAAATTCTATTTCATTCAAACTTATTTTAATTTACATAAAATTCAATTTCAGTCAAACTTATTTTAATTTACTTAAAATTCTATTTCAGTCACACTTATTTTAATTTACTCAAAAATCTATTTTAGTCAAACTTATTTTAATTTACTTAAAATTCTATTTCATTCAAACTTATTTTAATTTACTTAAAATTCTATTTCATTCAAACTTATTTTAATTTACTTAAAATTCTATTTCAGTCAAACTGATTTTAATTTACTTAAAATTCTATTTCAGTCACACTTATTTTAATTTACTCAAAATTCTATTTCATTCAAACTTATTTTAATTTACTTAAAATTCTATTTCAGTCAAACTTATTTTAATTTACGTAAAATTCTATTTCAGTCACACTTATTTTATTTACTTAAATTCTATTTCAGTCAAACTTATTTTAATTTACTCAAAATTCTATTTCAGTCAAACTTATTTTAATTTACTTAAAATTCTATTTCAGTCAAACTTATTTTAATTTACTTAAAATTCTATTTCAGTCAAACTTATTTTAATTTATTTAAAATTCTATTTCAGTCGTACTTATTTTAATTTATTTAAAATTCTATTTCAGTCGTACTTATTTTAATTTATTTAAAATTCTATTTCAGTCAAACTGATTTTAATTTACTTAAAATTCGGATTTCAGTCATATTATTTTAATTTACTTAAAATTCTATTTCAGTCAAACTAATTTTAATTTACGTAAAATTCTATTTCAGTCAAACTTATTTTAATTTACTTAAAATTCTATTTCAGTCAAACTTATTTTAATTTACTTAAAATTCGTATTTCAGTCATATTATTTTAATTTACTTAAAATTCTATTTCAGTCATACTTATTTTAATTTACTTAAAATTCTATTTCAGTCACACTTATTTTAATTTACTTAAAATTCTATTTCAGTCACACTTATTTTAATTTACTCAAAATTCTATTTCATTCAAACTTATTTTAATTTACTTAAAATTCTATTTCAGTCAAACTTATTTTAATTTACTCAAAAATCTATTTTAGTCAAACTTATATTAATTTACTTAAAATTCTATTTCATTCAAACTTATTTTAATTTACTTAAAATTCTATTTCATTCAAACTTATTTTAATTTACTTAAAATTCGATTTCAGTCAAACTTATTTTAATTGACTTAAAATTCTATTTCAGTCAAACTGATTTTAATTTACTTAAAATTCTATTTCTATCAAACTTATTTAATTTACTTGAAATTCTATTTCAGTCAAACTTATTTTAATTTACTTAAAATTCTATTTCAGTCAAACTTATTTTAATTTACTTAAAAAACTATTTCAGTCACACTTATTTTAATTTACTTAAAATTCTATTTCAGTCAAACTTATTTTAATTTACTTAAAATTCTATTTCTATCAAACTTATTTAATTTACTTGAAATTCTATTTCAGTCAAACTTATTTTAATTTACTTAAAATTCTATTTCAGTCAAACTTATTTTAATTTACTTAAAAAACTATTTCAGTCACACTTATTTTAATTTACTTAAATTCTATTTCAGTCAAACTTATTTTAATTTATTTCAAATTCTATTTCAGTCAAACTTATTTTAATTTACTTAAATTCTATTTCAGTCAAACTGATTTTAATTTACTTAAAATTCTATTTCAGTCAAACTGATTTTAATTTACTTAAAATTCTATTTCTATCAAACTTATTTAATTTACTTGAAATTCTATTTCAGTCAAACTTATTTTAATTTACTTAAAATTCTATTTCAGTCAAACTTATTTTAATTTATTTAAAATTCTATTTCAGTCACACTTATTTTAATTTACTTAAAATTCTATTTCAGTCAAACTAATTTTAATTTACGTAAAATTCTATTTCAGTCAAACTTATTTTAATTTACTTAAAATTCTATTTCATTCAAACTTATTTTAATTTACTTAAAATTCTATTTCAGTCAAACTTATTTTAATTTACTTAAAATTCTATTTCAGTCAAACTGATTTTAATTTACTTAAAATTCTATTTCAGTCACACTTATTTTATTTACTTAAATTCTATTTCAGTCAAACTTATTTTAATTTACTTAAAATTCTATTTCAGTCAAACTGATTTTAATTTACTTAAAATTCTATTTCAGTCAAACTAATTTTAATTTACGTAAATTTCAATTTCAGTCAAACTTATTTTAATTTACTTAAAATTCTATTTCAGTCAAACTTATTTTAATTTACTTAAAAAACTATTTCAGTCACACTTATTTTAATTTACTTAAATTCTATTTCAGTCAAACTTATTTTAATTTATTTCAAATTCTATTTCAGTCAAACTTATTTTAATTTACTTAAATTCTATTTCAGTCAAACTGATTTTAATTTACTTAAAATTCTATTTCAGTCAAACTGATTTTAATTTACTTAAAATTCTATTTCTATCAAACTTATTTAATTTACTTGAAATTCTATTTCAGTCAAACTTATTTTAATTTACTTAAAATTCTATTTCAGTCAAACTTATTTTAATTTATTTAAAATTCTATTTCAGTCACACTTATTTTAATTTACTTAAAATTCTATTTCAGTCAAACTAATTTTAATTTACGTAAAATTCTATTTCAGTCAAACTTATTTTAATTTACTTAAAATTCTATTTCAGTCAAACTTATTTTAATTTATTTAAAATTCTATTTCAGTCGTACTTATTTTAATTTACTTGAAATTCTATTTCAGTCATACTTATTTTTAATTTACTTAAAATTCTATTTCTATCAAACTTATTTTAATTTACTTAAAATTCTATTTCAGTCAAACTTATTTTAATTTACTTAAAATTCTATTTCAGTCAAACTTATTTAATTTACTCAAAATTCTATTTCAGTCAAACTGATTTTAATTTACTTAAAATTCGTATTTCAGTCATATTATTTTAATTTACTTAAAATTCTATTTCAGTCATACTTATTTTAATTTACTTAAAATTCTATTTCAGTCACACTTATTTTAATTTACTTAAAAATCTATTTCAGTCACACTTATTTTAATTTACTCAAAAATCTATTTTAGTCAAACTGATTTTAATTTACTTAAAGATTTATTTCATTCAAACTTATTTTAATTTACTTAAAATTCTATTTCAGTCACACTTATTTTAATTTACTCAAAAATCTATTTTAGTCAAACTGATTTTAATTTACTTAAAATTTTATTTCATTCAAACTTATTTTAATTTACTTAAAATTCTATTTCAGTCAAACTGATTTTAATTTACTTAAAATTCTATTTCAGTCAAACTGATTTTAATTTACTTAAAATTCTATTTCTATCAAACTTATTTAATTTACTTGAAATTCTATTTCAGTCAAACTTATTTTAATTTACTTAAAATTCTATTTCAGTCAAACTTATTTTAATTTATTTAAAATTCTATTTCAGTCACACTTATTTTAATTTACTTAAAATTCTATTTCAGTCAAACTAATTTTAATTTACGTAAAATTCTATTTCAGTCAAACTTATTTTAATTTACTTAAAATTCTATTTCAGTCAAACTTATTTTAATTTATTTAAAATTCTATTTCAGTCGTACTTATTTTAATTTACTTGAAATTCTATTTCAGTCAAACTTATTTTAATTTACTTAAAATTCTATTTCAGTCAAACTTATTTTAATTTACTTAAAATTCTATTTCAGTCAAACTTATTTTAATTTACTTAAAATTCTATTTCAGTCAAACTTATTTAATTTACTTAAAATTCTATTTCAGTCAAACTTATTTTAATTTACTTAAAATTCGTATTTCAGTCAAACTTATTTTAATTTACTTAAAATTCTATTTCAGTCATACTTATTTTAATTTACTTAAAATTCTATTTCAGTCACACTTATTTTAATTTACTTAAAAATCTATTTCAGTCACACTTATTTTAATTTACTCAAAAATCTATTTTAGTCAAACTGATTTTAATTTACTTAAAGATTTATTTCATTCAAACTTATTTTAATTTACTTAAAATTCTATTTCAGTCACACTTATTTTAATTTACTCAAAAATCTATTTTAGTCAAACTGATTTTAATTTACTTAAAATTCGGATTTCAGTCATATTATTTTAATTTACTTAAAATTCTATTTCAGTCACACTTATTTTAATTTACTTAAAATTCTATTTCAGTCAAACTTAATTTAATTTACTTAAAATTCTATTTCAGTCAAACTTATTTAATTTACTTGAAATTCTATTTCAGTCAAACTTATTTTAATTTACTTAAAATTCTATTTCAGTCAAACTTATTTTAATTTATTTAAAATTCTATTTCAGTCACACTTATTTTAATTTACTTAAAATTCTATTTCAGTCAAACTAATTTTAATTTACGTAAAATTCTATTTCAGTCAAACTTATTTTTAATTTACTTAAAATTCTATTTCTATCAAACTTATTTTAATTTACTTAAAATTCTATTTCAGTCGTACTTATTTTAATTTACTTGAAATTCTATTTCAGTCATACTTATTTTTAATTTACTTAAAATTCTATTTCTATCAAACTTATTTTAATTTACTTAAAATTCTATTTCAGTCAAACTTATTTTAATTTACTTAAAATTCAATTTCTATCAAACTTATTTAATTTACTCAAAATTCTATTTCATTTAAACTTATTTTAATTTACTTAAAATTCTATTTCAGTCACACTTATTTTAATTTACTCAAAAATCTATTTTAGTCAAACTGATTTTAATTTACTTAAAATTCAATTTCTATCAAGCATTTTTAATTTACTCAAAATTCTATTTCATTTAAACTTATTTTAATTTACTTAAAATTCTATTTCAGTCACACTTATTTTAATTTACTCAAAAATCTATTTTAGTCAAACTGATTTTAATTTACTTAAAATTTTATTTCATTCAAACTTATTTTAATTTACTTAAAATTCTATTTCAGTCATACTTATTTTAATTTATTTAAAATTCTATTTCAGTCACACTTATTTTAATTTACTTAAAATTCTATTTCAGTCAAACTAATTTTAATTTACGTAAAATTCTATTTCAGTCAAACTTATTTTAATTTACTTAAAATTCTATTTCAGTCAAACTTATTTTAATTTATTTAAAATTCTATTTCAGTCGTACTTATTTTAATTTACTTGAAATTCTATTTCAGTCATACTTATTTTTAATTTACTTAAAATTCTATTTCTATCAAACTTATTTTAATTTACTTAAAATTCTATTTCAGTCAAACTTATTTTAATTTACTTAAAATTCAATTTCTATCAAACTTATTTAATTTACTCAAAATTCTATTTCATTTAAACTTATTTTAATTTACTTAAAATTCTATTTCTATCAAACTTATTTTAATTTACTTAAAATTCTATTTCAGTCAAACTTATTTTAATTTACTTAAAATTCAATTTCTATCAAGCATTTTTAATTTACTCAAAATTCTATTTCATTTAAACTTATTTTAATTTACTTAAAATTCTATTTCAGTCACACTTATTTTAATTTACTCAAAAATCTATTTTAGTCAAACTGATTTTAATTTACTTAAAATTTTATTTCATTCAAACTTATTTTAATTTACTTAAAATTCTATTTCAGTCAAACTGATTTTAATTTACTTAAAATTCTATTTCAGTCAAACTTATTTTAATTTACTTAAAATTCTATTTCTATCAAACTTATTTAATTTACTTGAAATTCTATTTCAGTCAAACTTATTTTAATTTACTTAAAATTCTATTTCAGTCAAACTTATTTTAATTTATTTAAAATTCTATTTCAGTCACACTTATTTTAATTTACTTAAAATTCTATTTCAGTCAAACTAATTTTAATTTACGTAAAATTCTATTTCAGTCAAACTTATTTTAATTTACTTAAAATTCTATTTCAGTCAAACTTATTTTAATTTATTTAAAATTCTATTTCAGTCGTACTTATTTTAATTTACTTGAAATTCTATTTCAGTCATACTTATTTTTAATTTACTTAAAATTCTATTTCTATCAAACTGATTTTAATTTACTTAAAATTCTATTTCAGTCAAACTTATTTTAATTTACTTAAAATTCAATTTCTATCAAACTTATTTAATTTACTCAAAATTCTATTTCAGTCATACTTATTTTTAATTTACTTAAAATTCTATTTCTATCAAACTTATTTTAATTTACTTAAAATTCTATTTCAGTCAAACTAATTTTAATTTACGTAAAATTCTATTTCATTCAAACTTATTTTAATTTACTTAAAATTCTATTTCAGTCAAACTTATTTTAATTTATTTAAAATTCGATTTCAGTCATACTTATTTTAATTTACTTGAAATTCTATTTCAGTCAAACTTATTTTAATTTATTTAAAATTCTATTTCAGTCACACTTATTTTAATTTACTTAAAATTCTATTTCAGTCAAACTAATTTTAATTTACGTAAAATTCTATTTCAGTCAAACTTATTTTAATTTACTTAAAATTCTATTTCAGTCAAACTTATTTTAATTTATTTAAAATTCTATTTCAGTCGTACTTATTTTAATTTACTTGAAATTCTATTTCAGTCATACTTATTTTTAATTTACTTAAAATTCTATTTCTATCAAACTTATTTTAATTTACTTAAAATTCTATTTCAGTCAAACTTATTTTAATTTATTTAAAATTCTATTTCAGTCGTACTTATTTTAATTTACTTGAAATTCTATTTCAGTCATACTTATTTTTAATTTACTTAAAATTCTATTTCTATCAAACTTATTTTAATTTACTTAAAATTCTATTTCAGTCAAACTTATTTTAATTTACTTAAAATTCTATTTCAGTCAAACTTATTTAATTTACTCAAAATTCTATTTCAGTCAAACTGATTTTAATTTACTTAAAATTCGTATTTCAGTCATATTATTTTAATTTACTTAAAATTCTATTTCAGTCAAACTTATTTTAATTTACTTAAAATTCTATTTCAGTCACACTTATTTTAATTTACTTAAAATTCTATTTCAATCAAGCATTTTTAATTTACTCAAAATTCTATTTCATTTAAACTTATTTTAATTTACTTAAAATTCTATTTCAGTCACACTTATTTTAATTTACTCAAAAATCTATTTTAGTCAAACTGATTTTAATTTACTTAAAATTTTATTTCATTCAAACTTATTTTAATTTACTTAAAATTCTATTTCAGTCAAACTGATTTTAATTTACTTAAAATTCTATTTCTATCAAACTTATTTAATTTACTTGAAATTCTATTTCAGTCAAACTTATTTTAATTTACTTAAAATTCTATTTCAGTCAAACTTATTTTAATTTATTTAAAATTCTATTTCAGTCACACTTATTTTAATTTACTTAAAATTCTATTTCAGTCAAACTAATTTTAATTTACGTAAAATTCTATTTCAGTCAAACTTATTTTAATTTACTTAAAATTCTATTTCAGTCAAACTTATTTAATTTACTTGAAATTCTATTTCAGTCAAACTTATTTTAATTTACTTAAAATTCTATTTCAGTCAAACTTATTTTAATTTATTTAAAATTCTATTTCAGTCACACTTATTTTAATTTACTTAAAATTCTATTTCAGTCATACTAATTTTAATTTACGTAAAATTCTATTTCAGTCAAACTTATTTTAATTTACTTAAAATTCTATTTCAGTCAAACTTATTTTAATTTATTTAAAATTCTATTTCAGTCGTACTTATTTTAATTTACTTGAAATTCTATTTCAGTCAAACTGATTTTAATTTACTTAAAATTCGTATTTCAGTCATATTATTTTAATTTACTTAAAATTCTATTTCAGTCAAACTTATTTTAATTTACTTAAAATTCTATTTCAGTCACACTTATTTTAATTTACTTAAAATTCTATTTCAATCAAGCATTTTTAATTTACTCAAAATTCTATTTCATTTAAACTTATTTTAATTTACTTAAAATTCTATTTCAGTCACACTTATTTTAATTTACTCAAAAATCTATTTTAGTCAAACTGATTTTAATTTACTTAAAATTTTATTTCAGTCAAACTGATTTTAATTTACTTAAAATTCTATTTCAGTCAAACTGATTTTAATTTACTTAAAATTCTATTTCTATCAAACTTATTTAATTTACTTGAAATTCTATTTCAGTCAAACTTATTTTAATTTACTTAAAATTCTATTTCAGTCAAACTTATTTTAATTTATTTAAAATTCTATTTCAGTCACACTTATTTTAATTTACTTAAAATTCTATTTCAGTCAAACTAATTTTAATTTACGTAAAATTCTATTTCAGTCAAACTTATTTTAATTTACTTAAAATTCTATTTCAGTCAAACTTATTTTAATTTATTTAAAATTCGGATTTCAGTCATATTATTTTAATTTACTTAAAATTCTATTTCAGTCACACTTATTTTAATTTACTTAAATTCTATTTCAGTCAAACTTATTTTAATTTAATTAAAATTCTATTTCAGTCAAACTTATTTTAATTTACTTAAAATTCAATTTCATTCAAACTTATTTAATTTACTTAAAATTCTATTTCAGTCAAACTGATTTTAATTTACTTAAAATTCTATTTCAGTCAAACTTATTTTAATTTACGTAAAATTCTATTTCAGTCACACTTATTTTAATTTACTCAAAATTCTATTTCATTAAAACTTATTTTAATTTACTTAAAATTCTATTTCAGTCAAACTTATTTTAATTTATTTAAAATTCTAATTCAGTCAAACTGATTTTAATTTACTTAAAATTCTATTTCATTCAAACTTATTTAAATTTACTTAAAATTCTATTTCAGTCAAACTGATTTTAATTTACGTAAAATTCTATTTCAGTCACACTTATTTTATTTACTTAAAATTCTATTTCTATCAAACTTATTTTAATTTACTTAAAATTCTATTTCAGTCAAACTTATTTTAATTTACTTAAAATTCTATTTCAGTCAAACTTATTTTAATTTACTTAAAATTCTATTTCAGTCAAACTTATTTTAATTTATTTAAAATTCTATTTCAGTCGTACTTATTTTAATTTACTTGAAATTCTATTTCAGTCATACTTATTTTTAATTTACTTAAAATTCTATTTCAGTCAAACTTATTTTAATTTACTTAAAATTCGGATTTCAGTCAAACTTATTTTAATTTATTTAAAATTCTATTTCAGTCGTACTTATTTTAATTTACTTGAAATTCTATTTCAGTCAAACTTATTTTAATTTATTTAAAATTCTATTTCAGTCACACTTATTTTAATTTACTTAAAATTCTATTTCAGTCAAACTAATTTTAATTTACGTAAAATTCTATTTCAGTCAAACTTATTTTAATTTACTTAAAATTCTATTTCAGTCAAACTTATTTTAATTTATTTAAAATTCTATTTCAGTCGTACTTATTTTAATTTACTTGAAATTCTATTTCAGTCATACTTATTTTTAATTTACTTAAAATTCTATTTCTATCAAACTTATTTTAATTTACTTAAAATTCTATTTCAGTCAAACTTATTTTAATTTATTTAAAATTCTATTTCAGTCGTACTTATTTTAATTTACTTGAAATTCTATTTCAGTCATACTTATTTTTAATTTACTTAAAATTCTATTTCTATCAAACTTATTTTAATTTACTTAAAATTCTATTTCAGTCAAACTTATTTTAATTTACTTAAAATTCTATTTCAGTCAAACTTATTTAATTTACTCAAAATTCTATTTCAGTCAAACTGATTTTAATTTACTTAAAATTCGTATTTCAGTCATATTATTTTAATTTACTTAAAATTCTATTTCAGTCAAACTTATTTTAATTTACTTAAAATTCTATTTCAGTCACACTTATTTTAATTTACTTAAAATTCTATTTCAATCAAGCATTTTTAATTTACTCAAAATTCTATTTCATTTAAACTTATTTTAATTTACTTAAAATTCTATTTCAGTCACACTTATTTTAATTTACTCAAAAATCTATTTTAGTCAAACTGATTTTAATTTACTTAAAATTTTATTTCATTCAAACTTATTTTAATTTACTTAAAATTCTATTTCAGTCAAACTGATTTTAATTTACTTAAAATTCTATTTCTATCAAACTTATTTAATTTACTTGAAATTCTATTTCAGTCAAACTTATTTTAATTTACTTAAAATTCTATTTCAGTCAAACTTATTTTAATTTATTTAAAATTCTATTTCAGTCAAACTTATTTTAATTTACTTAAAATTCTATTTCAGTCAAACTTATTTTAATTTATTTAAAATTCTATTTCAGTCGTACTTATTTTAATTTACTTGAAATTCTATTTCAGTCAAACTGATTTTAATTTACTTAAAATTCGTATTTCAGTCATATTATTTTAATTTACTTAAAATTCTATTTCAGTCAAACTTATTTTAATTTACTTAAAATTCTATTTCAGTCACACTTATTTTAATTTACTTAAAATTCTATTTCAATCAAGCATTTTTAATTTACTCAAAATTCTATTTCATTTAAACTTATTTTAATTTACTTAAAATTCTATTTCAGTCACACTTATTTTAATTTACTCAAAAATCTATTTTAGTCAAACTGATTTTAATTTACTTAAAATTTTATTTCAGTCAAACTGATTTTAATTTACTTAAAATTCTATTTCAGTCAAACTGATTTTAATTTACTTAAAATTCTATTTCTATCAAACTTATTTAATTTACTTGAAATTCTATTTCAGTCAAACTTATTTTAATTTACTTAAAATTCTATTTCAGTCAAACTTATTTTAATTTATTTAAAATTCTATTTCAGTCAAACTTATTTTAATTTACTTAAAATTCTATTTCAGTCAAACTAATTTTAATTTACGTAAAATTCTATTTCAGTCAAACTTATTTTAATTTACTTAAAATTCTATTTCAGTCAAACTTATTTTAATTTATTTAAAATTCTATTTCAGTCGTACTTATTTTAATTTACTTGAAATTCTATTTCAGTCATACTTATTTTTAATTTACTTAAAATTCTATTTCTATCAAACTTATTTTAATTTACTTAAAATTCTATTTCAGTCAAACTTATTTTAATTTACTTAAAATTCAATTTCATTCAAACTTATTTAATTTACTTAAAATTCTATTTCAGTCAAACTGATTTTAATTTACTTGAAATTCTATTTCAGTCATACTTATTTTTAATTTACTTAAAATTCTATTTCTATCAAACTTATTTTAATTTACTCAAAATTCTATTTCATTCAAACTTATTTTAATTTACTTAAAATTCTATTTCAGTCAAACTTATTTTAATTTATTTAAAATTCTAATTCAGTCAAACTGATTTTAATTTACTTAAAATTCTATTTCATTCAAACTTATTTTAATTTACTTAAAATTCTATTTCAGTCAAACTGATTTTAATTTACGTAAAATTCTATTTCAGTCACACTTATTTTAATTTACTTAAATTCTATTTCAGTCAAACTTATTTTAATTTACTCAAAATTCTATTTCATTCAAACTTATTTTAATTTACTTAAAATTCTATTTCTATCAAACTTATTTTAATTTACATAAAATTCAATTTCAGTCAAACTTATTTTAATTTACTTAAAATTCTATTTCAGTCAAACTTATTTTAATTTACTTAAAATTCTATTTCAGTCAAACTAATTTTAATTTACTTAAAATTCTATTTCAGTCAAACTGATTTTAATTTACTTAAAATTCGGATTTCAGTCATATTATTTTAATTTACTTAAAATTCTATTTCAGTCACACTTATTTTAATTTACTTAAATTCTATTTCAGTCAAACTTATTTTAATTTACTTAAAATTCGTATTTCAGTCATATTATTTTAATTTACTTAAATTCTATTTCAGTCAAACTTATTTTAATTTACTTAAAATTCTATTTCTATCAAACTTATTTTAATTTACATAAAATTCTATTTCAGTCAAGCATTTTTAATTTACTTAAAATTCAATTTCAGTCAAACTAATTTTAATTTACTTAAAATTCTATTTCAGTCATATTATTTTAATTTACTTAAAATTCTATTTCAGTCAAACTTATTTTAATTTGCTTAAAATTCTATTTCAGTCATATTATTTTAATTTACTTAAAATTCAATTTCTATCAAACTGATTTTAATTTACTTAAAATTCGTATTTCAGTCAAACTGATTTTAATTTACTTAAAATTCGTATTTCAGTCATATTATTTTAATTTACTTAAAATTCTATTTCAGTCAAACTTATTTTAATTTGCTTAAAATTCTATTTCAGTCATATTATTTTAATTTACTTAAAATTCAATTTCTATCAAACTTATTTAATTTACTCAAAATTCTATTTCAGTCAAACTGATTTTAATTTACTTAAAATTTTATTTCATTCAAACTTATTTTAATTTACTTAAAATTCTAATTCAGTCAAACTTATTTTAATTTAATTAAAATTCTATTTCAATCACACTTATTTTATTTACTCAAATTTCGATTTAGTCAAAATTATATTACTTTACTTAAAATTCTATTTCAGTCAAACTTATTTTAATTTATTTAAAATTCTATTTCAGTCACACTTATTTTAATTTACTTAAATTCTATTTCAGTCATACTTATTTTTAATTTACTTAAAATTCTATTTCTATCAAACTTATTTTAATTTACTTAAAATTTTATTTCAGTCAAACTTATTTTAATTTACTTAAAATTCAATTTCTATCAAACTTATTTAATTTACTTAAAATTCTATTTCAGTCACACTTATTTTAATTTACTTAAAATTCTAGTTCATCACACTAATTTTAATTTACTTAAAATTCTATTTCAGTCACACTTATTCTAATTTACTTAAAATTCTATTTCAGTCAAACTTATTTTAATTTACTTAAAATTCTATTTCAGTCAAACTTATTTTAATTTACTTAAAATTCTATTTCAGTCAAACTAATTTTAATTTACTTAAAATTCTATTTCAGTCAAACTAATTTTAATTTACGTAAAATTCTATTTCAGTCACACTTATTTTATTTACTTAAATTCTATTTCAGTCAAACTTATTTTAATTTACTCAAAATTCTATTTCTATCAAACTTATTTTAATTTACTTAAAATTCTATTTCATTCAAACTTATTTTAATTTACATAAAATTCAATTTCAGTCAAACTTATTTTAATTTACTTAAAATTCTGCTTCAGTCACACTTATTTTAATTTACTCAAAAATCTATTTTAGTCAAACTTATTTTAATTTACTTAAAATTCTATTTCATTCAAACTTATTTTAATTTACTTAAAATTCAATTTCATTCAAACTTATTTTAATTTACTTAAAATTCTATTTCAGTCAAACTGATTTTAATTTACTTAAAATTCTATTTCAGTCAAACTTATTTTAATTTACTTAAATTCTATTTCAGTCAAACTTATTCTAATTTACTTAAAATTCTAGTTCATCACACTAATTTTAATTTACTTAAAATTCGGATTTCAGTCAAACTTATTTTAATTTATTTAAAATTCTAATTCAGTCAAACTGATTTTAATTTACTTAAAATTCTATTTCAGTCAATCTTATTTTAATTTACTTAAAATTCTATTTCAGTCAAACTAATTTTAATTTACTTAAAATTCTATTTCTATCAAACTTATTTAATTTACTTAAAATTCTATTTCAGTCAAACTTATTTTAATTTACTTAAAATTCTATTTCAGTCAAACTTATTTTAATTTACTTAAAAAACTATTTCAGTCAAACTTATTTTAATTTACTTAAATTCTATTTCAGTCAAACTTATTTTAATTTAATTAAAATTCTATTTCAGTCACACTTATTTTAATTTACTTAAATTCTATTTCAGTCAAACTTATTTTAATTTATTTAAAATTCTATTTCAGTCGTACTTATTTTAATTTACTTAAAATTCGTATTTCAGTCATATTATTTTAATTTACTTAAAATTCTATTTCAGTCATACTTATTTTAATTTACTTAAAATTCTATTTCAGTCACACTTATTTTAATTTACTTAAAATTCTATTTCAGTCACACTTATTTTAATTTACTCAAAATTCTATTTCATTCAAACTTATTTTAATTTACTTAAAATTCGATTTCAGTCAAACTTATTTTAATTTACTCAAAAATCTATTTTAGTCAAACTTATATTAATTTACTTAAAATTCTATTTCATTCAAACTTATTTTAATTTACTTAAAATTCTATTTCATTCAAACTTATTTTAATTTACTTAAAATTCGATTTCAGTCAAACTTATTTTAATTGACTTAAAATTCTATTTCAGTCAAACTGATTTTAATTTACTTAAAATTCTATTTCTATCAAACTTATTTAATTTACTTGAAATTCTATTTCAGTCAAACTTATTTTAATTTACTTAAAATTCTATTTCAGTCAAACTTATTTTAATTTACTTAAAAAACTATTTCAGTCAAACTTATTTTAATTTACTTAAAATTCTATTTCAGTCAAACTTATTTTAATTTACGTAAAATTCTATTTCAGTCAAACTTATTTTAATTTACTTAAAATTCTATTTCAGTCAAACTTATTTTAATTTATTTAAAATTCTATTTCAGTCGTACTTATTTTAATTTACTTGAAATTCTATTTCAGTCATACTTATTTTTAATTTACTTAAAATTCTATTTCTATCAAACTTATTTTAATTTACTTAAAATTCTATTTCAGTCAAACTTATTTTAATTTACTTAAAATTCAATTTCTATCAAACTTATTTTAATTTGCTTAAAATTCTATTTCATTCAAACTTATTTTAATTTACTTAGAATTCTATTTCAGTCACACTAATTTTAATTTACTTAAAATTCTATTTCAGTCAAACTTATTTTAATTTACTTAAAATTCGGATATCAGTCATATTATTTTAATTTACTTAAAATTCTATTTCAGTCAAACTTATTTTAATTTATTTAAAATTCTAATTCAGTCAAACTGATTTTAATTTACTTAAAATTCTATTTCAGTCAAACTTATTTTAATTTACTTAAAATTCTATTTCAGTCAAACTTATTTTAATTTACTTAAAATTCTATTTCAGTCAAACTTATTTTAATTTACTTAAAATTCTATTTCAGTCAAACTAATTTTAATTTACTTAAAATTCTATTTCAGTCAAACTAATTTTAATTTACGTAAAATTCTATTTCAGTCACACTTATTTTATTTACTTAAATTCTATTTCAGTCAAACTTATTTTAATTTACTCAAAATTCTATTTCTATCAAACTTATTTTAATTTACTTAAAATTCTATTTCTATCAAACTTATTTAATTTAGTTGAAATTCTATTTCAGTCAAACTTATTTTAAATTTACTTAAAATTCTATTTCAGTCAAGCATTTTTAATTTACTTAAAATTCAATTTCAGTCAAAATTAATTTAATTTACTTAAAATTCTATTTCAGTCACACTTATTTTAATTTACTCAAAAATCTATTTTAGTCAAACTTATATTAATTTACTTAAAATTCTATTTCAGTCAAACTAATTTTAATTTACTTAAAATTCTATTTCAGTCAAACTGATTTTAATTTACTTAAAATTCGGATTTCAGTCATATTATTTTAATTTACTTAAAATTCTATTTCAGTCACACTTATTTTAATTTACTTAAATTCTATTTCAGTCAAACTTATTTTAATTTAATTAAAATTCTATTTCAGTCACACTTATTTTAATTTACTTAAATTCTATTTCAGTCAAACTTATTTTAATTTACTTAAAATTCTATTTCTATCAAACTTATTTTAATTTACTTAAAATTCTATTTCAGTCAAACTTATTTTAATTTACTTAAAATTCTATTTCAGTCATACTAATTTTAATTTACGTAAAATTCTATTTCAGTCAAGCATTTTTAATTTACTTAAAATTCAATTTCAGTCAAACTAATTTTAATTTACTTAAAATTCTATTTCCATCAAACTTATTTTAATTTACTTAAAATTCTATTTCAGTCATATTATTTTAATTTACTTAAAATTCTATTTCAGTCACACTTATTTTAATTTACTTAAAATTCTAGTTCATCACACTAATTTTAATTTACTTAAAATTCGGATTTCAGTCATATTATTTTAATTTACTTAAAATTCTATTTCAGTCAAACTTATTTTAATTTACTTAAAATTCTATTTCATTAAAACTTATTTTAATTTACTTAAAATTCTATTTCAGTCAAACTTATTTTAATTTACTTAAAATTCTATTTCAGTCAAAAATTTTTAATATACTTAAAATACTTTTTCAGTCAAACTGATTTTAATTTACTTAAAATTCTATTTCAGTCATACTTATTTTAATTTACTTAAAATTCTATTTCAGTCAAACTGATTTTAATTTACTTAAAATTCTATTTCAGTCAAACTGATTTTAATTTACGTAAAATTCTATTTCAGTCACACTTATTTTATTTACTTAAATTCTATTTCAGTCAAACTTATTTTAATTTACTCAAAATTCTATTTCAGTCAAACTTATTTTAATTTACTTAAAATTCTATTTCAGTCAAACTTATTTTAATTTATTTAAAATTCTATTTCAGTCGTACTTATTTTAATTTACTTGAAATTCTATTTCAGTCAAACTGATTTTAATTTACTTAAAATTCTATTTCAGTCACACTTATTTTATTTACTTAAATTCTATTTCAGTCAAACTTATTTTAATTTACTTAAAATTCTATTTCAGTCAAACTGATTTTAATTTACTTAAAATTCTATTTCTATCAAACTTATTTTAATTTACTTAAAATTCTATTTCAGTCAAACTTATTTTAATTTACGTAAAATTCTATTTCAGTCAAACTTATTTTAAATTTACTTAAAATTCTATTTCAGTCAAACTTATTTTAATTTATTTAAAATTCTATTTCAGTCGTACTTATTTTAATTTACTTGAAATTCTATTTCAGTCATACTTATTTTTAATTTACTTAAAATTCTATTTCTATCAAACTTATTTTAATTTACTTAAAATTCTATTTCAGTCAAACTTATTTTAATTTACTTAAAATTCAATTTCTATCAAACTTATTTTAATTTACTTAAAATTCTATTTCAGTCAAACTGATTTTAATTTACTTAAAATTCTATTTCAGTCACACTTATTTTATTTACTTAAATTCTATTTCAGTCAAACTTATTTTAATTTACTTAAAATTCTATTTCAGTCACACTTATTTTAATTTACTTAAAATTCTATTTCAGTCAAACTTATTTTAATTTACATAAATTTCAATTTCAGTCAAACTTATTTTAATTTACTTAAAATTCTATTTCAGTCAAACTTATTTTAATTTACTTAAAATTCTATTTCAGTCAAACTAATTTTAATTTACTTAAATTCTATTTCAGTCAA
The DNA here is from genome assembly GCA_946699065.1 of Loxodes magnus. NCBI lineage: Eukaryota > Ciliophora > Karyorelictea > Loxodida > Loxodidae > Loxodes > Loxodes magnus. The sequence goes on along the minus strand of CAMPDV010000053.1, from coordinate 71,935 downwards.
ACTTATTTTAATTTACTTAAAATTCGGATTTCAGTCATATTATTTTAATTTACTTAAAATTCTATTTCAGTCACACTTATTTTAATTTACTTAAATTCTATTTCAGTCAAACTTATTTTAATTTAATTAAAATTCTATTTCAGTCACACTTATTTTAATTTACTTAAATTCTATTTCAGTCAAACTTATTTTAATTTACTTAAAATTCTATTTCTATCAAACTTATTTTAATTTACTTAAAATTCTATTTCAGTCAAACTTATTTTAATTAACTTAAAATTCTATTTCAGTCACACTTATTTTAATTTACTTAAAATTCTATTTCAGTCAAGCATTTTTAATTTACTTAAAATTCAATTTCAGTCAAACTAATTTTAATTTACTTAAAATTCTATTTCTATCAAACTTATTTAATTTACTTGAAATTCTATTTCAGTCAAACTAATTTTAATTTACGTAAAATTCTATTTCAGTCAAACTTATTTTAATTTACTTAAAATTCTATTTCAGTCAAACTTATTTTAATTTACTTAAATTCTATTTCAGTCATTCTTATTTTTAATTTACTTAAAATTCTATTTCAGTCACACTTGTTTTAATTTACTTGAAATTCTATTTCAGTCAAACTTATTTTAATTTACTTAAAATTCTATTTCAGTCAAACTGATTTTAATTTACTTAAAATTCTATTTCAGTCACACTTATTTTATTTACTTAAATTCTATTTCAGTCAAACTTATTTTAATTTACTTAAAATTCTATTTCAGTCAAACTGATTTTAATTTACTTAAAATTCTATTTCAGTCAAACTAATTTTAATTTACGTAAATTTCAATTTCAGTCAAACTTATTTTAATTTACTTAAAATTCTATTTCAGTCAAACTTATTTTAATTTACTTAAAATTCTATTTCAGTCAAACTAATTTTAATTTACTTAAAATTCTATTTCAGTCAAACTGATTTTAATTTACTTAAAATTCGGATTTCAGTCATATTATTTTAATTTACTTAAAATTCTATTTCAGTCACACTTATTTTAATTTACTTAAATTCTATTTCAGTCAAACTTATTTTAATTTAATTAAAATTCTATTTCAGTCAAACTGATTTTAATTTACTTAAAATTCTATTTCAGTCAAACTGATTTTAATTTACTTAAAATTCTATTTCTATCAAACTTATTTTAATTTACTTAAAATTCTATTTCAGTCAAACTTATTTTAATTTACTTAAATTCTATTTCAGTCAAACTTATTTTAATTTAATTAAAATTCTATTTCAGTCACACTTATTTTAATTTACTTAAATTCTATTTCAGTCAAACTTATTTTAATTTAATTAAAATTCTATTTCAGTCACACTTATTTTAATTTACTTAAAATTCTATTTCAGTCAAACTTATTTTAATTTACTTAAAATTCTATTTCTATCAAACTAATTTTAATTTACTTAAAATTCTATTTCAGTCAAACTGATTTTAATTTACTTAAAATTCGGATTTCAGTCATATTATTTTAATTTACTTAAAATTCTATTTCAGTCACACTTATTCTAATTTACTTAAAATTCTATTTCAGTCACACTTATTTTAATTTACTTAAAATTCTATTTCAGTCAAACTTATTTTAATTTATTTAAAATTCTATTTCAGTCACACTTATTTTAATTTACTTAAAATTCTATTTCAGTCAAACTTATTTTAATTTACTTAAATTCTATTTCAGTCAAACTTATTTTAATTTAATTAAAATTCTATTTCAGTCACACTTATTTTAATTTACTTAAATTCTATTTCAGTCAAACTTATTTTAATTTAATTAAAATTCTATTTCAGTCACACTTATTTTAATTTACTTAAAATTCTATTTCAGTCAAACTTATTTTAATTTACTTAAAATTCTATTTCTATCAAACTAATTTTAATTTACTTAAAATTCTATTTCAGTCAAACTGATTTTAATTTACTTAAAATTCGGATTTCAGTCAAACTTATTTTAATTAACTTAAAATTCTATTTCAGTCACACTTATTTTAATTTACTTAAAATTCTATTTCAGTCAAACTTATTTTAATTTAATTAAAATTCTATTTCAGTCACACTTATTTTAATTTACATAAATTTCAATTTCAGTCAAACTTATTTTAATTTACTTAAAATTCTATTTCAGTCAAACTTATTTTAATTTACTTAAAATTCTATTTCAGTCAAACTAATTTTAATTTACTTAAAATTCTATTTCAGTCAAACTGATTTTAATTTACTTAAAATTCGGATTTCAGTCATATTATTTTAATTTACTTAAAATTCTATTTCAGTCACACTTATTTTAATTTACTTAAATTCTATTTCAGTCAAACTTATTTTAATTTAATTAAAATTCTATTTCAGTCACACTTATTTTAATTTACTTAAATTCTATTTCAGTCAAACTTATTTTAATTTACTTAAAATTCTATTTCTATCAAACTTATTTTAATTTACTTAAAATTCTATTTCAGTCAAACTTATTTTAATTTACTTAAAATTCTATTTCAGTCAAACTTATTTTAATTTACTTAAAATTCTATTTCTATCAAACTTATTTTAATTTACTTAAAATTCAATTTCAGTCATACTTATTCTAATTTACTTAAAATTCTAGTTCAGTCAAACTGATTTTAATTTACTTAAAATTCTATTTCAGTCAAACTGATTTTAATTTACGTAAAATTCTATTTCAGTCACACTTATTTTATTTACTTAAATTCTATTTCAGTCAAACTTATTTTAATTTACTTAAAATTCTATTTCAGTCAAACTGATTTTAATTTACTTAAAATTCTATTTCATTCAAACTTATTTTAATTTAATTAAAATTCTATTTCAGTCACACTTATTTTAATTTACTTAAAATTCTATTTCAGTCAAACTAATTTTAATTTACTTAAAATTCTATTTCAGTCACACTTATTTTATTTACTTAAATTCTATTTCAGTCATATTATTTTAATTTACTTAAAATTCTATTTCAGTCAAACTGATTTTAATTTACTTAAAATTCTATTTCAGTCAAACTAATTTTAATTTACGTAAATTTCAATTTCAGTCAAACTTATTTTAATTTACTTAAAATTCTATTTCAGTCAAACTTATTTTAATTTACTTAAAATTCTATTTCAGTCAAACTAATTTTAATTTACTTAAAATTCTATTTCAGTCAAACTGATTTTAATTTACTTAAAATTCTATTTCAGTCAAACTGATTTTAATTTACGTAAAATTCTATTTCAGTCACACTTATTTTATTTACTTAAATTCTATTTCAGTCAAACTTATTTTAATTTAATTAAAATTCTATTTCAGTCAAACTGATTTTAATTTACTTAAAATTCGGATTTCAGTCATATTATTTTAATTTACTTAAAATTCTATTTCTATCAAACTTATTTTAATTTACTTAAAATTCTATTTCAGTCAAACTTATTTTAATTTACTTAAAATTCTATTTCAGTCAAGCATTTTTAATTTACTTAAAATTCAATTTCAGTCAAACTAATTTTAATTTACTTAAAATTCTAGTTCATCACACTAATTTTAATTTACTTAAAATTCTATTTCAGTCAAACTTATTTTAATTTACTTAAAATTCTATTTCAGTCAAACTGATTTTAATTTACTTAAAATTCTATTTCAGTCAAACTGATTTTAATTTACTTAAAATTCTATTTCAGTCAAACTGATTTTAATTTACTTAAATTCTATTTCAGTCAAACTTATTTTAATTTACTTAAAATTCTATTTCAGTCAAACTTATTTTAATTTGCTTAAAATTCTAGTTCATCACACTAATTTTAATTTACGTAAAATTCTATTTCAGTCAAACTTATTTTAATTTGCTTAAAATTCTAGTTCATCACACTAATTTTAATTTACGTAAAATTCTATTTCAGTCACACTTATTTTATTTACTTAAATTCTATTTCAGTCAAACTTATTTTAATTTACTCAAAATTCTATTTCAGTCAAACTTATTTTAATTTACTCAAAAATCTATTTTAGTCAAACTTATATTAATTTACTTAAAATTCTATTTCATTCAAACTTATTTTAATTTACTTAAAATTCTATTTCAGTCAAACTTATTTTAATTTACTCAAAAATCTATTTTAGTCAAACTTATATTAATTTACTTAAAATTCTATTTCATTCAAACTTATTTTAATTTACTTAAAATTCTATTTCATTCAAACTTATTTTAATTTACTTAAAATTCGATTTCAGTCAAACTTATTTTAATTGACTTAAAATTCTATTTCAGTCAAACTGATTTTAATTTACTTAAAATTCTATTTCTATCAAACTTATTTAATTTACTTGAAATTCTATTTCAGTCAAACTTATTTTAATTTACTTAAAATTCTATTTCAGTCAAACTTATTTTAATTTACTTAAAAAACTATTTCAGTCACACTTATTTTAATTTACTTAAAATTCTATTTCAGTCAAGCATTTTTAATTTACTTAAAATTCAATTTCAGTCAAACTAATTTTAATTTACTTAAAATTCTATTTCAGTCAAACTTATTTTAATTTACTTAAAATTCGGATTTCAGTCGTACTTATTTTAATTTACTTGAAATTCTATTTCAGTCATACTTATTTTTAATTTACTTAAAATTCTATTTCTATCAAACTTATTTTAATTTACTTAAAATTCTATTTCAGTCATATTATTTTAATTTACTTAAAATTCAATTTCTATCAAACTTATTTTAATTTGCTTAAAATTCTATTTCATTCAAACTTATTTTAATTTACTTAGAATTCTATTTCAGTCACACTAATTTTAATTTACTTAAAATTCTATTTCAGTCACACTTATTTTAATTTACTTAAAATTCGGATTTCAGTCATATTATTTTAATTTACTTAAAATTCTATTTCAGTCAAACTTATTTTAATTTATTTAAAATTCTAATTCAGTCAAACTGATTTTAATTTACTTAAAATTCTATTTCAGTCAAACTGATTTTAATTTACTTAAAATTCTATTTCAGTCAAACTTATTTTAATTTACTTAAAATTCTATTTCAGTCAAACTAATTTTAATTTACTTAAAATTCTATTTCAGTCAAACTAATTTTAATTTACTTAAAATTCTATTTCAGTCAAACTAATTTTAATTTACGTAAAATTCTATTTCAGTCACACTTATTTTATTTACTTAAATTCTATTTCAGTCAAACTTATTTTAATTTACTCAAAATTCTATTTCTATCAAACTTATTTTAATTTACTTAAAATTCTATTTCTATCAAACTTATTTAATTTAGTTGAAATTCTATTTCAGTCAAACTTATTTTAAATTTACTTAAAATTCTATTTCAGTCAAGCATTTTTAATTTACTTAAAATTCAATTTCAGTCAAAATTATTTTAATTTACTTAAAATTCTATTTCAGTCACACTTATTTTAATTTACTCAAAAATCTATTTTAGTCAAACTTATATTAATTTACTTAAAATTCTATTTCAGTCAAACTAATTTTAATTTACTTAAAATTCTATTTCAGTCAAACTAGCTTTAATTTACTTAAAATTCGGATTTCAGTCATATTATTTTAATTTACTTAAAATTCTATTTCAGTCACACTTATTTTAATTTACTTAAATTCTATTTCAGTCAAACTTATTTTAATTTAATTAAAATTCTATTTCAGTCACACTTATTTTAATTTACTTAAATTCTATTTCAGTCAAACTTATTTTAATTTACTTAAAATTCTATTTCTATCAAACTTATTTTAATTTACTTAAAATTCTATTTCAGTCAAACTTATTTTAATTTACTTAAATTCTATTTCAGTCACACTTATTTTAATTTACTTAAAATTCTATTTCAGTCAAGCATTTTTAATTTACTTAAAATTCAATTTCAGTCAAACTAATTTTAATTTACTTAAAATTCTATTTCCATCAAACTTATTTTAATTTACTTAAAATTCGGATTTCAGTCATATTATTTTAATTTACTTAAAATTCTATTTCAGTCACACTTATTTTAATTTACTTAAAATTCTAGTTCATCACACTAATTTTAATTTACTTAAAATTCGCATTTCAGTCATATTATTTTAATTTACTTAAAATTCTATTTCAGTCAAACTTATTTTAATTTATTTAAAATTCTATTTCAGTCAAACTTATTTTAATTTACTTAAAATTCTATTTCAGTCAAACTTATTTTAATTTACTTAAAATTCTATTTCAGTCACACTTATTTTAATTTACTTAAATTCTATTTCAGTCAAACTTATTTTAATTTACTTAAAATTCTATTTCTATCAAACTTATTTTAATTTACTTAAAATTCTATTTCAGTCAAACTGATTTTAATTTACTTAAAATTCTATTTCAGTCAAACTGATTTTAATTTACGTAAAATTCTATTTCAGTCACACTTATTTTATTTACTTAAATTCTATTTCAGTCAAACTTATTTTAATTTACTCAAAATTCTATTTCAGTCAAACTTATTTTAATTTACTTAAAATTCTATTTCATTCAAACTTATTTTAATTTACTTAAAATTCTATTTCAGTCAAACTTATTTTAATTTACTTAAAATTCTATTTCAGTCAAAATGATTTTAATTTACTTAAAATTCTATTTCAGTCACACTTATTTTATTTACTTAAATTCTATTTCAGTCAAACTTATTTTAATTTACTTAAAATTCTATTTCAGTCAAACTTATTTTAATTTACTTAAAATTCTATTTCAGTCAAACTAATTTTAATTTACGTAAATTTCAATTTCAGTCAAACTTATTTTAATTTACTTAAAATTCTATTTCAGTCAAACTGATTTTAATTTACTTAAAATTCTATTTCAGTCAAACTGATTTTAATTTACGTAAAATTCTATTTCAGTCACACTTATTTTATTTACTTAAATTCTATTTCAGTCAAACTTATTTTAATTTACTTAAAATTCTATTTCAGTCAAACTGATTTTAATTTACTTAAAATTCTATTTCAGTCAAACTTATTTTAATTTACTTAAAATTCTATTTCAGTCAAACTTATTTTAATTTACTTAAATTCTATTTCAGTCACACTTATTTTAAATTTACTTAAAATTCTATTTCAGTCAAGCATTTTTAATTTACTTAAAATTCAATTTCAGTCAAACTAATTTTAATTTACTTAAAATTCTATTTCTATCAAACTTATTTTAATTTACTTAAAATTCTATTTCAGTCATACTTATTTTAATTTACTTAAAATTCTATTTCTATCAAACTTATTTTAATTTACTTAAAATTCTATTTCAGTCAAACTTATTTTAATTAACTTAAAATTCTATTTCAGTCACACTTATTTTAATTTACTTAAAATTCTATTTCAGTCAAGCATTTTTAATTTACTTAAAATTCAATTTCAGTCAAACTAATTTTAATTTACTTAAAATTCTATTTCTATCAAACTTATTTAATTTACTTGAAATTCTATTTCAGTCAAACTTATTTTAATTTACTTAAAATTCTATTTCAGTCAAACTTATTTTAATTTACATAAATTTCAATTTCAGTCAAACTTATTTTAATTTACTTAAAATTCTATTTCAGTCAAACTTATTTTAATTTACTTAAAATTCTATTTCAGTCAAACTAATTTTAATTTACTTAAAATTCTATTTCAGTCAAACTGATTTTAATTTACTTAAAATTCGGATTTCAGTCATATTATTTTAATTTACTTAAAATTCTATTTCAGTCACACTTATTTTAATTTACTTAAATTCTATTTCAGTCAAACTTATTTTAATTTAATTAAAATTCTATTTCAGTCACACTTATTTTAATTTACTTAAATTCTATTTCAGTCAAACTTATTTTAATTTACTTAAAATTCTATTTCTATCAAACTTATTTTAATTTACTTAAAATTCTATTTCAGTCAAACTTATTTTAATTAACTTAAAATTCTATTTCAGTCACACTTATTTTAATTTACTTAAAATTCTATTTCAGTCAAGCATTTTTAATTTACTTAAAATTCAATTTCAGTCAAACTAATTTTAATTTACTTAAAATTCTATTTCTATCAAACTTATTTAATTTACTTGAAATTCTATTTCAGTCAAACTTATTTTAATTTACTTAAAATTCTATTTCAGTCAAACTTATTTTAATTTACTTAAAATTCTATTTCAGTCAAACTGATTTTAATTTACGTAAAATTCTATTTCAGTCACACTTATTTTATTTACTTAAATTCTATTTCAGTCACACTTATTTTAATTTACTTAAAATTCTATTTCAGTCAAACTGATTTTAATTTACTTAAAATTCTATTTCAGTCACACTTATTTTAATTTTACTTAAAATTCTATTTCAGTCATATTATTTTATTTTACTTAAAATTCTATTTCAGTCAAACTTATTTTAATTTACTTAAAATTCTATTTCAGTCACACTTATTTTAATTTACTTAAAATTCTATTTCAGTCAAACTAATTTTAATTTACTTAAAATTCTATTTCAGTCAAACTTATTTTAATTTACTTAAAATTCTATTTAAGTCAAAAATTTTCAATATACTTAAAATACTTTTTCAGTCAAACTGATTTTAATTTACTTAAAATTCTATTTCAGTCATACTTATTTTAATTTACTTAAAATTCTATTTCTATCAAACTTATTTAATTTACTTAAAATTCTATTTCAGTCAAACTGATTTTAATTTACTTAAAATTCTATTTCAGTCACACTAATTTTAATTTACTTAAAATTCTATTTCAGTCACACTTATTCTAATTTACTTAAAATTCTATTTCAGTCACACTTATTTTAATTTACTTAAATTCTATTTCAGTCAAACTTATTTTAATTTATTTAAAATTCTATTTCAGTCAAACTTATTTTAATTTACTTAAAATTCTATTTCAGTCAAACTGATTTTAATTTACTTAAAATTCTATTTCATTCAAACTTATTTTAATTTACTTAAAATTCTATTTCAGTCACACTTGTTTTAATTTACTTGAAATTCTAATTCAGTCAAACTTATTTTAATTTACTTAAAATTCTATTTCAGTCAAACTTATTTTAATTTACTTAAAATTCTATTTTTGTCAAAAATTTTTAATATACTTAAAATACTTTTTTAGTCAAACTTATATTAATTTACTTAAAATTCTATTTCAGTCATATTATTTTAATTTACTTAAAATTCTATTTTAGTCAAACTGATTTTAATTTATTTAAAATTCTATTTCAGTCAAACTGATTTTAATTTACGTAAAATTCTATTTCAGTCACACTTATTTTATTTACTTAAATTCTATTTCAGTCAAACTTATTTTAATTTACTCAAAATTCTATTTCAGTCAAACTTATTTTAATTTACTTAAAATTCTATTTCATTCAAACTTATTTTAATTTACTTAAAATTCTATTTCAGTCAAACTTATTTTAATTTACTTAAAATTCTATTTCAGTCAAACTGATTTTAATTTACTTAAAATTCTATTTCAGTCACACTTATTTTATTTACTTAAATTCTATTTCAGTCAAACTTATTTTAATTTACTTAAAATTCTATTTCAGTCAAACTGATTTTAATTTACTTAAAATTCTATTTCAGTCAAACTAATTTTAATTTACGTAAATTTCAATTTCAGTCAAACTTATTTTAATTTACTTAAAATTCTATTTCAGGCAAACTTATTTTAATTTACTTAAAATTCTATTTCAGTCAAACTAATTTTAATTTACTTAAAATTCTATTTCAGTCAAACTGATTTTAATTTACTTAAAATTCGGATTTCAGTCATATTATTTTAATTTACTTAAAATTCTATTTCAGTCACACTTATTTTAATTTACTTAAATTCTATTTCAGTCAAACTTATTTTAATTTAATTAAAATTCTATTTCAGTCACACTTATTTTAATTTACTTAAATTCTATTTCAGTCAAACTTATTTTAATTTACTTAAAATTCTATTTCTATCAAACTTATTTTAATTTACTTAAAATTCTATTTCAGTCAAACTTATTTTAATTAACTTAAAATTCTATTTCAGTCACACTTATTTTAATTTACTTAAAATTCTATTTCAGTCAAGCATTTTTAATTTACTTAAAATTCAATTTCAGTCAAACTAATTTTAATTTAATTAAAATTCTATTTCAGTCACACTTATTTTAATTTACTTAAAATTCTATTTCAGTCATACTTATTTTAATTTACTTAAAATTCTATTTCTATCAAACTTATTTAATTTACTTAAAATTCTATTTCAGTCAAACTGATTTTAATTTACGTAAAATTCTATTTCAGTCACACTAATTTTAATTTACTTAAAATTCTATTTCAGTCACACTTATTCTAATTTACTTAAAATTCTATTTCAGTCACACTTATTTTAATTTACTTAAAATTCTATTTCAGTCAAACTTATTTTAATTTATTTAAAATTCTATTTCAGTCACACTTATTTTAATTTACTTAAAATTCTATTTCAGTCAAACTGATTTTAATTTGCTTAAAATTCTATTTCATTCAAACTTATTTTAATTTACTTAAAATTCTATTTCAGTCACACTTGTTTTAATTTACTTAAAATTCTATTTCAGTCAAACTGATTTTAATTTACTTAAAATTCTATTTCAGTCACACTTATTTTAATTTATTTAAAATTCTATTTCAGTCACACTTATTTTAATATACTTAAAATACTTTTTCAGTCAAACTGATTTTAATTTACTTAAAATTCAATTTCAGTCATACTTATTTTAATTTACTTAAAATTCTATTTCAGTCAAACTGATTTTAATTTACTTAAAATTCTATTTCAGTCAAACTGATTTTAATTTACGTAAAATTCTATTTCAGTCACACTTATTTTATTTACTTAAATTCTATTTCAGTCAAACTTATTTTAATTTACTCAAAATTCTATTTCAGTCAAACTTATTTTAATTTACTTAAAATTCTATTTCATTCAAACTTATTTTAATTTACTTAAAATTCTATTTCAGTCAAACTTATTTTAATTTACTTAAAATTCTATTTCAGTCATATTATTTTAATTTACTTAAAATTCTATTTCAGTCACACTTATTTTATTTACTTAAATTCTATTTCAGTCAAACTTATTTTAATTTACTTAAAATTCTATTTCAGTCAAACTGATTTTAATTTACTTAAAATTCTATTTCAGTCACACTAATTTTAATTTACTTAAAATTCTATTTCAGTCACACTTATTCTAATTTACTTAAAATTCTATTTCAGTCAAACTTATTTTAATTTACTTAAAATTCTATTTCAGTCAAACTAATTTTAATTTACTTAAAATTCTATTTCAGTCAAACTGATTTTAATTTACTTAAAATTCGGATTTCAGTCATATTATTTTAATTTACTTAAAATTCTATTTCAGTCACACTTATTTTAATTTACTTAAATTCTATTTCAGTCAAACTTATTTTAATTTAATTAAAATTCTATTTCAGTCACACTTATTTTAATTTACTTAAATTCTATTTCAGTCAAACTTATTTTAATTTACTTAAAATTCTATTTCAGTCACACTTATTTTAATTTACTTAAATTCTATTTCAGTCAAACTTATTTTAATTTACTTAAATTCTATTTCAGTCACACTTATTTTAATTTACTTAAAATTCTATTTCAGTCAAGCATTTTTAATTTACTTAAAATTCAATTTCAGTCAAACTAATTTTAATTTACTTAAAATTCTATTTCTATCAAACTTATTTTAATTTACTTAAAATTCTATTTCAGTCATACTGATTTTAATTTACTTAAAATTCTATTTCAGTCACACTTATTTTAATTTACTTAAAATTCTATTTCAGTCAAACTTATTTTAATTTACTTAAAATTCTATTTCATTCAAACTTATTTTAATTTACTTAGAATTCTATTTCAGTCACACTTGTTTTAATTTACTTGAAATTCTATTTCAGTCAAACTTATTTTAATTTACTTAAAATTCTATTTCAGTCAAACTTATTTTAATTTACTTAAAATTCTATTTCAGTCAAAAATTTTTAATATACTTAAAATACTTTTTCAGTCAAACTGATTTTAATTTACTTAAAATTCTATTTCAGTCAAACTTATTTTAATTTACTTAAAATTCAATTTCTATCAAACTTATTTAATTTACTTAAAATTCTATTTCAGTCAAACTGATTTTAATTTACGTAAAATTCTATTTCAGTCACACTTATTTTATCTACTTAAATTCTATTTCAGTCAAACTTATTTTAATTTACTCAAAATTCTATTTCAGTCAAACTTATTTTAATTTACTTAAAATTCTATTTCTATCAAACTTATTTTAATTTACTTAAAATTCTATTTCAGTCAAACTTATTTTAATTTACTTAAAATTCTATTTCAGTCAAACTGATTTTAATTTACGTAAAATTCTATTTCAGTCACACTAATTTTAATTTACTTAAAATTCTATTTCAGTCAAACTTATTTTAATTTACTTAAAATTCTATTTCAGTCAAACTGATTTTAATTTACTTAAAATTCTATTTCAGTCAAACTTATTTTAATTTACATAAATTTCAATTTCAGTCAAACTTATTTTAATTTACTTAAAATTCTATTTCTATCAAACTTATTTTAATTTACTTAAAATTCTATTTCAGTCAAACTAATTTTAATTTACTTAAAATTCTATTTCAGTCAAACTGATTTTAATTTACTTAAAATTCGGATTTCAGTCATATTATTTTAATTTGCTTAAAATTCTATTTCAGTCACACTTATTTTAATTTACTTAAAATTCTATTTCAGTCAAACTGATTTTAATTTACTTAAAATTCGGATTTCAGTCACACTTGTTTTAATTTACTTAAAATTCTATTTCAGTCAAACTTATTTTAATTTATTTAAAATTCTATTTCAGTCAAACTGATTTTAATTTACTTAAAATTCGATTTCAGTCAAACTTATTTTAATTTACTTAAATTCTAATTCAGTCAAACTGATTTTAATTTACTTAAAATTCTATTTCATTCAAACTGATTTTAATTTACTTAAAATTCTATTTCTATCAAACTTATTTAATTTACTTAAAATTCTTTTTCAGTCACACTTATTTAATTTACTTAAAATTGTATTTCAGTCAAACTTATTTTAATTTACTTAAAAAACTATTTCAGTCACACTTATTTTAATTTACTTAAAATTCTATTTCAGTCAAACTAATTTTAATTTACGTAAAATTCTATTTCAGTCAAACTTATTTTAATTTACTTAAAATTCTATTTCAGTCAAACTTATTTTAATTTACTTATAATTCTATTTCAGTCACACTTATTTAATTTACTTAAAATTCTATTTCAGTCAAACTGCTTTAATTTACTTAAAATTCGGATTTCAGTCATATTATTTTAATTTACTTAAAATTCTATTTCAGTCAAACTTATTTTAATTTACTTAAAATTCAATTTCTATCAAACTTATTTAATTTACTTAAAATTCTATTTCAGTCACACTTATTTTAATTTACTTAAAATTCTAGTTCATCACACTAATTTTAATTTACTTAAAATTCTATTTCAGTCACACTTATTCTAATTTACTTAAAATTCTATTTCAGTCACACTTATTTTAATTTACTTAAAATTCTATTTCAGTCAAACTTATTTTAATTTATTTAAAATTCTAATTCAGTCAAACTGATTTTAATTTACTTAAAATTCTATTTCAGTCAAACTGATTTTAATTTACTTAAAATTCTTTTTCAGTCAAACTTATTTTAATTTACTTAAAATTCTATTTCAGTCAAACTTATTTTAATTTACTTAAAATTCTATTTCAGTCAAACTAATTTTAATTTACTTAAAATTCTATTTCAGTCAAACTAATTTTAATTTACGTAAAATTCTATTTCAGTCACACTTATTTTATTTACTTAAATTCTATTTCAGTCAAACTTATTTTAATTTACTCAAAATTCTATTTCTATCAAACTTATTTTAATTTACTTAAAATTCTATTTCATTCAAACTTATTTTAATTTACATAAAATTCAATTTCAGTCAAACTTATTTTAATTTACTTAAAATTCTATTTCAGTCAAACTTATTTTAATTTACTTAAAATTCTATTTCAGTCAAACTAATTTTAATTTACTTAAAATTCTATTTCTATCAAACTTATTTTAATTTACTTAAAATTCTATTTCAGTCATACTGATTTTAATTTACTTAAAATTCTATTTCAGTCAAACTGATTTTAATTTACTTAAAATTCTATTTCAGTCAAACTGATTTTAATTTGCTTAAAATTCTATTTCAGTCAAACTGATTTTAATTTACTTAGAATTCTATTTCAGTCACACTTGTTTTAATTTACTTGAAATTCTATTTCAGTCAAACTTATTTTAATTTACTTAAAATTCTATTTCTATCAAACTTATTTTAATTTACTTAAAATTCTATTTCAGTCATACTGATTTTAATTTACTTGAAATTCTATTTCAGTCACACTTATTTTAATTTACTTAAAATTCTATTTCTATGAAACTTATTTTAATTTACTTAAAATTCTATTTCATTCAAACTTATTTTAATTTACTTAGAATTCTATTTCAGTCACACTTGTTTTAATTTACTTAAAATTCTATTTCAGTCAAACTTATTTTAATTTACTTAAAATTCTAGTTCATCACACTAATTTTAATTTACTTAAAATTCTATTTCAGTCACACTTATTTTAATTTACTTAAATTCTATTTCAGTCAAACTTATTTTAATTTAATTAAAATTCTATTTCAGTCACACTTATTTTAATTTACTTAAATTCTATTTCAGTCAAACTTATTTTAATTTACTTAAAATTCTATTTCAGTCACACTTATTTTAATATACTTAAAATTCTAGTTCATCACACTAATTTTAATTTACTTAAAATTCTATTTCAGTCAAACTTATTTTAATTTACTTAAAATTCTATTTCAGTCAAACTGATTTTAATTTACTTAAAATTCTATTTCAGTCAAACTGATTTTAATTTACTTAAAATTCTATTTCAGTCAAACTGATTTTAATTTACTTAAATTCTATTTCAGTCAAACTTATTTTAATTTACTTAAAATTCTATTTCAGTCAAACTTATTTTAATTTACTTAAAATTCTAGTTCATCACACTAATTTTAATTTACGTAAAATTCTATTTCAGTCACACTTATTTTATTTACTTAAATTCTATTTCAGTCAAACTTATTTTAATTTACTCAAAATTCTATTTCAGTCAAACTTATTTTAATTTACTTAAAATTCTATTTCAGTCAAACTTATTTTAATTTACTTAAAATTCTATTTCAGTCAAACTTATTTTAATTTACTTAAAATTCTATTTCAGTCAAACTGATTTTAATTTACGTAAAATTCTATTTCAGTCACACTTATTTTATTTACTTAAATTCTATTTCAGTCAAACTTATTTTAATTTACTTAAAATTCTATTTCAGTCAAACTGATTTTAATTTACTTAAAATTCTATTTCAGTCAAACTTATTTTAATTTACATAAATTTCAATTTCAGTCAAACTTATTTTAATTTACTTAAAATTCTATTTCAGTCAAACTTATTTTAATTTACTTAAAATTCTATTTCAGTCAAACTAATTTTAATTTACTTAAAATTCTATTTCAGTCAAACTTATTTTAATTTACTTAAAATTCTATTTCAGTCAAACTTATTTTAATTTACTTAAAATTCTATTTCAGTCAAACTGATTTTAATTTACGTAAAATTCTATTTCAGTCACACTTATTTTATTTACTTAAATTCTATTTCAGTCAAACTTATTTTAATTTACTTAAAATTCTATTTCAGTCAAACTGATTTTAATTTACTTAAAATTCTATTTCAGTCAAACTTATTTTAATTTACATAAATTTCAATTTCAGTCAAACTTATTTTAATTTACTTAAAATTCTATTTCAGTCAAACTTATTTTAATTTACTTAAAATTCTATTTCAGTCAAACTAATTTTAATTTACTTAAAATTCTATTTCAGTCAAACTGATTTTAATTTGCTTAAAATTCTATTTCATTCAAACTTATTTTAATTTACTTAGAATTCTATTTCAGTCACACTTGTTTTAATTTACTTGAAATTCTATTTCAGTCAAACTTATTTTAATTTACTTAAAATTCTATTTCTATCAAACTTATTTTAATTTACTTAAAATTCTATTTCAGTCACACTTATTCTAATTTACTTAAAATTCTATTTCAGTCAAACTGATTTTAATTTACTTAAAATTCTATTTCAGTCAAACTTATTTTAATTTATTTAAAATTCTAATTCAGTCAAACTGATTTTAATTTACTTAAAATTCTATTTCAGTCAAACTGATTTTAATTTACTTAAAATTCTTTTTCAGTCAAACTTATTTTAATTTACTTAAAATTCTATTTCAGTCAAACTTATTTTAATTTACTTAAAATTCTATTTCAGTCAAACTGATTTTAATTTACTTAAAATTCTATTTCAGTCAAACTGATTTTAATTTACGTAAAATTCTATTTCAGTCACACTTATTTTATTTACTTAAATTCTATTTCAGTCAAACTTATTTTAATTTACTCAAAATTCTATTTCAGTCAAACTTATTTTAATTTACTTAAAATTCTATTTCAGTCAAACTGATTTTAATTTACTTAAAATTCTATTTCAGTCACACTTATTTTATTTACTTAAATTCTATTTCAGTCAAACTTATTTTAATTTACTTAAAATTCTATTTCAGTCAAACTTATTTTAATTTACTTAAAATTCTATTTCAGTCAAACTTATTTTAATTTACATAAATTTCAATTTCAGTCAAACTTATTTCAATTTACTTAAAATTCTATTTCAGTCAAACTTATTTTAATTTACTTAAAATTCTATTTCAGTCAAACTAATTTTAATTTACTTAAAATTCTATTTCAGTCAAACTGATTTTAATTTACTTAAAATTCGGATTTCAGTCATATTATTTTAATTTACTTAAAATTCTATTTCAGTCACACTTATTTTAATTTACTTAAAATTCTAGTTCATCACACTAATTTTAATTTACTTAAAATTCGGATTTCAGTCATATTATTTTAATTTACTTAAAATTCTATTTCAGTCACACTTATTTTAATTTACTTAAAATTCTATTTCAGTCAAACTGATTTTAATTTGCTTAAAATTCTATTTCATTCAAACTGATTTTAATTTACTTAAAATTCTATTTCTATCAAACTTATTTAATTTACTTAAAATTCTTTTTCAGTCACACTTATTTTAATTTACTTAAAATTGTATTTCAGTCAAACTTATTTTAATTTACTTAAAAAACTATTTCAGTCACACTTATTTTAATTTATTTAAAATTCTAATTCAGTCAAACTGATTTTAATTTACTTAAAATTCTATTTCAGTCAAACTGATTTTAATTTACTTAAAATTCTTTTTCAGTCAAACTTATTTTAATTTACTTAAAATTCTATTTCAGTCAAACTTATTTTAATTTACTTAAAATTCTATTTCAGTCAAACTGATTTTAATTTACTTAAAATTCTATTTCAGTCAAACTGATTTTAATTTACGTAAAATTCTATTTCAGTCACACTTATTTTAATTTACTTAAAATTCTATTTCAGTCAAACTGATTTTAATTTGCTTAAAATTCTATTTCATTCAAACTTATTTTAATTTGCTTAGAATTCTATTTCAGTCACACTTATTTTAATTTACTTGAAATTCTATTTCAGTCAAACTTATTTTAATTTACTTAAAATTCAATTTCTATCAAACTTATTTAATTTACTTAAAATTCTATTTCAGTCACACTTATTTTAATTTACTTAAAATTCTAGTTCATCACACTAATTTTAATTTACTTAAAATTCTATTTCAGTCAAACTGATTTTAATTTACTTAAAATTCTATTTCTATCAAACTTATTTTAATTTACTTAAAATTCTATTTCTATCAAACTTATTTAATTTACTTAAAATTCTATTTCAGTCAAACTTATTTTAATTTACTTAAAATTCTATTTCAGTCAAACTGATTTTAATTTACTTAAAATTCTATTTCAGTCAAACTGATTTTAATTTACGTAAAATTCTATTTCAGTCACACTTATTTTAATTTACTTAAAATTGTATTTCAGTCACACTTATTTTAATTTACTTAAAATTCTTTTTCAGTCACACTTATTTTAATTTACTTAAAATTGTATTTCAGTCAAACTTATTTTAATTTACTTAAAAAACTATTTCAGTCACACTTATTTTAATTTATTTAAAATTCTAATTCAGTCAAACTGATTTTAATTTACTTAAAATTCTATTTCAGTCAAACTGATTTTAATTTACTTAAAATTCTTTTTCAGTCAAACTTATTTTAATTTACTTAAAATTCTATTTCAGTCAAACTTATTTTAATTTACTTAAAATTCTATTTCAGTCAAACTGATTTTAATTTACTTAAAATTCTATTTCAGTCAAACTGATTTTAATTTACGTAAAATTCTATTTCAGTCACACTTATTTTAATTTACTTAAAATTCTATTTCAGTCAAACTGATTTTAATTTGCTTAAAATTCTATTTCATTCAAACTTATTTTAATTTGCTTAGAATTCTATTTCAGTCACACTTATTTTAATTTACTTGAAATTCTATTTCAGTCAAACTTATTTTAATTTACTTAAAATTCAATTTCTATCAAACTTATTTAATTTACTTAAAATTCTATTTCAGTCACACTTATTTTAATTTACTTAAAATTCTAGTTCATCACACTAATTTTAATTTACTTAAAATTCTATTTCAGTCAAACTTATTTTAATTTACTTAAAATTCTATTTCAGTCAAACTTATTTTAATTTATTTAAAATTCTATTTCAGTCGTACTTATTTTAATTTACTTGAAATTCTATTTCAGTCATATTATTTTATTTTACTTAAAATTCTATTTCAGTCAAACTTATTTTAATTTACTTAAAATTCTATTTCAGTCACACTTATTTTAATTTACTTAAAATTCTATTTCAGTCAAACTGATTTTAATTTACTTAAAATTCTATTTCATTCAAACTGATTTTAATTTACTTAAAATTCTATTTCTATCAAACTTATTTTAATTTACTTAAAATTCTATTTCAGTCAAACTTATTTTAATTTACTTAAAATTCAATTTCTATCAAACTTATTTAATTTACTTAAAATTCTATTTCAGTCACACTTATTTTAATTTACTTAAAATTCTAGTTCATCACACTAATTTTAATTTACTTAAAATTCTATTTCAGTCACACTTATTCTAATTTACTTAAAATTCTATTTCAGTCAAACTGATTTTAATTTACTTAAAATTCTATTTCAGTCAAACTTATTTTAATTTACTTAAATTCTATTTCAGTCAAACTTATTTTAATTTACTCAAAATTCTATTTCAGTCAAACTTATTTTAATTTACTTAAAATTCTATTTCATTCAAACTTATTTTAATTTACTTAAAATTCTATTTCAGTCAAACTTATTTTAATTTACTTAGAATTCTATTTCAGTCACACTTATTTTAATTTACTTAAAATTCTATTTCAGTCAAACTAATTTTAATTTACTTAAAATTCTATTTCAGTCAAACTGATTTTAATTTACTTAAAATTCTATTTCTATCAAACTTATTTTAATTTACTTAAAATTCTATTTCAGTCAAACTTATTTTAATTTACTTAAATTCTATTTCAGTCACACTTATTTTAATTTACTTAAAATTCTATTTCATTCAAACTGATTTTAATTTACTTAAAATTCTATTTCTATCAAACTTATTTTAATTTACTTAAAATTCTATTTCAGTCAAACTGATTTTAATTTACTTAAAATTCTATTTCAGTCAAACTTATTTTAATTTACATAAATTTCAATTTCAGTCAAACTTATTTTAATTTACTTAAAATTCTATTTCAGTCAAACTTATTTTAATTTACTTAAATTCTATTTCAGTCACACTTATTTTAATTTACTTAAAATTCGGATTTCAGTCATATTATTTTAATTTACTTAAAATTCTATTTCAGTCACACTTATTTTAATTTACTTAAATTCTATTTCAGTCAAACTTATTTTAATTTACTTAAATTCTATTTCAGTCAAACTTATTTTAATTTAATTAAAATTCTATTTCAGTCACACTTATTTTAATTTACTTAAAATTCTATTTCTATCAAACTTATTTTAATTTACTTAAAATTCTATTTCAGTCAAACTTATTTTAATTTACTTAAAATTCAATTTCTATCAAACTTATTTAATTTACTTAAAATTCTATTTCAGTCACACTTATTTTAATTTACTTAAAATTCTAGTTCATCACACTAATTTTAATTTACGTAAAATTCTATTTCAGTCACACTTATTTTAATTTACTTAAAATTCTATTTCAGTCAAACTGATTTTAATTTACTTAAATTCTATTTCAGTCAAACTTATTTTAATTTATTTAAAATTCTAATTCAGTCAAACTGATTTTAATTTACTTAAAATTCTATTTCAGTCAAACTGATTTTAATTTACTTAAAATTCTTTTTCAGTCAAACTTATTTTAATTTACTTAAAATTCTATTTCAGTCCAACTGATTTTAATTTACTTAAAATTCTATTTCAGTCAAACTAATTTTAATTTACGTAAAATTCTATTTCAGTCACACTTATTTTATTTACTTAAAATTCTATTTCAGTCAAACTGATTTTAATTTTCTTAAAATTCTATTTCAGTCAAACTTATTTTAATTTATTTAAAATTCTATTTCAGTCAAACTGATTTTAATTTACTTAAAATTCTATTTCAGTCAAACTTATTTTAATTTACTTAAAATTCTATTTCAGTCAAACTTATTTTAATTTACTTAAATTCTATTTCAGTCACACTTATTTTAATTTACTTAAAATTCTATTTCATTCAAACTGATTTTAATTTAATTAAAATTCTATTTCTATCAAACTTATTTTAATTTACTTAAAATTCTATTTCAGTCAAACTTATTTTAATTTACTTAAAATTCAATTTCTATCAAACTTATTTAATTTACTTAAAATTCTATTTCAGTCACACTTATTTTAATTTACTTAAAATTCTAGTTCATCACACTAATTTTAATTTACTTAAAATTCTATTTCAGTCACACTTATTTTAATTTACTTAAAATTCTATTTCTATCAAACTTATTTTAATTTACTTAAAATTCTATTTCAGTCAAACTGATTTTAATTTACTTAAAATTCTATTTCAGTCAAACTAATTTTAATTTACTTAAAATTCTATTTCAGTCAAACTTATTTTAATTTACTTAAATTCTATTTCAGTCACACTTATTTTAATTTACTTAAAATTCGGATTTCAGTCATATTATTTTAATTTACTTAAAATTCTATTTCAGTCACACTTATTTTAATTTACTTAAATTCTATTTCAGTCAAACTTATTTTAATTTACTTAAATTCTATTTCAGTCACACTTATTTTAATTTACTTAAAATTCTATTTCATTCAAACTGATTTTAATTTACTTAAAATTCTATTTCTATCAAACTTATTTTAATTTACTTAAAATTCTATTTCAGTCAAACTAATTTTAATTTACTTAAAATTCAATTTCTATCAAACTTATTTAATTTACTTAAAATTCTATTTCAGTCACACTTATTTTAATTTACTTAAATTCTATTTCAGTCAAACTTATTTTAATTTACTTAAATTCTATTTCAGTCACACTTATTTTAATTTACTTAAAATTCTATTTCATTCAAACTGATTTTAATTTACTTAAAATTCTATTTCTATCAAACTTATTTTAATTTACTTAAAATTCTATTTCAGTCAAACTTATTTTAATTTACTTAAAATTCAATTTCTATCAAACTTATTTAATTTACTTAAAATTCTATTTCAGTCACACTTATTTTAATTTACTTAAAATTCTAGTTCATCACACTAATTTTAATTTACTTAAAATTCTATTTCAGTCAAACTTATTTTAATTTACTTAAAATTCTATTTCATTCAAACTTATTTTAATTTACTTAAATTCTATTTCAGTCAAACTTATTCTAATTTACTTAAAATTCTATTTCAGTCAAACTTATTTTAATTTACTTAAATTCTATTTCAGTCAAACTTATTTTAATTTACTTAAAATTCTATTTCATTCAAACTGATTTTAATTTACTTAAAATTCTATTTCTATCAAACTTATTTTAATTTACTTAAAATTCTTTTTCAGTCAAACTTATTTTAATTTACTTAAAATTCTATTTCAGTCAAACTGATTTTAATTTACTTAAAATTCTATTTCAGTCAAACTAATTTTAATTTACGTAAAATTCTATTTCAGTCACACTTATTTTATTTACTTAAAATTCTTTTTCAGTCACACTTATTTTAATTTACTCAAAATTCTATTTCTATCAAACTTATTTTAATTTACTTAAAATTCTATTTCATTCAAACTTATTTTAATTTACTTAAAATTCTATTTCAGTCAAACTTATTTTAATTTACTTAGAATTCTATTTCAGTCACACTTATTTTAATTTACTTAAAATTCTATTTCAGTCAAACTGATTTTAATTTACTTAAAATTCTATTTCAGTCAAACTAATTTTAATTTACTTAAAATTCTATTTCAGTCATATTATTTTATTTTACTTAAAATTCTATTTCAGTCAAACTTATTTTAATTTACTTAAAATTCTATTTCAGTCACACTTTTTTTAATCTACTTAAAATTCTATTTCAGTCAAACTGATTTTAATTTGCTTAAAATTCTATTTCATTCAAACTTATTTTAATTTACTTAGAATTCTATTTCAGTCACACTTATTTTAATTTACTTGAAATTCTATTTCAGTCACACTTATTTTAATTTACATAAATTTCAATTTCAGTCAAACTTATTTTAATTTACTTAAAATTCTATTTCAGTCAAACTTATTTTAATTTACTTAAAATTCTATTTCAGTCAAACTTATTTTAATTTACTTAAATTCTATTTCAGTCACACTTATTTTAATTTACTTAAAATTCGGATTTCAGTCATATTATTTTAATTTACTTAAAATTCTATTTCAGTCACACTTATTTTAATTTACTTAAATTCTATTTCAGTCAAACTTATTTTAATTTACTTAAATTCTATTTCAGTCACACTTATTTTAATTTACTTAAAATTCTATTTCATTCAAACTGATTTTAATTTACTTAAAATTCTATTTCAGTCACACTTATTTTATTTACTTAAATTCTATTTCAGTCAAACTTATTTTAATTTACTTAAAATTCTATTTCAGTCAAACTTATTTTAATTTACTTAAATTTTATTTCAGTCACACTTATTTTAATTTACTTAAAATTCTATTTCAGTCAAACTTATTTTAATTTATTTAAAATTCTAATTCAGTCAAACTGATTTTAATTTACTTAAAATTCTATTTCAGTCAAACTGATTTTAATTTACTTAAAATTCTTTTTCAGTCAAACTTATTTTAATTTACTTAAAATTCTATTTCAGTCAAACTTATTTTAATTTACTTAAAATTCTATTTCAGTCAAACTAATTTTAATTTACGTAAAATTCTATTTCAGTCACACTTATTTTATTTACTTAAATTCTATTTCAGTCAAACTTATTTTAATTTACTCAAAATTCTATTTCTATCAAACTTATTTTAATTTACTTAAAATTCTATTTCATTCAAACTTATTTTAATTTACTTAAAATTCTATTTCAGTCAAACTTATTTTAATTTACTTAAATTCTATTTCAGTCACACTTATTTTAATTTACTTAAAATTCTATTTCAGTCAAACTGATTTTAATTTACTTAAAATTCTATTTCAGTCAAACTTATTTTAATTTACATAAATTTCAATTTCAGTCAAACTAATTTTAATTTACTTAAAATTCTATTTCAGTCAAACTTATTTTAATTTACTTAAATTCTATTTCAGTCACACTTATTTTAATTTACTTAAAATTCGGATTTCAGTCACACTTATTTTAATTTACTTAAAATTCTAGTTCATCACACTAATTTTAATTTACTTAAAATTCTATTTCAGTCACACTTATTTTAATTTACTTAAATTCTATTTCAGTCACACTTATTTTAATTTACTTAAAATTCTATTTCATTCAAACTGATTTTAATTTACTTAAAATTCTATTTCTATCAAACTTATTTTAATTTACTTAAAATTCTATTTCAGTCAAACTTATTTTAATTTACTTAAAATTCAATTTCTATCAAACTTATTTAATTTACTTAAAATTCTATTTCAGTCACACTTATTTTAATTTACTTAAAATTCTAGTTCATCACACTAATTTTAATTTACTTAAAATTCTATTTCAGTCACACTTATTCTAATTTACTTAAAATTCTATTTCAGTCAAACTGATTTTAATTTACTTAAATTCTATTTCAGTCAAACTTATTTTAATTTATTTAAAATTCTAATTCAGTCAAACTGATTTTAATTTACTTAAAATTCTATTTCAGTCAAACTGATTTTAATTTACTTAAAATTCTTTTTCAGTCAAACTTATTTTAATTTACTTAAAATTCTATTTCAGTCAAACTGATTTTAATTTACTTAAAATTCTATTTCAGTCAAACTAATTTTAATTTACGTAAAATTCTATTTCAGTCACACTTATTTTATTTACTTAAAATTCTTTTTCAGTCACACTTATTTTAATTTACTCAAAATTCTATTTCTATCAAACTTATTTTAATTTACTTAAAATTCTATTTCAGTCAAACTTATTTTAATTTACTTAAAATTCTATTTCAGTCACACTTATTTTAATTTACTTAAAATTCTATTTCAGTCACACTTATTTTAATTTACTCAAAATTCTATTTCATTCAAACTTATTTTAATTTACTTAAAATTCTATTTCAGTCACACTTATTTTATTTACTTAAATTCTATTTCAGTCAAACTTATTTTAATTTACTTAAAATTCTATTTCAGTCAAACTTATTTTAATTTACTTAAATTTTATTTCAGTCACACTTATTTTAATTTACTTAAAATTCTATTTCAGTCAAGCATTTTTAATTTACTTAAAATTCAATTTCAGTCAAACTAATTTTAATTTACTTAAAATTCTATTTCAGTCATATTAATTTATTTTACTTAAAATTCTATTTCAGTCAAACTTATTTTAATTTACTTAAAATTCTATTTCTATCAAACTTATTTTAATTTACTTAAAATTCTATTTCAGTCAAACTTATTTTAATTTACTTAAAATTCTATTTCAGTCAAACTGATTTTAATTTACTTAAATTCTATTTCAGTCAAACTTATTTTAATTTACTTAAAATTCTATTTCAGTCAAGCATTTTTAATTTACTTAAAATTCAATTTCAGTCAAACTAATTTTAATTTACTTAAAATTCTATTTCAGTCATATTATTTTATTTTACTTAAAATTCTATTTCAGTCAAACTTATTTTAATTTACTTAAAATTCTATTTCAGTCACACTTATTTTAATTTACTTAAAATTCTATTTCAGTCAAACTGATTTTAATTTACTTAAAATTCTATTTCATTCAAACTTATTTTAATTTACTTAGAATTCTATTTCAGTCACACTTATTTTAATTTACTTGAAATTCTATTTCAGTCAAACTTATTTTAATTTACTTAAAATTCTATTTCAGTCAAACTTATTTTAATTTACATAAATTTCAATTTCAGTCAAACTTATTTTAATTTACTTAAAATTCTATTTCAGTCACACTTATTTTAATTTACTTAAAATTCGGATTTCAGTCATATTATTTTAATTTACTTAAAATTCAATTTCAGTCAAACTAATTTTAATTTACGTAAAATTCTATTTCAGTCACACTTATTTTATTTACTTAAATTCTATTTCAGTCAAACTTATTTTAATTTACTTAGAATTCTATTTCAGTCACACTTATTTTAATTTACTTAAAATTCTATTTCAGTCAAACTAATTTTAATTTACTTAAAATTCAATTTCTATCAAACTTATTTAATTTACTTAAAATTCGGATTTCAGTCAAACTTATTTTAATTTACTTAAAATTCTATTTCTATCAAACTTATTTTAATTTACTTAAATTCTATTTCAGTCAAACTTATTTTAATTTACTTAAAATTCTATTTCAGTCAAACTTATTTTAATTTACTTAAATTCTATTTCAGTCAAACTTATTTTAATTTACTTAAAATTCTATTTCAGTCAAACTTATTTTAATTTACTTAAAATTCTATTTCAGTCAAACTGATTTTAATTTACTTAAATTCTATTTCAGTCACACTTATTTTAATTTACTTAAAATTCTATTTCAGTCAAGCATTTTTAATTTACTTAAAATTCAATTTCAGTCAAACTAATTTTAATTTACTTAAAATTCTATTTCAGTCATATTATTTTATTTTACTTAAAATTCTATTTCAGTCAAACTTATTTTAATTTACTTAAAATTCTATTTCAGTCACACTTATTTTAATTTACTTAAAATTCTATTTCAGTCAAACTGATTTTAATTTACTTAAAATTCTATTTCATTCAAACTTATTTTAATTTACTTAGAATTCTATTTCAGTCACACTTATTTTAAGTTACTTGAAATTCTATTTCAGTCAAACTTATTTTAATTTACTTAAAATTCTATTTCAGTCAAACTTATTTTAATTTACTTAAAATTCTATTTCAGTCATATTATTTTAATTTACTTAAAATTCAATTTCAGTTAAACTGATTTTAAATTTACTTAAAATTCTATTTCAGTCACACTTATTTTATTTACTTAAAATTCAATTTCAGTCAAACTTATTTTAATTTAATTAAAATTCTATTTCAGTCACACTTATTTTAATTTACTTAAATTCTATTTCAGTCAAACTTATTTTAATTTACTTAAAATTCTATTTACAGTCACACTTATTTTAATTTACTTAAAATTCTATTTCTATCAAACTTATTTAATTTACTTAAAATTCTATTTCATTCAAACTTATTTTAATTTACTTAGAATTCTATTTCAGTCACACTTATTTTAATTTACTTGAAATTCTATTTCAGTCAAACTTATTTTAATTTACTTAAAATTCTATTTCAGTCAAACTTATTTTAATTTACTTAAAATTCTATTTCAGTCATATTATTTTAATTTACTTAAAATTCAATTTCAGTTAAACTGATTTTAAATTTACTTAAAATTCTATTTCAGTCACACTTATTTTATTTACTTAAAATTCAATTTCAGTCAAACTAATTTTAATTTACGTAAAATTCTATTTCAGTCACACTTATTTTATTTACTTAAATTCTATTTCAGTCAAACTTATTTTAATTTACTCAAAATTCTATTTCTATCAAACTTATTTTAATTTACTTAAAATTCGGATTTCAGTCATATTATTTTAATTTACATAAAATTCAATTTCAGTCAAACTTATTTTAATTTACTTAAAATTCTATTTCAGTCAAACTGATTTTAATTTACGTAAAATTCTATTTCAGTCACACTTATTTTATTTACTTAAATTCTATTTCAGTCAAACTTATTTTAATTTACTTAAAATTCTATTTCAGTCATATTATTTTATTTTACTTAAAATTCTATTTCAGTCAAACTTATTTTAATTTACTTAAAATTCTATTTCAGTCAAACTTATTTTAATTTACTTAAATTTGAATTTCAGTCAAACTTATTTTAATTTACTTAAAATTCTATTTCAGTCAAACTTATTTTAATTTACTTAAAATTCTATTTCAGTCAAACTAATTTTAATTTACTTAAAATTCTATTTCAGTCAAACTGATTTTAATTTACTTAAAATTCGGATTTCAGTCATATTATTTTAATTTACTTAAAATTCTATTTCAGTCAAACTTATTTTAATTTACTTAAAATTCTATTTCAGTCAAACTTATTTTAATTTACTTAAATTCTATTTCAGTCACACTTATTTTAATTTACTTAAAATTCTATTTCAGTCAAGCATTTTTAATTTACTTAAAATTCAATTTCAGTCAAACTAATTTTAATTTACTTAAAATTCTATTTCAGTCATATTATTTTATTTTACTTAAAATTCTATTTCAGTCAAACTTATTTTAATTTACTTAAAATTCTATTTCAGTCACACTTTTTTTAATCTACTTAAAATTCTATTTCAGTCAAACTGATTTTAATTTGCTTAAAATTCTATTTCATTCAAACTTATTTTAATTTACTTAGAATTCTATTTCAGTCACACTTATTTTAATTTACTTGAAATTCTATTTCAGTCACACTTATTTTAATTTACTTAAAATTCTATTTCAGTCAAACTTATTTTAATTTACATAAATTTCAATTTCAGTCATATTATTTTAATTTACGTAAAATTCTATTTCAGTCACACTTATTTTATTTACTTAAATTCTATTTCAGTCAAACTTATTTTAATTTACTCAAAATTCTATTTCTATCAAACTTATTTTAATTTACTTAAAATTCTATTTCATTCAAACTTATTTTAATTTACTTAAAATTCTATTTCAGTCAAACTTATTTTAATTTACTTAGAATTCTATTTCAGTCAAACTAATTTTAATTTACTTAAAATTCTATTTCAGTCAAACTAATTTTAATTTACTTAAAATTCGGATTTCAGTCATATTATTTTAATTTACTTAAAATTCTATTTCAGTCACACTTATTTTAATTTACTTAAAATTCTATTTCAGTCACACTTATTTTAATTTACTTAAATTCTATTTCAGTCAAACTTATTTTAATTTAATTAAAATTCTATTTCAGTCACACTTATTTTAATTTACTTAAATTCTATTTCAGTCAAACTTATTTTAATTTACTTAAAATTCTATTTCTATCAAACTTATTTTAATTTACTTAAAATTCTATTTCAGTCAAACTTATTTTAATTTACTTAAATTTTATTTCAGTCACACTTATTTTAATTTACTTAAAATTCTATTTCAGTCAAGCATTTTTAATTTACTTAAAATTCAATTTCAGTCAAACTAATTTTAATTTACTTAAAATTCTATTTCAGTCATATTATTTTATTTTACTTAAAATTCTATTTCAGTCAAACTTATTTTAATTTACTTAAAATTCTATTTCAGTCACACTTATTTTAATTTACTTAAAATTCTATTTCAGTCAAACTTATTTTAATTTACTCAAAATTCTATTTCAGTCAAACTTATTTTAATTTACTTAAAATTCTATTTCATTCAAACTTATTTTAATTTACTTAAAATTCGTTTTTAGTCAAACTGATTTTAATTAACGTAAAATTCTATTTCAGTCACACTTATTTTAATTTACTTAAATTCTATTTCAGTCAAACTTATTTTAATTTAATTAAAATTCTATTTCAGTCACACTTATTTTAATTTACTTAAATTCTATTTCAGTCAAACTTATTTTAATTTACTTAAAATTCTATTTCTATCAAACTTATTTTAATTTACTTAAAATTCTATTTCAGTCAAACTTATTTTAATTTACTTAAATTCTATTTCAGTCACACTTATTTTAATTTACTTAAAATTCTATTTCAGTCAAGCATTTTTAATTTACTTAAAATTCAATTTCAGTCAAACTAATTTTAATTTACTTAAAATTCTATTTCAGTCATATTATTTTATTTTACTTAAAATTCTATTTCAGTCAAACTTATTTTAATTTACTTAAAATTCTATTTCAGTCACACTTATTTTAATTTACTTAAAATTCTATTTCAGTCAAACTGATTTTAATTTGCTTAAAATTCTATTTCATTCAAACTTATTTTAATTTACTTAGAATTCTATTTCAGTCACACTTATTTTAATTTACTTGAAATTCTATTTCAGTCAAACTTATTTTAATTTACTTAAAATTCTATTTCAGTCAAACTTATTTTAATTTACTTAAAATTCTATTTCAGTCATATTATTTTAATTTACTTAAAATTCAATTTCAGTTAAACTGATTTTAAATTTACTTAAAATTCTATTTCAGTCACACTTATTTTATTTACTTAAAATTCAATTTCAGTCAAACTTATTTTAATTTACTTAAAATTCTATTTCAGTCAAACTTATTTTAATTTACTTAAAATTCTATTTCAGTCAAACTTATTTTAATTTACTTAAAATTCTATTTCAGTCAAACTTATTTTAATTTACTTAAAATTCTATTTCATTCAAACTTATTTTAATTTACTTAAAATTCTATTTCAGTCAAACTTATTTTAATTTACTTAAATTTCTATTTCAGTCACACTTATTTTAATTTACTTAAAATTCTAGTTCATCACACTAATTTTAATTTACTTAAAATTCTATTTCAGTCAAACTTATTTTAATTTACTTAAAATTCTATTTCAGTCAAACTAATTTTAATTTACGTAAAATTCTATTTCAGTCACACTTATTTTATTTACTTAAATTCTATTTCAGTCAAACTTATTTTAATTTACTCAAAATTCTGTTTCTATCAAACTTATTTTAATTTACTTAAAATTCTATTTCATTCAAACTTATTTTAATTTACATAAAATTCAATTTCAGTCAAACTTATTTTAATTTACTTAAAATTCTATTTCAGTCAAACTGATTTTAATTTACGTAAAATTCTATTTCAGTCACACTTATTTTATTTACTTAAATTCTATTTCAGTCAAACTTATTTTAATTTACTTAAAATTCTATTTCAGTCAAACTGATTTTAATTTACTTAAAATTCTATTTCAGTCAAACTTATTTTAATTTACATAAATTTCAATTTCAGTCAAACTTATTTTAATTTACTTAAAATTCTATTTCAGTCAAACTTATTTTAATTTACTTAAAATTCTATTTCAGTCAAACTAATTTTAAATTTACTTAAAATTCTATTTCAGTCACACTTATTTTAATTTACTTAAAATTCTATTTCAGTCAAACTTATTTTAATTTACTTAAAATTCTATTTCAGTCACACTTATTTTAATTTACTTAAAATTCTATTTCAGTCAAACTTATTTTAATTTACTTAAAATTCTATTTCAGTCAAACTTATTTTAATTTACTCAAAATTCTATTTCAGTCAAACTTATTTTAATTTACTTAAAATTCTATTTCATTCAAACTTATTTTAATTTACTTAAAATTCTATTTCAGTCAAACTTATTTTAATTTACTTAAATTTCTATTTCAGTCACACTTATTTTAATTTACTTAAAATTCTAGTTCATCACACTAATTTTAATTTACTTAAAATTCTATTTCAGTCAAACTTATTTTAATTTACTTAAAATTCTATTTCAGTCAAACTTATTTTAATTTACTTAAAATTCTATTTCAGTCACACTTATTTTATTTACTTAAATTCTATTTCAGTCAAACTAATTTTAATTTACTCAAAATTCTATTTCTATCAAACTTATTTTAATTTACTTAAAATTCTATTTCATTCAAACTTATTTTAATTTACATAAAATTCAATTTCAGTCAAACTAATTTTAATTTACTTAAAATTCTATTTCAGTCACACTTATTTTAATTTACTTAAAATTCTATTTCAGTCAAACTTATTTTAATTTACGTAAAATTCTATTTCAGTCAAACTTATTTTTAATTTACTTAAAATTCTATTTCTATCAAACTTATTTTAATTTACTTAAAATTCTATTTCATTCAAACTGATTTTAATTTACTTAAAATTCTATTTCATTCAAACTTATTTTAATTTACTTAAAATTCTATTTCAGTCAAACTTATTTTAATTTACTTAAAATTCTATTTCAGTCAAACTTATTTTAAATTTACTTAAAATTCTATTTCAGTCAAACTAATTTTAATTTACTTAAAATTCTATTTCAGTCAAACTGATTTTAATTTACGTAAAATTCTATTTCAGTCAAACTTATTTTAATTTACTTAAAATTCTATTTCAGTCAAAATTATTTTAATTTATTTAAAATTCTATTTCAGTCGTACTTATTTTAATTTACTTGAAATTCTATTTCAGTCATACTTATTTTTAATTTACTTAAAATTCTATTTCTATCAAACTTATTTTAATTTACTTAAAATTCTATTTCATTCAAACTGATTTTAATTTACTTAAAATTCTATTTCATTCAAACTTATTTTAATTTACTTAAAATTCTATTTCAGTCAAACTTATTTTAATTTACTTAAAATTCTATTTCAGTCAAACTTATTTTAAATTTACTTAAAATTCTATTTCAGTCAAACTGATTTTAATTTACTTAAAATTCTATTTCAGTCAAACTGATTTTAATTTACTTAAAATTCTTTTTCAGTCAAACTTATTTTAATTTACTTAAATTCTATTTCTATCAAACTTATTTTAATTTACTTAAAATTCTATTTCAGTCAAACTTATTTTAATTTAATTAAAATTCTATTTCAGTCACACTTATTTTAATTTACTTAAATTCTATTTCAGTCAAACTGATTTTAATTTACTTAAATTCTATTTCTATCAAACTTATTTTAATTTACTTAAAATTCTATTTCAGTCAAACTTATTTTAATTTACTTAAATTCTATTTCAGTCACACTTATTTTAATTTACTTAAAATTCTATTTCAGTCAAGCATTTTTAATTTACTTAAAATTCAATTTCAGTCAAACTAATTTTAATTTACTTAAAATTCTATTTCAGTCAAACTAATTTTAATTTACGTAAAATTCTATTTCAGTCACACTTATTTTATTTACTTAAATTCTATTTCAGTCAAACTGATTTTAATTTACTTAAAATTCTATTTCTATCAAACTTATTTTAATTTACTTAAAATTCTATTTCATTCAAACTTATTTTAATTTACTTAAAATTCTATTTCAGTCAAACTTATTTTAATTTACTTAAAATTCTATTTCAGTCAAACTGATTTTAATTTACTTAAAATTCGGATTTCAGTCATATTATTTTAATTTACTTAAAATTCTATTTCAGTCACACTTATTTTAATTTACTTAAATTCTATTTCAGTCAAACTTATTTTAATTTAATTAAAATTCTATTTCAGTCACACTTATTTTAATTTACTTAAATTCTATTTCAGTCACACTTATTTTATTTACTTAAATTCTATTTCTATCAAACTTATTTTAATTTACTTAAAATTCTATTTCATTCAAACTGATTTTAATTTACTTAAAATTCTATTTCATTCAAACTTATTTTAATTTACTTAAAATTCTATTTCAGTCAAACTTATTTTAATTTACTTAAAATTCTATTTCAGTCAAACTTATTTTAAATTTACTTAAAATTCTATTTCAGTCAAACTGATTTTAATTTACTTAAAATTCTATTTCAGTCAAACTGATTTTAATTTACTTAAAATTCTTTTTCAGTCAAACTTATTTTAATTTACTTAAATTCTATTTCTATCAAACTTATTTTAATTTACTTAAAATTCTATTTCAGTCAAACTTATTTTAATTTAATTAAAATTCTATTTCAGTCACACTTATTTTAATTTACTTAAATTCTATTTCAGTCACACTTATTTTATTTACTTAAATTCTATTTCTATCAAACTTATTTTAATTTACTTAAAATTCTATTTCAGTCAAACTTATTTTAATTTACTTAAATTCTATTTCAGTCACACTTATTTTAATTTACTTAAAATTCTATTTCAGTCAAGCATTTTTAATTTACTTAAAATTCAATTTCAGTCAAACTAATTTTAATTTACTTAAAATTCTATTTCAGTCAAACTAATTTTAATTTACGTAAAATTCTATTTCAGTCACACTTATTTTATTTACTTAAATTCTATTTCAGTCAAACTGATTTTAATTTACTTAAAATTCTATTTCTATCAAACTTATTTTAATTTACTTAAAATTCTATTTCATTCAAACTTATTTTAATTTACTTAAAATTCTATTTCAGTCAAACTTATTTTAATTTACTTAAAATTCTATTTCAGTCAAACTGATTTTAATTTACTTAAAATTCGGATTTCAGTCATATTATTTTAATTTACTTAAAATTCTATTTCAGTCACACTTATTTTAATTTACTTAAATTCTATTTCAGTCAAACTTATTTTAATTTAATTAAAATTCTATTTCAGTCACACTTATTTTAATTTACTTAAATTCTATTTCAGTCACACTTATTTTATTTACTTAAATTCTATTTCTATCAAACTTATTTTAATTTACTTAAAATTCTATTTCAGTCAAACTTATTTTAATTTACTTAAATTCTATTTCAGTCACACTTATTTTAATTTACTTAAAATTCTATTTCAGTCAAGCATTTTTAATTTACTTAAAATTCAATTTCAGTCAAACTAATTTTAATTTACTTAAAATTCTATTTCAGTCATATTATTTTATTTTACTTAAAATTCTATTTCAGTCAAACTTATTTTAATTTACTTAAAATTCTATTTCAGTCACACTTATTTTAATTTACTTAAAATTTTATTTCAGTCAAACTGATTTTAATTTGCTTAAAATTCTATTTCATTCAAACTTATTTTAATTTACTTAGAATTCTATTTCAGTCACACTTATTTTAATTTACTTGAAATTCTATTTCAGTCAAACTTATTTTAATTTACTTAAAATTCTATTTCAGTCAAACTTATTTTAATTTACTTAAAATTCTATTTCAGTCATATTATTTTAATTTACTTAAAATTCAATTTCAGTTAAACTGATTTTAAATTTACTTAAAATTCTATTTCAGTCACACTTATTTTATTTACTTAAAATTCAATTTCAGTCAAACTGATTTTAATTTACTTAAAATTCTATTTACAGTCACACTTATTTTAATTTACTTAAATTCTATTTCAGTCAAACTTATTTTAATTTACTTAAAATTCTATTTCTATCAAACTTATTTTAATTTACTTAAAATTCTATTTCATTCAAACTTATTTTAATTTACTTAAAATTCGGATTTCAGTCATATTATTTTAATTTACTTAAAATTCTATTTCAGTCAAACTTATTTAATTTACTTAAAATTCTATTTCAGTCACACTTATTTTAATTTACTTAAAATTCAATTTCAGTCAAACTGATTTTAATTTACTTAAAATTCTATTTCAGTCACACTTATTTTAATTTACTTAAAATTCTATTTCAGTCAAACTGATTTTAATTTACTTAAAATTCTATTTCAGTCACACTTATTTTAATTTACTTAAAATTCTATTTCAGTCAAACTAATTTTAATTTACGTAAAATTCTATTTCAGTCACACTTATTTTATTTACTTAAATTCTATTTCAGTCAAACTTATTTTAATTTACTCAAAATTCTATTTCTATCAAACTTATTTTAATTTACTTAAAATTCTATTTCATTCAAACTTATTTTAATTTACATAAAATTCAATTTCAGTCAAACTTATTTTAATTTACTTAAAATTCTATTTCAGTCAAACTTATTTTAATTTACTTAAAATTCTATTTCAGTCAAACTAATTTTAATTTACTTAAAATTCTATTTCAGTCAAACTGATTTTAATTTACTTAAAATTCGGATTTCAGTCATATTATTTTAATTTACTTAAAATTCTATTTCAGTCACACTTATTTTAATTTACTTAAATTCTATTTCAGTCAAACTTATTTTAATTTACTTAAATTCTATTTCTATCAAACTTATTTTAATTTACTTAAAATTCTATTTCAGTCAAACTTATTTTAATTTACTTAAAATTCTATTTCAGTCAAACTTATTTTAATTTACTTAAAATTCTATTTCAGTCAAACTGATTTTAATTTACTTAAATTCTATTTCAGTCAAACTAATTTTAATTTACGTAAAATTCTATTTCAGTCAAGCATTTTTAATTTACTTAAATTCTATTTCAGTCACACTTATTTTAATTTAGTTGAAATTCTATTTCAGTCAAGCATTTTTAATTTACTTAAAATTCAATTTCAGTCAAACTAATTTTAATTTACTTAAAATTCTATTTCAGTCAAACTAATTTTAATTTACGTAAAATTCTATTTCAGTCACACTTATTTTATTTACTTAAATTCTATTTCAGTCAAACTGATTTTAATTTACTTAAAATTCTATTTCTATCAAACTTATTTTAATTTACTTAAAATTCTATTTCATTCAAACTTATTTTAATTTACTTAAAATTCTATTTCAGTCAAACTTATTTTAATTTACGTAAAATTCTATTTCAGTCACACTTATTTTATTTACTTAAATTCTATTTCAGTCAAACTTATTTTAATTTACTCAAAATTCTATTTCTATCAAACTTATTTTAATTTACTTAAAATTCTATTTCATTCAAACTTATTTTAATTTACTTAAAATTCTATTTCAGTCAAACTTATTTTAATTTACTTAAAATTCTATTTCAGTCAAACTTATTTTAATTTACTTAAAATTCTATTTCAGTCAAACTAATTTTAATTTACTTAAAATTCTATTTCAGTCAAACTGATTTTAATTTACTTAAAATTCGGATTTCAGTCATATTATTTTAATTTACTTAAAATTCTATTTCAGTCACACTTATTTTAATTTACTTAAATTCTATTTCAGTCAAACTTATTTTAATTTAATTAAAATTCTATTTCAGTCACACTTATTTTAATTTACTTAAATTCTATTTCAGTCACACTTATTTTATTTACTTAAATTCTATTTCTATCAAACTTATTTTAATTTACTTAAAATTCTATTTCAGTCAAACTTATTTTAATTTACTTAAATTCTATTTCAGTCACACTTATTTTAATTTACTTAAAATTCTATTTCAGTCAAGCATTTTTAATTTACTTAAAATTCAATTTCAGTCAAACTAATTTTAATTTACTTAAAATTCTATTTCAGTCATATTATTTTATTTTACTTAAAATTCTATTTCAGTCAAACTTATTTTAATTTACTTAAAATTCTATTTCAGTCACACTTATTTTAATTTACTTAAAATTTTATTTCAGTCAAACTGATTTTAATTTGCTTAAAATTCTATTTCATTCAAACTTATTTTAATTTACTTAGAATTCTATTTCAGTCACACTTGATTTAATTTACTTGAAATTCTATTTCAGTCAAACTTATTTTAATTTACTTAAAATTCTATTTCAGTCAAACTTATTTTAATTTACTTAAAATTCTATTTCAGTCATATTATTTTAATTTACTTAAAATTCAATTTCAGTTAAACTGATTTTAAATTTACTTAAAATTCTATTTCAGTCACACTTATTTTATTTACTTAAAATTCAATTTCAGTCAAACTGATTTTAATTTACTTAAAATTCTATTTACAGTCACACTTTTTTTAATTTACTTAAATTCTATTTCAGTCAAACTTATTTTAATTTACTTAAAATTCTATTTCTATCAAACTTATTTTAATTTACTTAAAATTCTATTTCATTCAAACTTATTTTAATTTACTTAAAATTCGGATTTCAGTCATATTATTTTAATTTACTTAAAATTCTATTTCAGTCAAACTTATTTAATTTACTTAAAATTCTATTTCAGTCACACTTATTTTAATTTACTTAAAATTCTAGTTCATCACACTAATTTTAATTTACTTAAAATTCTATTTCAGTCAAACTAATTTTAATTTACTTAAAATTCTATTTCAGTCAAACTAATTTTAATTTACGTAAAATTCTATTTCAGTCACACTTATTTTATTTACTTAAATTCTATTTCAGTCAAACTGATTTTAATTTACTTAAAATTCGGATTTCAGTCATATTATTTTAATTTACTTAAAATTCTATTTCAGTCACACTTATTTTAATTTACTTAAATTCTATTTCAGTCAAACTTATTTTAATTTAATTAAAATTCTATTTCAGTCAAACTTATTTTAATTTACTTAAAATTCTATTTCAGTCAAACTTATTTTAATTTACTTAAAATTCTATTTCAGTCAAACTTATTTTAATTTACTTAAAATTCTATTTCAGTCAAACTGATTTTAATTTACTTAAATTCTATTTCAGTCAAACTAATTTTAATTTACGTAAAATTCTATTTCAGTCAAGCATTTTTAATTTACTTAAAATTCAATTTCAGTCAAACTAATTTTAATTTACTTAAAATTCTATTTCAGTCATATTATTTTATTTTACTTAAAATTCTATTTCAGTCAAACTTATTTTAATTTACTTAAATTCTATTTCAGTCACACTTATTTTAATTTACTTAAAATTCTATTTCAGTCAAACTGATTTTAATTTACTTAGAATTCTATTTCAGTCACACTTATTTTAATTTACTTGAAATTCTATTTCAGTCAAACTTATTTTAATTTACTTAAAATTCTATTTCAGTCAAACTTATTTTAATTTACTTAAAATTCTATTTCAGTCATATTATTTTAATTTACTTAAAATTCAATTTCAGTTAAACTGATTTTAAATTTACTTAAAATTCTATTTCAGTCACACTTATTTTATTTACTTAAAATTCAATTTCAGTCAAACTGATTTTAATTTACTTAAAATTCTATTTACAGTCACACTTATTTTAATTTACTTAAAATTCTATTTCAGTCAAACTTATTTTAATTTACTCAAAATTCGATTTCAGTCAAACTTATTTAATTTACTTAAATTCTATTTCAGTCAAACTGATTTTAATTTACTTAAAATTCTATTTCATTCAAACTGATTTTAATTTACTTAAAATTCAATTTCTATCAAACTTATTTAATTTACTTAAAATTCTTTTTCAGTCACACTTATTTTAATTTACTTAAAATTGTATTTCAGTCAAACTTATTTTAATTTACTTAAAATTCTATTTCAGTCACACTTATTTTAATTTACTTAAAATTCTATTTCAGTCAAACTAATTTTAATTTACGTAAAATTCTATTTCAGTCAAACTTATTTTAATTTACTTAAAATTCTATTTCAGTCAAACTTATTTTAATTTATTTAAAATTCTATTTCAGTCGTACTTATTTTAATTTACTTGAAATTCTATTTCAGTCATACTTATTTTTAATTTACTTAAAATTCTATTTCTATCAAACTTATTTTAATTTACTTAAAATTCTATTTCATTCAAACTGATTTTAATTTACTTAAAATTCTATTTCATTCAAACTTATTTTAATTTACTTAAAATTCTATTTCAGTCAAACTAATTTTAATTTACGTAAAATTCTATTTCTATCAAACTTATTTTAATTTACTTAAAATTCTATTTCATTCAAACTTATTTTAATTTACTTAAAATTCTATTTCATTCAAACTTATTTTAATTTACTTAAAATTCTATTTCAGTCAAACTAATTTTAATTTACGTAAAATTCTATTTCTATCAAACTTATTTTAATTTACTTAAAATTCTATTTCAGTCAAACTTATTTTAATCTACTTAAAATTCTATTTCAGTCAAACTTATTCTAATTTACTTCAAATTCTATTTCAGTCAAACTTATTTTAATTTACTTAAAATTCTATTTCAGTCAAAGTTATTTTAATTTACTTAAAATTCTATTTCAGTCAAACTGATTTTAATTTATTTAAAATTCTATTTCAGTCAAACTGATTTTAATTTACTTAAAATTCGGATTTCAGTCATATTATTTTAATTTACTTAAAATTCTATTTCAGTCACACTTATTTTAATTTACTTAAAATTCTATTTCAGTCAAACTGATTTAATTTACTTAAAATTCTATTTCAGTCATACTTATTTTTAATTTACTTAAAATTCTATTTCTATCAAACTTATTTTAATTTACTTAAAATTCTATTTCAGTCAAACTTATTTTAATTTACTTAAAATTCGATTTCAGTCAAACTTATTTAATTTACT
Organism: Loxodes magnus; assembly: GCA_946699065.1. Classification (NCBI taxonomy): domain Eukaryota; phylum Ciliophora; class Karyorelictea; order Loxodida; family Loxodidae; genus Loxodes; species Loxodes magnus. The sequence continues at coordinate 32,026 of CAMPDV010000053.1, read as the reverse complement.
TAAATTCTATTTCAGTCAAACTTATTTTAATTTACTTAAAATTCTATTTCATTCAAACTGATTTTAATTTACTTAAAATTCAATTTCTATCAAACTTATTTAATTTACTTAAAATTCTTTTTCAGTCACACTTATTTTAATTTACTTAAAATTCAATTTCAGTCAAACTAATTTTAATTTACTTAAAATTCTATTTCAGTCATATTATTTTATTTTACTTAAAATTCTATTTCAGTCAAACTTATTTTAATTTACTTAAATTTCTATTTCAGTCACACTTATTTTAATTTACTTAAAATTCTATTTCAGTCAAACTGATTTTAATTTGCTTAAAATTCTATTTCATTCAAACTTATTTTAATTTACTTAGAATTCTATTTCAGTCATACTTATTTTTAATTTACTTGAAATTCTATTTCAGTCAAACTTATTTTAATTTACTTAAAATTCTATTTCAGTCAAACTTATTTTAATTTACTTAAAATTCTTTTTTCAGTCATATTATTTTAATTTACTTAAAATTCAATTTCAGTTAAACTGATTTTAAATTTACTTAAAATTCTATTTACAGTCACACTTATTTTAATTTACTTAAAATTCAATTTCAGTCAAACTGATTTTAATTTACTTAAAATTCTTTTTCAGTCAAACTTATTTTAATTTACTCAAAATTCTATTTCAGTCAAACTTATTTAATTTACTTAAAATTCTATTTCAGTCAAACTTATTTTAATTTACTCAAAATTCTATTTCAGTCAAACTTATTTTAATTTACTTAAAATTCTATTTCATTCAAACTTTTTTTAATTTACTTAAAATTCTATTTCAGTCAAACTTATTTTAATTTACTTAAAATTCTATTTCATTCAAACTTTTTTTAATTTACTTAAAATTCTATTTCAGTCAAACTTATTTTAATTTATTCAAAATTCTATTTCAGTCAAACTTATTTTAATTTACTTAAAATTCTATTTCATTCAAACTTTTTTTAATTTACTTAAAATTCTATTTCAGTCAAACTTATTTTAATTTACTTAAATTTCTATTTCAGTCACACTTATTTTAATTTACTTAAAATTCTAGTTCATCACACTAATTTTAATTTACGTAAAATTCTATTTCAGTCACACTTATTTTATTTACTTAAATTCTATTTCAGTCAAACTTATTTTAATTTACTCAAAATTCTATTTCTATCAAACTTATTTTAATTTATTTAAAATTCTATTTCAGTCAAACTATTTTAATTTACATAAAATTCAATTTCAGTCAAACTTATTTTAATTTACTTAAAATTCTATTTCAGTCAAACTTATTTTAATTTACTTAAAATTCTATTTCAGTCAAACTAATTTTAATTTACTTAAAATTCTATTTCAGTCAAACTTATTTTAATTTACTTAAAATTCGGATTTCAGTCATATTATTTTAATTTACTTAAAATTCTATTTCAGTCACACTTATTTTAATTTACTTAAATTCTATTTCAGTCAAACTTATTTTAATTTAATTAAAATTCTATTTCAGTCACACTTATTTTAATTTACTTAAATTCTATTTCAGTCAAACTTATTTTAATTTACTTAAAATTCTATTTCTATCAAACTTATTTTAATTTACTTAAAATTCTATTTCAGTCAAACTTATTTTAATTTACTTAAATTCTATTTCAGTCACACTTATTTTAATTTACTTAAAATTCTATTTCAGTCAAGCATTTTTAATTTACTTAAAATTCAATTACAGTCAAACTAATTTTAATTTACTTAAAATTCTATTTCAGTCATATTATTTTATTTTACTTAAAATTCTATTTCAGTCAAACTTATTTTAATTTACTTAAATTCTATTTCAGTCACACTTATTTTAATTTACTTAAAATTCTATTTCAGTCAAACTGATTTTAATTTGCTTAAAATTCTATTTCATTCAAACTTATTTTAATTTACTTAGAATTCTATTTCAGTCACACTTATTTTAATTTACTTGAAATTCTATTTCAGTCAAACTTATTTTAATTTACTTAAAATTCGGATTTCAGTCATATTATTTTAATTTACTTAAAATTCTATTTCAGTCACACTTATTTTAATTTACTTAAAATTCTATTTCAGTCATACTTATTTTTAATTTACTTAAAATTCTATTTCAGTCATACTTATTTTTAATTTACTTAAAATTCTATTTCTATCAAACTTATTTTAATTTACTTAAAATTCTATTTCAGTCAAACTTATTTTAATTTACTTAAAATTCGATTTCAGTCAAACTTATTTAATTTACTTAAATTCTATTTCAGTCAAACTTATTTTAATTTACTTAAAATTCTATTTCATTCAAACTGATTTTAATTTACTTAAAATTCAATTTCTATCAAACTTATTTAATTTACTTAAAATTCTTTTTCAGTCACACTTATTTTAATTTACTTAAAATTGTATTTCAGTCAAACTTATTTTAATTTACTTAAAATTCTATTTCAGTCACACTTATTTTAATTTACTTAAAATTCTATTTCAGTCAAACTAATTTTAATTTACGTAAAATTCTATTTCAGTCAAACTTATTTTAATTTACTTAAAATTCTATTTCAGTCAAACTTATTTTAATTTATTTAAAATTCTATTTCAGTCGTACTTATTTTAATTTACTTGAAATTCTATTTCAGTCATACTTATTTTTAATTTACTTAAAATTCTATTTCTATCAAACTTATTTTAATTTACTTAAAATTCTATTTCATTCAAACTGATTTTAATTTACTTAAAATTCTATTTCATTCAAACTTATTTTAATTTACTTAAAATTCTATTTCAGTCAAACTAATTTTAATTTACGTAAAATTCTATTTCAGTCAAACTTATTTTAATTTACTTAAAATTCTATTTCAGTCAAACTTATTTTAATTTATTTAAAATTCTATTTCAGTCGTACTTATTTTAATTTACTTGAAATTCTATTTCAGTCATACTTATTTTTAATTTACTTAAAATTCTATTTCTATCAAACTTATTTTAATTTACTTAAAATTCTATTTCATTCAAACTGATTTTAATTTACTTAAAATTCTATTTCATTCAAACTTATTTTAATTTACTTAAAATTCTATTTCAGTCAAACTAATTTTAATTTACGTAAAATTCTATTTCTATCAAACTTATTTTAATTTACTTAAAATTCTATTTCAGTCAAACTTATTTTAATCTACTTAAAATTCTATTTCAGTCAAACTTATTCTAATTTACTTCAAATTCTATTTCAGTCAAACTTATTTTAATTTATTTAAAATTCTATTTCAGTCAAACTATTTTAATTTACTTAAAATTCTATTTCAGTCATACTAATTTTAATTTACTTAAAATTCTATTTCAGTCAAACTGATTTTAATTTACTTAAAATTCTATTTCAGTCATACGTATTTTAATTTACTTAAAATTCTTTATCATTCATACTTATTTTAATTTACTTAAAATTCTATTTCAGTCAAACTGATTATAATTTACTTAAAATTCTATTTCAGTCAAACTGATTTTAATTTACTTAAAATTCTATTTCAGTCAAACTGATCTTAATTTACTTAAAATTCTATTTCAGTCAAACTTATTTTAATTTACTTAAAATTCTATTTCAGTCAAAATGATCTTAATTTACTTAAAATTCTATTTCAGTCACACTTATTTTAATTTACTTAAAATTCTATTTCAGTCAAACTTATTCTAATTTACTTCAAATTCAATTTCAGTCAAACTGATTTTAATTTACTTAAAATTCTATTTCAGTCAAACTAATTATAATTTACTTAAAATTCTATTTCAGTCAAACTGATTTTAATTTACTTAAAATTCTATTTCAGTCAAACTGATTTTAATTTACTTAAAATTCTATTTCAGTCAAACTGATCTTAATTTACTTAAAATTCTATTTCAGTCAAAGTTATTTTAATTTACTTAAAATTCTATTTCAGTCAAACTGATTTTAATTTATTTAAAATTCTATTTCAGTCAAACTGATTTTAATTTACGTAAAATTCTATTTCAGTCAAACTTATTTTAATTTACTTAAAATTCTATTTCAGTCAAACTGATCTTAATTTACTTAAAATTCAATTTCAGTCAAACTGATTTTAATTTACTTAAAATTCTATTTCAGTCAAACTGATCTTAATTTACTTAAAATTCTTTATCATTCATACTTATTTTAATTTACTTAAAATTATATTTCAGTCAAACTGATTTTAATTTACTTAAAATTCTATTTCAGTCAAACTGATTTTAATTTACTTAAAATTCTATTTCAGTCAAACTGATCTTAATTTACTTAAAATTCTATTTCAGTCAAACTTATTTTAATTTACTTAAAATTCTATTTCAGTCAAACTGATTTTAATTTATTTAAAATTATATTTCAGTCAAACTTATTTTAATTTACTTAAAATTCTATTTCAGTCATACGTATTTTAATTTACTTAAAATTCTATTTCAGTCAAACTTATTTTAATTTACTTTAAATTCTATTTCAGTCAAACTTATTTTAATTTACTTAAAATTCTATTTCAGTCAAACTTATTTTAATTTACTTAAAATTCTATTTCAGTCAAAATGATCTTAATTTACTTAAAATTCTATTTCAGTCACACTTATTTTAATTTACTCAAAATTCTATTTCTGTCATACTTATATTAATTTACTTAAAATTCTATTTCAGTCATACTAATTTTAATTTACTCAAAATTCTATTTCTGTCATACTTATTTTAATTTACGTAAAATTCTAATTCTGTCATACTTATTTTAATTTACTTAAAATTCTATTTCAGTCAAACTGATTTTAATTTACTTAAAATTCTATTTCAGTCACACTTATTTTAATTTTACTTAAAATTCTGTTTCAGTCAAACTGATTTTAATTTATTTAAAATTCTATTTCAGTCAAACTGATTTTAATTTACTTAAAATTCTATTTCAGTAATACTTATTTTAATTTACTTAAAATTCTATTTCAGTCACACTTATTTTAATTTACTTAAAATTCTATTTCAGTCATACTTATTTTAATTTACTTAAAATTCTATTTCAGTCAAACTGATTTTAATTTACTTAAAATTCAATTTCAGTCAAACTTATTTTAATTTACTTAAAATTCTATTTCAGTCAAACTGATCTTAATTTACTTAAAATTCAATTTCAGTCAAACTGATTTTAATTTACTTAAAATTCTATTTCAGTCTAACTTATTTTAATTTACTTAAAATTCTATTTCAGTCAAACTTATTTTAATTTACGTAAAATTCTAATTCTGTCATACTTATTTTAATTTACTTAAAATTCTATTTCAGTCAAACTGATCTTAATTTACTTAAAATTCAATTTCAGTCAAACTGATTTTAATTTACTTAAAATTCTATTTCAGTCAAACTAATTTTAATTTACTTAAAATTCTATTTCAGTCACACTTATTTTAATTTACTTAAAATTCTATTTCAGTCAAACTTATTTTAATTTATTTAAAATTCTATTTCAGTCAAACTGATCTTAATTTACTTAAAATTCTATTTCAGTCAAACTAATTTTAATTTACTTAAAATTCTATTTCAGTCAAACTTATTTTAATTTACTTAAAATTCTATTTCAGTCAAACTGATTTTAATTTACTTAAAATTCTATTTCAGTCATACGTATTTTAATTTACTTAAAATTCTATTTCAGTCAAACTTATTTAAATCTACTTAAAATTCTATTTCAGTCAAACTTATTCTAATTTACTTCAAATTCTATTTCAGTCAAACTTATTTTAATTTATTTAAAATTCTATTTCAGTCAAACTATTTTAATTTACTTAAAATTCTATTTCAGTCATACTTATTTTAATTTACTTAAAATTCTATTTCAGTAATACTTATTTTAATTTACTTAAAATTCTATTTCAGTCACACTTATTTTAATTTACTTAAAATTCTATTTCAGTCATACTTATTTTAATTTACTTAAAATTCTATTTCAGTCAAACTGATTTTAATTTACTTAAAATTCAATTTCAGTCAAACTTATTTTAATTTACTTAAAATTCTATTTCAGTCAAACTGATCTTAATTTACTTAAAATTCAATTTCAGTCAAACTGATTTTAATTTACTTAAAATTCTATTTCAGTCTAACTTATTTTAATTTACTTAAAATTCTATTTCAGTCAAACTTATTTTAATTTACTTAAAATTCAATTTCAGTCAAACTTATTTTAATTTACTTAAAATTCTATTTCAGTCAAAATGATCTTAATTTACTTAAAATTCTATTTCAGTCACACTTATTTTAATTTACTCAAAATTCTATTTCTGTCATACTTATATTAATTTACTTAAAATTCTATTTCAGTCATACTAATTTTAATTTACTCAAAATTCTATTTCTGTCATACTTATTTTAATTTACGTAAAATTCTAATTCTGTCATACTTATTTTAATTTACTTAAAATTCTATTTCAGTCAAACTGATTATAATTTACTTAAAATTCTATTTCAGTCAAACTGATTTTAATTTACTTAAAATTCTATTTCAGTCAAACTGATCTTAATTTACTTAAAATTCTATTTCAGTCAAACTTATTTTAATTTACTTAAAATTCTATTTCAGTCAAACTGATTTTAATTTACTTAAAATTCTATTTCAGTCAAACTGATTTTAATTTACTTCAAATTCTATTTCAGTCAAACTGATTTTAATTTACTTAAAATTCTATTTCAGTCAAACTGATCTTAATTTACTTAAAATTCTATTTCAGTCAAACTTATTTTAATTTACTTAAAATTCTATTTCAGTCAAACTGATTTTAATTTTCTTAAAATTCTATTTCAGTCAAACAAATATAAATTTACTTAAGATTCTATTTCAGTCAAACTTATTTTAATTTACTTAAAATTCTATTTCAGTCATACGTATTTTAATTTACTTAAAATTCTATTTCAGTCAAACTATTTTAATTTACTTAAAATTCTATTTCAGTCAAACTGATTTTAATTTTCTTAAAATTCTATTTCAGTCAAACTGATTTTAATTTATTTAAAATTCTATTTCAGTCAAACTGATTATAATTTACTTAAAATTCTATTTCAGTCATACGTATTTTAATTTACTTAAAATTCTATTTCAGTCAAACTATTTTAATTTACTTAAAATTCTATTTCAGTCAAACTGATTTTAATTTTCTTAAAATTCTATTTCAGTCAAACTGATTTTAATTTACTTAAAATTCTATTTCAGTCAAACTTATTTTAATTTACTTAAAATTATATTTCAGTCTAACTTATTTTAATTTACTTAAAATTCTATTTCAGTCATACTGATTTTAATTTACTTAAAATTCTATTTCAGTCATACTTATTTTAATTTACTTAAAATTCTATTTCAGTCATACGTATTTTAATTTACTTAAAATTCTATTTCTGTCATATTTATTTTAATTTAATTAAAATTTTTTTTCAGTCATACTGATTTTAATTTACTTAAAATTCTATTTCTGTCATACTTATTTTAATTTACGTAAAATTCTATTTCAGTCAAACTGATTTTAATTTACTTAAAATTCTATTTCAGTCATACGTATTTTAATTTACTTAAAATTCTATTTCAGTCAAACTTATTTTAATTTACTTTAAATTCTATTTCAGTCAAACTTATTTTAATTTACTTAAAATTCTATTTCAGTCAAACTTATTTTAATTTACTTAAAATTCTATTTCAGTCAAAATGATCTTAATTTACTTAAAATTCTATTTCAGTCACACTTATTTTAATTTACTCAAAATTCTATTTCTGTCATACTTATATTAATTTACTTAAAATTCTATTTCAGTCATACTAATTTTAATTTACTCAAAATTCTATTTCTGTCATACTTATTTTAATTTACTTAAAGTTCTATTTCAGTCAAAGTTATTCTAATTTACTTAAAATTCTATTTCAGTCAAACTGATTTTAATTTACTTAAAATTCTATTTCAGTCAAACTGATTTTAATTTACTTAAAATTCTATTTCAGTCAAACTGATCTTAATTTACTTAAAATTCTATTTCAGTCAAACTTATTTTAATTTACTTAAAATTCTATTTCAGTCAAACTGATTTTAATTTACTTAAAATTCTATTTCAGTCAAACTGATTTTAATTTACTTCAAATTCTATTTCAGTCAAACTGATTTTAATTTACTTAAAATTCTATTTCAGTCAAACTGATCTTAATTTACTTAAAATTCTATTTCAGTCAAACTTATTTTAATTTACTTAAAATTCTATTTCAGTCAAACTGATTTTAATTTTCTTAAAATTCTATTTCAGTCAAACAAATATAAATTTACTTAAGATTCTATTTCAGTCAAACTTATTTTAATTTACTTAAAATTCTATTTCAGTCATACGTATTTTAATTTACTTAAAATTCTATTTCAGTCAAACTTATTTTAATTTACTTAAAATTCTATTTCAGTCAAACTGATTTTAATTTACTTAAAATTCTATTTCAGTCAAACTGATTTTAATTTACTTAAAATTCTATTTCAGTCAAACTGATCTTAATTTACTTAAAATTCTATTTCAGTCAAACTAATTTTAATTTACTTAAAATTCTATTTCAGTCAAACTTATTTTAATTTACTTAAAATTCTATTTCAGTCAAACTGATCTTAATTTACTTAAAATTCAATTTCAGTCAAACTGATTTTAATTTACTTAAAATTCTATTTCAGTCACACTGATTTTAATTTATTTAAAATTCTATTTCAGTCACACTGATTTTAATTTACTTAAAATTCTATTTCAGTCATACTGATTTTAATTTACTTAAAATTCTATTTCAGTCAAACTGTTCTTAATTTACTTAAAATTCTATTTCAGTCAAACAAATATAAATTTACTTAAAATTCTATTTCAGTCAAACTGATCTTAATTTACTTAAAATTCTATTTAAGTCAAACTTATTTTAATTTAATTAAAATTCTATTTCATTCAAACTGATTATAATTTTCTTAAAATTCTATTTCAGTCAAACTGATCTTAATTTACTTAAAATTCAATTTCAGTCAAACTGATTTTAATTTACTTAAAATTCTATTTCAGTCAAACTGATCTTAATTTACTTAAAATTCAATTTCAGTCAAACTGATTTTAATTTACTTAAAATTCTATTTCAGTCACACTTATTTTAATTTACTTAAAATTCTATTTCAGTCATACTGATTTTAATTTACTTAAAATTCTATTTCAGTCAAACTTATTTTAATTTACTTAAAATTCTATTTCAGTCAAACTTAATTTAATTTACTTAAAATTCTATTTCAGTCAAACTAATTTAAATTTATTTAAAATTCTATTTCAGTCACACTTATTTTAATTTACTTAAAATTCTATTTCAGTCAAACTTATTTTAATTTACGTAAAATTCTAATTCTGTCATACTTATTTTAATTTACTTAAAATTCTATTTCAGTCAAACTTATTTTAATTTACTTAAAATTCTATTTCAGTCAAAATGATCTTAATTTACTTAAAGTTCTATTTCAGTCAAACAAATATAAATTTACTTAAAATTCTATTTCAGTCAAACTTATTCTAATTTACTTCAAATTATATCAGTCTAACTTATTTTAATTTATTTAAAATTATATTTCAGTCTTACTTATTTTAATTTACTTAAAATTCTATTTCAGTCATACTTATTTTAATTTACTTAAAATTCTATTTCAGTCAAACTGATTTTAATTTACTTAAAATTCTATTTCAGTCAAACTGATTTTAATTTACTTAAAATTCTATTTCAGTCAAACTGATTTTAATTTACTTAAAATTCTATTTCAGTCAAACTTATTTTAATTTTCTTAAAATTCTATTTCAGTCAAACTTATTTTAATTTATTTAAAATTCTATTTCAGTCAAACTGATTATAATTTACTTAAAATTCTATTTCAGTCATACGTATTTTAATTTACTTAAAATTCTATTTCAGTCAAACTTATTTTAATTTACTTAAAATTCTATTTCAGTCAAACTGATTTTAATTTTCTTAAAATTCTATTTCAATCAAACTAATTTTAGTTTATTTAAAATTCTATTTCAGTCAAACTGATTATAATTTACTTAAAATTCTATTTCAGTCATACGTATTTTAATTTACTTAAAATTCTATTTCAGTCAAACTTATTTTAATCTACTTAAAATTCTATTTCAGTCAAACTGTTCTTAATTTACTTAAAATTCTATTTCAGTCAAACTTATTTTAATTTACGTAAAATTCTATTTCAGTCAAACTTATTTTAATTTACTTAAAATTCTATTTCAGTCAAACTGATTTTAATTTATTTAAAATTCTATTTCAGTCAAACTGATTATAATTTACTTAAAATTCTATTTCAGTCATACGTATTTTAATTTACTTAAAATTCTATTTCAGTCAAACTATTTTAATTTACTTAAAATTCTATTTCAGTCAAACTGATTTTAATTTTCTTAAAATTCTATTTCAGTCAAACTGATTTTAATTTACTTAAAATTCTATTTCAGTCAAACTTATTTTAATTTACTTAAAATTATATTTCAGTCTAACTTATTTTAATTTACTTAAAATTCTATTTCAGTCATACTGATTTTAATTTACTTAAAATTCTATTTCAGTCATACTTATTTTAATTTACTTAAAATTCTATTTCAGTCATACGTATTTTAATTTACTTAAAATTCTATTTCAGTCAAACTATTTTAATTTACTTAAAATTCTATTTCAGTCAAACTGATTTTAATTTTCTTAAAATTCTATTTCAGTCAAACTGATTTTAATTTACTTAAAATTCTATTTCAGTCAAACTTATTTTAATTTACTTAAAATTATATTTCAGTCTAACTTATTTTAATTTACTTAAAATTCTATTTCAGTCATACTGATTTTAATTTACTTAAAATTCTATTTCAGTCATACTTATTTTAATTTACTTAAAATTCTATTTCAGTCATACGTATTTTAATTTACTTAAAATTCTATTTCTGTCATACTTATTTTAATTTACTTAAAATTCTATTTCAGTCATACGTATTTTAATTTACTTAAAATTCTATTTCAGTCAAACTTATTTTAATTTACTTTAAATTCTATTTCAGTCAAACTTATTTTAATTTACTTAAAATTCTATTTCAGTCAAACTTATTTTAATTTACTTAAAATTCTATTTCAGTCAAAATGATCTTAATTTACTTAAAATTCTATTTCAGTCACACTTATTTTAATTTACTCAAAATTCTATTTCTGTCATACTTATATTAATTTACTTAAAATTCTATTTCAGTCATACTAATTTTAATTTACTCAAAATTCTATTTCTGTCATACTTATTTTAATTTACTTAAAGTTCTATTTCAGTCAAAGTTATTCTAATTTACTTAAAATTCTATTTCAGTCAAACTGATTTTAATTTACTTAAAATTCTATTTCAGTCAAACTGATTTTAATTTACTTAAAATTCTATTTCAGTCAAACTGATCTTAATTTACTTAAAATTCTATTTCAGTCAAACTTATTTTAATTTACTTAAAATTCTATTTCAGTCAAACTGATTTTAATTTACTTAAAATTCTATTTCAGTCAAACTGATTTTAATTTACTTCAAATTCTATTTCAGTCAAACTGATTTTAATTTACTTAAAATTCTATTTCAGTCAAACTGATCTTAATTTACTTAAAATTCTATTTCAGTCAAACTTATTTTAATTTACTTAAAATTCTATTTCAGTCAAACTGATTTTAATTTTCTTAAAATTCTATTTCAGTCAAACAAATATAAATTTACTTAAGATTCTATTTCAGTCAAACTTATTTTAATTTACTTAAAATTCTATTTCAGTCATACGTATTTTAATTTACTTAAAATTCTATTTCAGTCAAACTTATTTTAATTTACTTAAAATTCTATTTCAGTCAAACTGATTTTAATTTACTTAAAATTCTATTTCAGTCAAACTGATTTTAATTTACTTAAAATTCTATTTCAGTCAAACTGATCTTAATTTACTTAAAATTCTATTTCAGTCAAACTAATTTTAATTTACTTAAAATTCTATTTCAGTCAAACTTATTTTAATTTACTTAAAATTCTATTTCAGTCAAACTGATCTTAATTTACTTAAAATTCAATTTCAGTCAAACTGATTTTAATTTACTTAAAATTCTATTTCAGTCACACTGATTTTAATTTATTTAAAATTCTATTTCAGTCACACTGATTTTAATTTACTTAAAATTCTATTTCAGTCATACTGATTTTAATTTACTTAAAATTCTATTTCAGTCAAACTGTTCTTAATTTACTTAAAATTCTATTTCAGTCAAACAAATATAAATTTACTTAAAATTCTATTTCAGTCAAACTGATCTTAATTTACTTAAAATTCTATTTAAGTCAAACTTATTTTAATTTAATTAAAATTCTATTTCATTCAAACTGATTATAATTTTCTTAAAATTCTATTTCAGTCAAACTGATCTTAATTTACTTAAAATTCAATTTCAGTCAAACTGATTTTAATTTACTTAAAATTCTATTTCAGTCACACTGATTTTAATTTATTTAAAATTCTATTTCAGTCACACTTATTTTAATTTACTTAAAATTCTATTTCAGTCATACTGATTTTAATTTACTTAAAATTCTATTTCAGTCAAACTTATTTTAATTTACTTAAAATTCTATTTCAGTCAAACTTAATTTAATTTACTTAAAATTCTATTTCAGTCAAACTAATTTAAATTTATTTAAAATTCTATTTCAGTCACACTTATTTTAATTTACTTAAAATTCTATTTCAGTCAAACTTATTTTAATTTACGTAAAATTCTAATTCTGTCATACTTATTTTAATTTACTTAAAATTCTATTTCAGTCAAACTTATTTTAATTTACTTAAAATTCTATTTCAGTCAAAATGATCTTAATTTACTTAAAGTTCTATTTCAGTCAAACAAATATAAATTTACTTAAAATTCTATTTCAGTCAAACTTATTCTAATTTACTTCAAATTATATCAGTCTAACTTATTTTAATTTATTTAAAATTATATTTCAGTCTTACTTATTTTAATTTACTTAAAATTCTATTTCAGTCATACTTATTTTAATTTACTTAAAATTCTATTTCAGTCAAACTGATTTTAATTTACTTAAAATTCTATTTCAGTCAAACTGATTTTAATTTACTTAAAATTCTATTTCAGTCAAACTGATTTTAATTTACTTAAAATTCTATTTCAGTCAAACTTATTTTAATTTTCTTAAAATTCTATTTCAGTCAAACTTATTTTAATTTATTTAAAATTCTATTTCAGTCAAACTGATTATAATTTACTTAAAATTCTATTTCAGTCATACGTATTTTAATTTACTTAAAATTCTATTTCAGTCAAACTTATTTTAATTTACTTAAAATTCTATTTCAGTCAAACTGATTTTAATTTTCTTAAAATTCTATTTCAATCAAACTAATTTTAGTTTATTTAAAATTCTATTTCAGTCAAACTGATTATAATTTACTTAAAATTCTATTTCAGTCATACGTATTTTAATTTACTTAAAATTCTATTTCAGTCAAACTTATTTTAATCTACTTAAAATTCTATTTCAGTCAAACTGTTCTTAATTTACTTAAAATTCTATTTCAGTCAAACTTATTTTAATTTACGTAAAATTCTATTTCAGTCAAACTTATTTTAATTTACTTAAAATTCTATTTCAGTCAAACTGATTTTAATTTACTTAAAATTCAATTTCAGTCAAACTGATTTTAATTTACTTAAAATTCTATTTCAGTCAAACTGATCTTAATTTACTTAAAATTCAATTTCAGTCAAACTGATTTTAATTTACTTAAAATTCTATTTCAGTCAAACAAATATAAATTTACTTAAAATTCTATTTCAGTCAAACTTATTTTAATTTACGTAAAATTCTATTTCAGTCAAACTGTTCTTAATTTACGTAAAATTCTATTTCAGTCAAACTTAATTTAATTTACTTAAAATTCTATTTCAGTCAAACTAATTTAAATTTATTTAAAATTCTATTTCAGTCATACGTATTTTAATTTACTTAAAATTCTATTTCAGTCAAACTGATCTTAATTTACTTAAAATTCTATTTAAGTCAAAGTTATTCTAATTTACTTAAAATTCTATTTCAGTCAAACTTATTTTAATTTACTTAAAATTCTATTTCAGTCAAACTGATTTTAATTTACTTAAAATTCTATTTCAGTCAAACTGATTTTAATTTACTTAAAATTCTATTTAAGTCAAAGTTATTCTAATTTACTTAAAATTCTATTTCAGTCAAACTGATTTTAATTTACTTAAAATTCTATTTCAGTCAAACTGATTTTAATTTACTTTAAATTCTATTTCAGTCAAACAAATATAAATTTACTTAAAATTATATTTCAGTCTAACTTATTTTAATTTACTTAAAATTCTATTTCAGTCAAACTGATTTTAATTTACTTAAAATTCTATTTCAGTCAAACTGATCTTAATTTACTTAAAATTCTATTTCAGTCAAACAAATATAAATTTACTTAAAATTATATTTCAGTCTAACTTATTTTAATTTACTTAAAATTCTATTTCAGTCAAACTGATTTTAATTTACTTAAAATTCTATTTCAGTCAAACTTATTTTAATTTACTTAAAATTCTATTTCAGTCAAACAAATATAAATTTACTTAAAATTATATTTCAGTCTAACTTATTTTAATTTACTTAAAATTCTATTTCAGTCAAACTGATTTTAATTTACTTAAAATTCTATTTCAGTCAAACTGATCTTAATTTACTTAAAATTCAATTTCAGTCAAACTAATTTTAATTTACTTAAAATTCTATTTCAGTCAAACTGATTTTAATTTATTTAAAATTCTATTTCAGTCAAACAAATATAAATTTACTTAAAATTATATTTCAGTCTAACTTATTTTAATTTACGTAAAATTCTAATTCTGTCATACTTATTTTAATTTACTTAAAATTCTATTTCAGTCAAACTGATCTTAATTTACTTAAAATTCAATTTCAGTCAAACTGATTTTAATTTACTTAAAATTCTATTTCAGTCAAACTGATCTTAATTTACTTAAAATTCAATTTCAGTCAAACTAATTTTAATTTATTTAAAATTCAATTTCAGTCAAACTGATTTTAATTTACTTAAAATTCTATTTCAGTCAAACTAATTATAATTTACTTAAAATTCTATTTCAGTCAAACTGATTTTAATTTACTTAAAATTCTATTTCAGTCATACTTATTTTAATTTACTTAAAATTCTATTTCAGTCAAACTGATTTTAATTTACTTAAAATTCTATTTCAGTCAAACTTAATTTAATTTACTTAAAATTCTATTTCAGTCAAACTAATTTAAATTTATTTAAAATTCTATTTCAGTCACACTTATTTTAATTTACTTAAAATTCTATTTCAGTCAAACTGTTCTTAATTTACGTAAAATTCTATTTCAGTCAAACTTATTTTAATTTACGTAAAATTCTATTTCAGTCAAACTGATTTTAATTTACTTAAAATTCTATTTCAGTCAAACTGATTTTAATTTACTTAAAATTCTATTTCAGTCAAACTGATTTTAATTTACTTAAAATTCTATTTCAGTCACACTTATTTTAATTTTACTTAAAATTCTGTTTCAGTCAAACTGATTTTAATTTATTTAAAATTCTATTTCAGTCAAACTGATTTTAATTTACTTAAAATTGTATTTCAGTCAAACAAATATAAATTTACTTAAAATTCTATTTCAGTCAAACTTATTTTAATTTATTTAAAATTCTATTTCAGTCAAACTATTTTAATTTACTTAAAATTCTTTTTCAGTCAAACTGATTTTAATTTACTTAAAATTCTATTTCAGTCAAACTGATTTTAATTTACTTAAAATTCTATTTCAGTCAAACTTATTTTAATTTACTTAAAATTCTATTTCATTCATACTTTTTTAAATTTACTTAAAATTCTATTTCAGTCATACGTATTTTAATTTACTTAAAATTCTATTTCAGTCAAACTATTTTAATTTACTTAAAATTCTTTTTCAGTCAAACTGATTTTAATTTACTTAAAATTCTATTTCAGTCAAACAAATATAAATTTACTTAAAATTCTATTTCAGTCAAACTTATTTTAATTTACTTAAAATTGTATTTCAGTCAAACTGTTCTTAATTTACGTAAAATTCTATTTCAGTCAAACTTAATTTAATTTACTTAAAATTCTATTTCAGTCAAACTAATTTAAATTTATTTAAAATTCTATTTCAGTCACACTTATTTTAATTTACTTAAAATTCTATTTCAGTCAAACTTATTTTAATTTACGTAAAATTCTAATTCTGTCATACTTATTTTAATTTACTTAAAATTCTATTTCAGTCAAACTTATTTTAATTTACGTAAAATTCTAATTCTGTCATACTTATTTTAATTTACTTAAAATTCTATTTCAGTCATACTTATTTTAATTTACTTAAAATTCAATTTCAGTCAAACTGATTTTAATTTACTTAAAATTCTATTTCAGTCAAACTAATTTTAATTTACTTAAAATTCTATTTCAGTCACACTTATTTTAATTTACTTAAAATTCTATTTCAGTCAAACTGATTTTAATTTATTTAAAATTCTATTTCAGTCAAACTGATCTTAATTTACTTAAAATTCTATTTCAGTCAAACTAATTTTAATTTACTTAAAATTCTATTTCATTCAAACTTTTTTTAATTTACTTAAAATTCTATTTCAGTCAAACTGATTTTAATTTACTTAAAATTCTATTTCAGTCATACGTATTTTAATTTACTTAAAATTCTATTTCAGTCAAACTTATTTTAATCTACTTAAAATTCTATTTCAGTCAAACTTATTCTAATTTACTTCAAATTCTATTTCAGTCAAACTTATTTTAATTTATTTAAAATTCTATTTCAGTCAAACTATTTTAATTTACTTAAAATTCTTTTTCAGTCAAACTGATTTTAATTTACTTAAAATTCTATTTCAGTCAAACTTATTTTAATTTACTTAAAATTCTATTTCAGTCAAAGTTATTTTAATTTACTTAAAATTCTTTATCATTCATACTTATTTTAATTTACTTAAAATTATATTTCAGTCAAACTGATTTTAATTTACTTAAAATTCTATTTCAGTCAAACTGATTTTAATTTACTTAAAATTCTATTTCAGTCAAACTGATCTTAATTTACTTAAAATTCTTTTTCATTCATACGTATTTTAATTTACTTAAAATTCTATTTCAGTCAAACTAATTTTAATTTATTTAAAATTATATTTCAGTCAAACTGATTTTAATTTACTTAAAATTCTATTTCAGTCAAACTAATTTTAATTTACTTAAAATTCTATTTCAGTCAAACTGATCTTAATTTACTTAAAATTCAATTTCAGTCAAACTGATTTTAATTTATTTAAAATTCTATTTCAGTCAAACTGATCTTAATTTACTTAAAATTCTATTTCAGTCAAACTAATTTTAATTTACTTAAAATTCTATTTCATTCAAACTTTTTTTAATTTACTTAAAATTCTATTTCAGTCAAACTGATTTTAATTTACTTAAAATTCTATTTCAGTCATACGTATTTTAATTTACTTAAAATTCTATTTCAGTCAAACTTATTTTAATCTACTTAAAATTCTATTTCAGTCATACGTATTTTAATTTACTTAAAATTCTATTTCAGTCAAACTTATTTTAATCTACTTAAAATTCTATTTCAGTCAAACTGATCTTAATTTACTTAAAATTCTATTTCAGTCAAACTGATTTTAATTTACTTAAAATTCTATTTCAGTCATACTTATTTTAATTTACTTAAAATTCTATTTCAGTCAAAGTTATTTTAATTTACTTAAAATTCTTTATCATTCATACTTATTTTAATTTACTTAAAATTATATTTCAGTCAAACTGATTTTAATTTACTTAAAATTCTATTTCAGTCAAACTGATTTTAATTTACTTAAAATTCTATTTCAGTCAAACTGATCTTAATTTACTTAAAATTCTTTTTCATTCATACGTATTTTAATTTACTTAAAATTCTATTTCAGTCAAACTAATTTTAATTTATTTAAAATTATATTTCAGTCAAACTGATTTTAATTTACTTAAAATTCTATTTCAGTCAAACTGATTTTAATTTACTTAAAATTCTATTTCAGTCATACTTATTTTAATTTACTTAAAATTCTATTTCAGTCAAACTGATTTTAATTTACTTAAAATTCTATTTCAGTCAAACTTAATTTAATTTACTTAAAATTCTATTTCAGTAATACTTATTTTAATTTACTTATAATTCTGATTCAGTCAAACTATTTTAATTTACTTAAAATTCTATTTCAGTCAAACTGTTCTTAATTTACGTAAAATTCTATTTCAGTCAAACTTATTTTAATTTACGTAAAATTCTATTTCAGTCAAACTGATTTTAATTTACTTAAAATTCTATTTCAGTCAAACTGATTTTAATTTACTTAAAATTCTATTTCAGTCAAACTGATTTTAATTTACTTAAAATTCTATTTCAGTCACACTTATTTTAATTTTACTTAAAATTCTATTTCAGTCAAACTGATTTTAATTTATTTAAAATTCTATTTCAGTCAAACTGATTTTAATTTACTTAAAATTCTATTTCAGTAATACTTATTTTAATTTACTTAAAATTCTATTTCAGTCACACTTATTTTAATTTACTTAAAATTCTATTTCAGTCATACTTATTTTAATTTACTTAAAATTCTATTTCAGTCAAACTGATTTTAATTTACTTAAAATTCAATTTCAGTCAAACTTATTTTAATTTACTTAAAATTCTATTTCAGTCAAACTGATCTTAATTTACTTAAAATTCAATTTCAGTCAAACTGATTTTAATTTACTTAAAATTATATTTCAGTCTAACTTATTTTAATTTACTTAAAATTCTATTTCAGTCAAACTTATTTTAATTTACGTAAAATTCTAATTCTGTCATACTTATTTTAATTTACTTAAAATTCTATTTCAGTCAAACTGATCTTAATTTACTTAAAATTCAATTTCAGTCAAACTGATTTTAATTTACTTAAAATTCTATTTCAGTCAAACTGATCTTAATTTACTTTAAATTCTATTTCAGTCAAACTGATTTTAATTTACTTAAAATTCTATTTCAGTCAAACTGATTTTAATTTACTTAAAATTCTATTTCAGTCAAACTTATTTTAATTTATTTAAAATTCTATTTCAGTCAAACTAATTTTAATTTACTTAAAATTCTTTTTCAGTCAAACTGATTTTAATTTACTTAAAATTCTATTTCAGTCAAACTTATTTTAATTTACTTAAAATTCTATTTCAGTCAAAGTTATTTTAATTTACTTAAAATTCTTTATCATTCATACTTATTTTAATTTACTTAAAATTATATTTCAGTCAAACTGATTTTAATTTACTTAAAATTCTATTTCAGTCAAACTGATTTTAATTTACTTAAAATTCTATTTCAGTCAAACTGATCTTAATTTACTTAAAATTCTTTTTCATTCATACGTATTTTAATTTACTTAAAATTCTATTTCAGTCAAACTAATTTTAATTTATTTAAAATTATATTTCAGTCAAACTGATTTTAATTTACTTAAAATTCTATTTCAGTCAAACTGATTTTAATTTACTTAAAATTCTATTTCAGTCATACTTATTTTAATTTACTTAAAATTCTATTTCAGTCAAACTGATTTTAATTTACTTAAAATTCTATTTCAGTCAAACTTAATTTAATTTACTTAAAATTCTATTTCAGTCAAACTAATTTAAATTTATTTAAAATTCTATTTCAGTCACACTTATTTTAATTTACTTAAAATTCTATTTCAGTCAAACTGTTCTTAATTTACGTAAAATTCTATTTCAGTCAAACTTATTTTAATTTACGTAAAATTCTATTTCAGTCAAACTGATTTTAATTTACTTAAAATTCTATTTCAGTCAAACTGATTTTAATTTACTTAAAATTCTATTTCAGTCAAACTGATTTTAATTTACTTAAAATTCTATTTCAGTCACACTTATTTTAATTTTACTTAAAATTCTGTTTCAGTCAAACTGATTTTAATTTATTTAAAATTCTATTTCAGTCAAACTGATTTTAATTTACTTAAAATTCTATTTCAGTAATACTTATTTTAATTTACTTAAAATTCTATTTCAGTCACACTTATTTTAATTTACTTAAAATTCTATTTCAGTCATACTTATTTTAATTTACTTAAAATTCTATTTCAGTCAAACTGATTTTAATTTACTTAAAATTCAATTTCAGTCAAACTTATTTTAATTTACTTAAAATTCTATTTCAGTCAAACTGATCTTAATTTACTTAAAATTCAATTTCAGTCAAACTGATTTTAATTTACTTAAAATTATATTTCAGTCTAACTTATTTTAATTTACTTAAAATTCTATTTCAGTCAAACTTATTTTAATTTACGTAAAATTCTAATTCTGTCATACTTATTTTAATTTACTTAAAATTCTATTTCAGTCAAACTGATCTTAATTTACTTAAAATTCTATTTCAGTCAAACTGTTCTTAATTTACTTAAAATTCTATTTCAGTCAAACTAATTTTAATTTACTTAAAATTCTATTTCAGTCACACTTATTTTAATTTACTTAAAATTCTATTTCAGTCAAACTGATTTTAATTTACTTAAAATTCTATTTCAGTCAAACTGATCTTAATTTACTTAAAATTCTATTTCAGTCAAACTTATTTTAATTTACTTAAAATTCTATTTCAGTCAAACTGATTTTAATTTTCTTAAAATTCTATTTCAGTCAAACTAATTTTAATTTTCTTAAAATTCTATTTCAGTCAAACAAATATAAATTTACTTAAAATTCTATTTCAGTCAAACTGATTTTAATTTACTTAAAATTCTATTTCAGTCAAACTTATTTTAATTTACTTAAAATTCTATTTCAGTCATACGTATTTTAATTTACTTAAAATTCTATTTCAGTCATACGTATTTTAATTTACTTAAAATTCTATTTCAGTCAAACTTATTTTAATCTACTTAAAATTCTATTTCAGTCAAACTGTTCTTAATTTACTTAAAATTCTATTTCAGTCAAACTTATTTTAATTTACGTAAAATTCTAATTCTGTCATACTTATTTTAATTTACTTAAAATTCTATTTCAGTCAAACTGATTTTAATTTACTTAAAATTCAATTTCAGTCAAACTGATTTTAATTTACTTAAAATTCTATTTCAGTCAAACTGATCTTAATTTACTTAAAATTCAATTTCAGTCAAACTGATTTTAATTTACTTAAAATTAAATTTCAGTCTAACTTATTTTAATTTACTTAAAATTCTATTTCAGTCAAACTTATTTTAATTTACTTAAAATTCTATTTCAGTCAAACTGATTTTAATTTACTTAAAATTCTATTTCAGTCAAACTGATCTTAATTTACTTAAAATTCAATTTCAGTCAAACTGATTTTAATTTTCTTAAAATTCTATTTCAGTCAAACTAATTTTAATTTTCTTAAAATTCTATTTCAGTCACACTTATTTTAATTTACTTAAAATTCTATTTCAGTCAAACTGATTTTAATTTACTTAAAATTCTATTTCAGTCAAACTGATCTTAATTTACTTAAAATTCAATTTCAGTCAAACTGATTTTAATTTACTTAAAATTCTATTTCAGTCAAACTTATTTTAATTTACTTAAAATTCTATTTCAGTCAAACTTATTTTAATTTATTTAAAATTCTATTTCAGTCAAACTATTTTAATTTACTTAAAATTCTTTTTCAGTCAAACTGATTTTAATTTACTTAAAATTCTATTTCAGTCAAACTGATTTTAATTTACTTAAAATTCTATTTCAGTCATACGTATTTTAATTTACTTAAAATTCTATTTCAGTCAAAATGATCTTAATTTACTTAAAGTTCTATTTCAGTCAAAGTTATTCTAATTTACTTAAAATTATATTTCAGTCAAACTTATTCTAATTTACTTCAAATTCTATTTCAGTCAAACTTATTTTAATTTACTTAAAGTTCTATTTCAGTCAAACAAATATAAATTTACTTAAAATTCTATTTCAGTCAAACTGATTTTAATTTACTTAAAATTCTAGTTCAGTCAAACTTATTTTAATTTACTTAAAATTCTATTTCAGTCAAACTGATTTTAATTTACTTAAAATTCTATTTCAGTCAAACTGATTTTAATTTACTTAAAATTCTATTTCAGTCAAACTATTTTAATTTACTTTAAATTCTATTTCAGTCAAACTGATTTTAATTTACTTAAAATTCTATTTCAGTCAAACTTATTTTAATTTACTTAAAATTCTATTTCAGTCAAACTAATTTTAATTTATTTAAAATTATATTTCAGTCTAACTTATTTTAATTTACTTAAAATTCTATTTCAGTCAAACTGATTTTAATTTACGTAAAATTCTAATTCAGTCAAACTGATCTTAATTTACTTAAAATTCTATTTCAGTCAAAGTTATTTTAATTTACTTAAAATTCTATTTCAGTCAAACTGATTTTAATTTATTTAAAATTCTATTTCAGTCAAACTGATTTTAATTTACGTAAAATTATATTTCAGTCTAACTTATTTTAATTTACTTAAAATTCTATTTCAGTCAAACTGATCTTAATTTACTTAAAATTCAATTTCAGTCAAACTGATTTTAATTTACTTAAAATTCTATTTCAGTCAAACTGATCTTAATTTACTTAAAATTCAATTTCAGTCAAACTGATTTTAATTTATTTAAAATTCTATTTCAGTCAAACTGATTATAATTTACTTAAAATTCTATTTCAGTCATACGTATTTTAATTTACTTAAAATTCTATTTCAGTCAAACTATTTTAATTTACTTAAAATTCTATTTCAGTCAAACTGATTTTAATTTTCTTAAAATTCTATTTCAGTCAAACTAATTTTAATTTATTTAAAATTCTATTTCAGTCAAACTGATTTTAATTTACTTAAAATTCTATTTCAGTCAAACTGATTTTAATTTACTTAAAATTCTATTTCAGTCAAACTTATTTTAATTTACTTAAAATTCTATTTCAGTCAAACTGATTTTAATTTACGTAAAATTCTATTTCAGTCAAACTAATTTTAATTTATTTAAAATTCTATTTCAGTCAAACTTATTTTAATTTACTTAAAATTCTATTTCAGTCAAACTGATTTTAATTTTCTTAAAATTCTATTTCAGTCAAACTAATTTTAATCTACTTAAAATTCTATTTCAGTCAAACTGATTTTAATTTACTTAAAATTCTATTTCAGTCAAACTGATCTTAATTTACTTAAAATTCAATTTCAGTCAAACTTATTTTAATTTACTTAAAATTCTATTTCAGTCAAACTATTTTAATTTACTTAAAATTCTATTTCAGTCAAACTGATTTTAATTTTCTTAAAATTCTATTTCAGTCAAACTAATTTTAATCTACTTAAAATTCTATTTCAGTCAAACTGATTTTAATTTACTTAAAATTCTATTTCAGTCAAACTGATCTTAATTTACTTAAAATTCAATTTCAGTCAAACTTATTTTAATTTACTTAAAATTCTATTTCAGTCAAACTTATTTTAATTTACGTAAAATTCTAATTCTGTCATACTTATTTTAATTTACTTAAAATTCTATTTAATTCAAACTGATCTTAATTTACTTTAAATTCTATTTCAGTCAAACTGATTTTAATTTACTTAAAATTCTATTTCAGTCAAACTTATTTTAATTTACTTAAAATTCTATTTCAGTCAAACTGATTTTAATTTATTTAAAATTCTATTTCAGTCTAACTTATTTTAATTTACTTAAAATTCCATTTCAGTCAAACTGATTTTAATTTACTTAAAATTCTATTTCAGTCAAACTGATCTTAATTTACTTAAAATTCTATTTCAGTCAAAGTTATTTTAATTTACTTAAAATTATATTTCAGTCAAACTGATTTTAATTTATTTAAAATTCTATTTCAGTCAAACTAATTTTAATTTACGTAAAATTATATTTCAGTCTAACTTATTTTAATTTACTTAAAATTCTATTTCAGTCAAACTGATTTTAATTTTCTTAAAATTCTATTTCAGTCAAACTAATTTTAATTTATTTAAAATTCTATTTCAGTCAAACTGATCTTAATTTACTTAAAATTCTATTTCAGTCAAACAAATATAAATTTACTTAAAATTCTATTTCAGTCAAACTGATTTTAATTTACTTAAAATTCTATTTCAGTCAAACTAATTTTAATTTATTTAAAATTCTATTTCAGTCAAACTTATTTTAATTTACTTAAAATTCTATTTCAGTCAAACTGATTTTAATTTTCTTAAAATTCTATTTCAGTCAAACTAATTTTAATCTACTTAAAATTCTATTTCAGTCAAACTGATTTTAATTTACTTAAAATTCTATTTCAGTCAAACTGATCTTAATTTACTTAAAATTCAATTTCAGTCAAACTGATTTTAATTTACTTAAAATTCTATTTCAGTCAAACTGATCTTAATTTACTTAAAATTCAATTTCAGTCAAACTAATTTTAATTTATTTAAAATTCTATTTCAGTCAAACTGATTATAATTTACTTAAAATTCTATTTCAGTCATACGTATTTTAATTTACTTAAAATTCTATTTCAGTCAAACTATTTTAATTTACTTAAAATTCTATTTCAGTCAAACTGATTTTAATTTTCTTAAAATTCTATTTCAGTCAAACTAATTTTAATTTATTTAAAATTCTATTTCAGTCAAACTGATTATAATTTACTTAAAATTCTATTTCAGTCAAACTGATCTTAATTTACTTAAAATTCTATTTCAGTCAAAGTTATTTTAATTTACTTAAAATTATATTTCAGTCAAACTGATTTTAATTTATTTAAAATTCTATTTCAGTCAAACTGATTTTAATTTACGTAAAATTATATTTCAGTCTAACTTATTTTAATTTACTTAAAATTCTATTTCAGTCAAACTGATCTTAATTTACTTAAAATTCAATTTCAGTCATACGTATTTTAATTTACTTAAAATTCTATTTCAGTCAAACAAATATAAATTTACTTAAAATTCTATTTCAGTCAAACTGATTTTAATTTACTTAAAATTCTAGTTCAGTCAAACTTATTTTAATTTACTTAAAATTCTATTTCAGTCATACGTATTTTAATTTACTTAAAATTCTATTTCAGTCAAACTATTTTAATTTACTTAAAATTCTATTTCAGTCAAACTGATTTTAATTTTCTTAAAATTCTATTTCAGTCAAACTAATTTTAATTTATTTAAAATTCTATTTCAGTCAAACTGATTATAATTTACTTAAAATTCTATTTCAGTCATACGTATTTTAATTTACTTAAAATTCTATTTCAGTCAAACTATTTTAATTTACTTAAAATTCTATTTCAGTCAAACTGATTTTAATTTTCTTAAAATTCTATTTCAGTCAAACTGATTTTAATTTACTTAAAATTCTATTTCAGTCAAACTTATTTTAATTTACTTAAAATTATATTTCAGTCTAACTTATTTTAATTTACTTAAAATTCTATTTCAGTCAAACTATTTTAATTTACTTAAAATTCCATTTCAGTCAAACTGATTTTAATTTACTTAAAATTCTATTTCAGTCAAACTGATCTTAATTTACTTAAAATTCTATTTCAGTCAAAGTTATTTTAATTTACTTAAAATTCTATTTCAGTCAAACTGATTTTAATTTATTTAAAATTCTATTTCAGTCGAACTGATTTTAATTTACGTAAAATTATATTTCAGTCTAACTTATTTTAATTTACTTAAAATTCTATTTCAGTCAAACTGATCTTAATTTACTTAAAATTCAATTTCAGTCAAACTGATTTTAATTTACTTAAAATTCTATTTCAGTCAAACTGATCTTAATTTACTTAAAATTCAATTTCAGTCAAACTAATTTTAATTTATTTAAAATTATATTTCAGTCTAACTTATTTTAATTTACTTAAAATTCTATTTCAGTCATACGTATTTTAATTTACTTAAAATTCTATTTCAGTCAAACTATTTTAATTTACTTAAAATTCTATTTCAGTCAAACTGATTTTAATTTTCTTAAAATTCTATTTCAGTCAAACTGATTTTAATTTACTTAAAATTCTATTTCAGTCAAACTAATTTTAATTTACTTAAAATTCTATTTCAGTCAAACTGATTTTAATTTACTTAAAATACTATTTCAGTCAAACTTATTTTAATTTACTTAAAATTCTATTTCAGTCAAACTGATTTTAATTTTCTTAAAATTCTATTTCAGTCAAACTAATTTTAATTTATTTAAAATTCTATTTCAGTCAAACTGATCTTAATTTACTTAAAATTCTATTTCAGTCAAACAAATATAAATTTACTTAAAATTCTATTTCAGTCAAACTGATCTTAATTTACTTAAAATTCTATTTCAGTCAAACTTATTTTAATTTATTTAAAATTCTATTTCAGTCAAACTGATTATAATTTACTTAAAATTCTATTTCAGTCAAACTTATTTTAATTTTCTTAAAATTCTATTTCAGTCAAACTATTTTAATTTACTTAAAATTCTATTTCAGTCAAACTGATTTTAATTTTCTTAAAATTCTATTTCAGTCAAACTTATTTTAATTTACTTAAAATTATATTTCAGTCTAACTTATTTTAATTTACTTAAAATTCTATTTCAGTCAAACTATTTTAATTTACTTAAAATTCCATTTCAGTCAAACGTATTTTAATTTACTTAAAATTCTATTTCAGTCAAACTAATTTTAATTTATTTAAAATTCTATTTCAGTCAAACTGATTATAATTTACTTAAAATTCTATTTCAGTCATACGTATTTTAATTTACTTAAAATTCTATTTCAGTCATACGTATTATAATTTACTTAAAATTCTATTTCAGTCAAACAAATATAAATTTACTTAAAATTCTATTTCAGTCAAACTGATCTTAATTTACTTAAAATTCTATTTCAGTCAAACTTATTTTAATTTATTTAAAATTCTATTTCAGTCAAACTGATTATAATTTACTTAAAATTCTATTTCAGTCAAACTTATTTTAATTTTCTTAAAATTCTATTTCAGTCAAACTTATTTTAATTTACTTAAAATTCTATTTCAGTCAAACTGATTTTAATTTTCTTAAAATTCTATTTCAGTCAAACTGATTTTAATTTACTTAAAATTCTATTTCAGTCAAACTAATTTTAATTTATTTAAAATTCTATTTCAGTCAAACTGATTTTAATTTTCTTAAAATTCTATTTCAGTCAAACTGATTTTAATTTACTTAAAATTCTATTTCAGTCAAACTAATTTTAATTTATTTAAAATTCTATTTCAGTCAAACTGATTATAATTTACTTAAAATTCTATTTCAGTCAAACTGATTTTAATTTACGTAAAATTATATTTCAGTCTAACTTATTTTAATTTACTTAAAATTCTATTTCAGTCAAACTGATCTTAATTTACTTAAAATTCTATTTCAGTCGAACTGATTTTAATTTACGTAAAATTCTATTTCAGTCAAACTTATTTTAATTTACTTAAAATTCTATTTCATTCATACTTTTTTAAATTTACTTAAAATTCTATTTCAGTCATACTGATTTTAATTTACTTAAAATTCTATTTCAGTCAAACTGATTTTAATTTACTTAAAATTCTATTTCAGTCAAACTTATTTTAATTTACTTAAAATTCTATTTCAGTCAAACTTATTTTAATTTACTTAAAATTCTATTTCAGTCAAACTAATTTTAATTTATTTAAAATTCTATTTCAGTCAAACTATTTTAATTTACTTAAAATTCTATTTCAGTCAAACTGATTTTAATTTACTTAAAATTATATTTCAGTCAAACTTTATTTAATCTACTTAAAATTCTATTTCAGTCAAACTGATCTTAATTTACTTAAAATTCTATTTCAGTCAAACTTATTTTAATTTAATTAAAATTCTATTTCAGTCAAACTAATTTTAATTTTCTTAAAATTCTATTTCAGTCAAACTTATTCTAATTTACTTCAAATTCTATTTCAGTCAAACTTATTTTAATTTACTTAAATTATATTTCAGTCAAACAAATATAAATTTACTTAAAATTCTATTTCAGTCAAACTGATTTTAATTTACTTAAAATTCTATTTCAGTCAAACTTATTTTAATTTACTTAAAATTCTATTTCATTCATACTTTTTTAAATTTACTTAAAATTCTATTTCAGTCATACTGATTTTAATTTACTTAAAATTCTATTTCAGTCAAACTATTTTAATTTACTTAAAATTCTATTTCAGTCAAACTTATTTTAATTTACTTAAAATTCTTTTTCAGTCAAACTGATTTTAATTTTCTTAAAATTCTATTTCAGTCTAACTAATTTTAATTTATTTAAAATTCTATTTCAGTCAAACTGATTTTAATTTACTTAAAATTCTATTTCAGTCATACGTATTTTAATTTACTTAAAATTCTATTTCAGTCAAACTGATTTTAATTTACTTAAAATTCTATTTCAGTCAAACTTATTTTAATTTACTTAAAATTCTATTTCAGTCAAACTGATTTTAATTTACTTAAAATTCTATTTCATTCAAACTTATTTTAATTTACTTAAAATTCTATTTCAGTCAAACTAATTTTAATTTTCTTAAAATTCTATTTCAGTCAAACAAATATAAATTTACTTAAAATTCTATTTCAGTCAAACTTATTTTAATTTACTTAAAATTCTATTTCAGTCAAACTTATTTTAATTTACTTAAAATTCTATTTCAGTCAAACTGATTTTAATTTACTTAAAATTCTATTTCAGTCAAACTTATTTTAATTTACTTAAAATTCTATTTCAGTCAAACTGATTTTAATTTACTTAAAATTCTATTTCAGTCAAACTGATTTTAATTTACTTAAAATTCTATTTCAGTCAAACTTATTTTAATTTACTTAAAATTCTATTTCAGTCAAACTGATTTTAATTTTCTTAAAATTCTATTTCAGTCAAACTTATTTTAATTTATT
Source organism: Loxodes magnus (assembly GCA_946699065.1). Taxonomy (NCBI): domain Eukaryota; phylum Ciliophora; class Karyorelictea; order Loxodida; family Loxodidae; genus Loxodes; species Loxodes magnus. Next base: position 2,793 of record CAMPDV010000053.1, on the reverse strand, counting down.
TAAAATTCTATTTCAGTCAAACTATTTTAATTTACTTAAAATTCTTTTTCAGTCATACGTATTTTAATTTACTTAAAATTCTATTTCAGTCAAACTTATTTTAATTTACTTAAAATTCCATTTCAGTCAAACTGATTTTAATTTTCTTAAAATTCTATTTCAGTCAAACTAATTTTAATTTTCTTAAAATTCTATTTCAGTCAAACAAATATAAATTTACTTAAAATTCTATTTCAGTCAAACTATTTTAATTTACTTAAAATTCTATTTCAGTCAAACTGATTTTAATTTTCTTAAAATTCTATTTCAGTCAAACTATTTTAATTTACTTAAAATTCTTTTTCAGTCAAAATGATCTTAATTTACTTAAAGTTCTATTTAAGTCAAAGTTATTCTAATTTACTTAAAATTCTATTTCAGTCATACGTATTTTAATTTACTTAAAATTCTATTTCAGTCAAACTTATTTTAATCTACTTAAAATTCTATTTCAGTCAAACTGTTCTTAATTTACTTAAAATTATATTTCAGTCAAACTTATTTTAATTTACTTAAAATTCTATTTCAGTCAAACTGATCTTAATTTACTTAAAATTCTATTTCAGTCATACGTATTTTAATTTACTTAAAATTCTATTTCAGTCAAACTATTTTAATTTACTTAAAATTATATTTCAGTCAAACTGATTTTAATTTACGTAAAATTATATTTCAGTCTAACTTATTTTAATTTACTTAAAATTCTATTTCAGTCAAACTGATTATAATTTACTTAAAATTCTATTTCAGTCATACGTATTTTAATTTACTTAAAATTCTATTTCAGTCAAACTGATTTTAATTTACTTAAAATTCTATTTCAGTCAAACTGATTTTAATTTTCTTAAAATTCTATTTCAGTCAAACTAATTTTAATTTATTTAAAATTCTATTTCAGTCAAACTGATTTTAATTTACTTAAAATTCTATTTCAGTCAAACTGATTTTAATTTACTTAAAATTCTATTTCAGTCAAACTAATTTTAATTTACTTAAAATTCTATTTCAGTCAAACTGATTTTAATTTACTTAAAATTATATTTCAGTCTAACTTATTTTAATTTACTTAAAATTCTATTTCAGTCATACGTATTTTAATTTACTTAAAATTCTATTTCAGTCAAACTGATTTTAATTTACTTAAAATTCTATTTCAGTCAAACTGATTTTAATTTTCTTAAAATTCTATTTCAGTCAAACTAATTTTAATTTATTTAAAATTCTATTTCAGTCAAACTGATCTTAATTTACTTAAAATTCTATTTCAGTCAAACAAATATAAATTTACTTAAAATTCTATTTCAGTCAAACTTAATTTAATTTACTTAAAATTCTATTTCAGTCATACTGATTTTAATTTATTTAAAATTCTATTTCAGTCATACGTATTTTAATTTACTTAAAATTCTATTTCAGTCAAACTTATTTTAATTTACTTTAAATTCTATTTCAGTCAAACTGATTTTAATTTACTTAAAATTCTATTTCAGTCAAACTTATTTTAATTTACTTAAAATTCTATTTCATTCAAACTGATTTTAATTTATTTAAAATTCTATTTCAGTCATACGTATTTTAATTTACTTAAAATTCTATTTCAGTCAAACTATTTTAATTTACTTAAAATTCTATTTCAGTCAAACTGATTTTAATTTTCTTAAAATTCTATTTCAGTCAAACTGATCTTAATTTACTTAAAATTCTATTTCAGTCAAAGTTATTTTAATTTACTTAAAATTATATTTCAGTCAAACTGATTTTAATTTATTTAAAATTCTATTTCAGTCAAACTGATTTTAATTTACGTAAAATTATATTTCAGTCTAACTTATTTTAATTTACTTAAAATTCTATTTCAGTCAAACTGATCTTAATTTACTTAAAATTCTATTTCAGTCATACGTATTTTAATTTACTTAAAATTCTATTTCAGTCAAACTATTTTAATTTACTTAAAATTCCATTTCAGTCAAACTGATTTTAATTTACTTAAAATTCTATTTCAGTCAAACTGATCTTAATTTACTTAAAATTCTATTTCAGTCAAAGTTATTTTAATTTACTTAAAATTATATTTCAGTCAAACTGATTTTAATTTATTTAAAATTCTATTTCAGTCAAACTGATTTTAATTTACGTAAAATTATATTTCAGTCTAACTTATTTTAATTTACTTAAAATTCTATTTCAGTCAAACTGATCTTAATTTACTTAAAATTCAATTTCAGTCAAACTGATTTTAATTTACTTAAAATTCTATTTCAGTCAAACTGATCTTAATTTACTTAAAATTCAATTTCAGTCAAACTAATTTTAATTTATTTAAAATTCTATTTCAGTCAAACTGATTATAATTTACTTAAAATTCTATTTCAGTCATACGTATTTTAATTTACTTAAAATTCTATTTCAGTCAAACTATTTTAATTTACTTAAAATTCTATTTCAGTCAAACTGATTTTAATTTTCTTAAAATTCTATTTCAGTCAAACTAATTTTAATTTATTTAAAATTCTATTTCAGTCAAACTGATTATAATTTACTTAAAATTCTATTTCAGTCATACGTATTTTAATTTACTTAAAATTCTATTTCAGTCAAACTATTTTAATTTACTTAAAATTCTATTTCAGTCAAACTGATTTTAATTTTCTTAAAATTCTATTTCAGTCAAACTGATTTTAATTTACTTAAAATTCTATTTCAGTCAAACTTATTTTAATTTACTTAAAATTCTATTTCAGTCAAACTGAT